>OX453307.1:16501821-17101821 GCA_949710035.1 Crambus lathoniellus
CTTATCCAAGGAGGACGTTTCGAATGAACCGAATGAAAAAAAAAAATCTTTAAATAAAACCTAGACAACCTTGCACACCTCACCATGTCGAATCGTCACGTTCACCTTTCCAGAGATTTCTTAAAACACGTTTCGTTCGGCTTGTTCGAAGCGTTCGCATCGGACAAGCGTGCGTTTACCATAAGCGGCCTGTACACGTTGGTCCAACCACTGGCCAATACATCGTACATTGACACTTTTGAACGAACAAGACGTTTAAAAAGGTTCTTTCGAAAGTGTTAATATACGACGTATTGGCCAATGGTTGGGCCAACGTGTACAGGCCGCTATAATAAGTAATGTGGCTACTCTATGACCATATCTATGCTGTAAGCTGTAGTTAAAATACTTGCACTTTTATAGCCAACGCGCACTTGTGATTTTTAGTCGACCGATAGTTTAGTCGGAATCGTAATACGATCGTGCGTGATCAAACTGTCGTCGGCTGATAGTTTGGTTTGAGAACCTGCGAGCACTTGTGATTTTAGTCGATCGATAGTTTAGTTGAATCCGGGCGCGCGCTCACATAGTCCTTCATGCACAGGCCGATAGTTGTATAACTGTAACTTTATCTATAGTTGTAGTAACTATTGGCCAGTCATTTTCGATAGTTCAATACTGAATGCGGAGGCTACCGATAGTTGGGCGATATTTTAGTTGAATGCAGTGCGCGCGCTCACATTGGTAGTTCTTCATGCACATTACCGCCCGACCGATAGTTGTGCGATAGTTTGATCGTACAACTATCGGCCAGTCATTTTCGATAGTTTGATCGGTCGATAGTTTAAGCACACTGACGATTGCCAGTGCCATATAACTCTATACTGAATCCGAGAACGACCAAACTATCGCCCGATTAAAAATCACAAGTGCGCGTTCGCTCTTATATAAATTATGCAATTTAAGTGTACTCGATTCAAGTTTATATAACATGAAAGGTCAATTTATACTTTAATAATATGTTTATTAAAAGTATGAGTACCTCTAACCTCTCAACTGGTCCGCGACGATTCGGGACGCGTCAAATAAGGTGCGTCTGGCAGCCGACCCGAATCGGGATTGTCAAGTGGTCAAATTTTTTGCGCCAATTTAAGCGGCTCTACCACTTGTTATCCTTGTTGCACTTAAAGAATACTCATAGAATCATAAAAAGGATAGAGTAGGCTAGCATTCAAGCGATAATACGCACAAGTTTCGATGTTGAAGTTCATTCAGTCTTCGCCCGAGTAAACATATGGCAGTTCGGGCGTGTGTTTTGTGTGTGTTTTTTTGTGGTTTTTGCAGTGGTTTAATTGTTTTTTCATAGAAAACTTATTTAATCACGATATCTGAGTAAGTAATCTACCTCTTCTGCCTCTCAATACTTTTTGTTTGTTGTGATAAGTGTGCGTTTTTCACTAATTCAACTTTACTTGTTTTTTTTTTTTTTACTTTACTTTCCTCTAAATTTACGCTAGAACTTTTTATAAATTATGAATGAGTTTAAATGCTTATTCTTGGGAAATTTTATGTAAAATCCAAATATATATAGAAGTCGGTACATATTCTAACAAATTATCGAGTAATCTTCAAAAGAATGCACCTGTTCCCACCCGTGAGCGGCCCCGTCAGAGGCCCTGCGGGGAGGTGAGCCAGACGGGGGAAACGGCACGCGCGTACCGAGCCAGTAGAGAGGATATAGGAAGTTTAACATTTTATAATAATAACTTTAGTCTTAATCCATATAATTTGCAAACCTACTATAATCGATTAGTTACTCAGAATCTTAATCGATTAATCGCGAGAATCGATCACAGACTCGTATGGTTACATGCCTAATCACGTCACTTTGGCATGTGTCAAAACGGGCATCTTATTTTGTGACGACTGTAGCGGGGCTTGTTCGCATATAAACATGAAAGGTGTGTGTAGTCGATATACCTAATTCCCCCCCCCCCCCCCCCCTTTTACTTCCTCGACCGGAAGGAATGAAATATAAATATATAGCATATTTATTTGAATATACAGTTTTTACTTTCAATCATAATTATGGCATTGACGGCACTAATAATATCACGTAATCCAAAAACATAAAAAGATTCATATGCTTATTGTCAAAAACATTGCACCCTGATACTTGCGTAAGCAGGAAATGCTCCCCGTTACTTGCGTAAGCAGGTTATGTTTTTTTTTTTTTTTTTTTTTTTTTTTTCTCCTTTTAATTTAAGTAATATTTGTTACCAAAACTTAAAATCTGCGTTCAATATCATATTAAAAATCTCAAGGATAATGAAGCCAATTACGTATCCATTAATAAAACATTATCGAACCAATGGTAGGGGGGTTCGGGGGGGGCTGAGCACCCCGTCACAACAAAACTTCATAAAGTGACCACCAATGTGGTGGGTCACGTTAGATTAGAATTGTGACAAAAACAAGTCATCACTACGTTAGGTACGGTAGTACTTGTTTACATATATAAAATTCAATAGGTACCGCAGTACGCACATAAAAAAAAAACATTTAAGTAAGTTTTCAATATCAAATCATTTGCTCCATGTTACATTACACGACCCACATTAACACTCCCTAAAAGGGGCAAGGGTCAACTGTAGAAAGTATTAAGAATAAACTTTTGCATACAATTCACTAATTTTGCAAATACACTATTCACTTTAAAATATTATTTGCCTTGCGCTAGTTAGTTAGCTAATAAATATATAGGGACGCTTGTTCCCATTTATAATGCAGGTAGCACTCACATACAGACATGGGAGTAATAATAGTAGATTGTTTAGTAAGGGCTGTATGGCACCCATAACAGTCGAGTGTTTTGGCGCACGAACGAAGTGAGGGCGCCGATAGTTCGAGACTGTTATCCTCTGATATGTCCGGCCATTTTGAAAAAATGGCGGTCATCTGTCATGGCAAAATGGCGCCGGGTGACGTAAGGTCAACTTGACGTTAAGAAAAGGCGCAAATAATGGTGATTGGTCCATACGCCCGAAGTAAACACTCTACTTTTCATTTTGAATATGAGGAAAGTAAAAATAAACAGAAATAATCAAAAAAATATTTTTCCTATGGCCGCGGAATTTTCGAAAGACTAACTTTTTTGTTCATTTTCTCTGTTTAAAGGAAGGCAAGGGAAACTAAGTCCATGCAGTCTTGTTTGGTGTTTGACCCGTACTCTATGCAATTCCATAAAATTAATAGCCTGATTTTTTATGTTACAAATAATTTATTTGGTTTAATCTGTTTCTAAAAACGCATTCTTTAAAAAAAACAATGTTTTAGATATTAATAATAATTCTACGATATTAATTATTTTATATGATAGCAAAACATGGCTGTATAGGCTTCTGTACCTTTGCCTGTATACTTTTGCTAAATAAAATGTCCAAAGAGATAAGGCTCTACACACGTTCCTATCCGACCTCCGATCCGATTCGGTCTGCTCCCAGACCAAATCGGAACGTGTGTAGCGTAGATTTGGTCTGGGAGCAGACCAAATCGGCTGTCGGATCGGAACGTGTGTAGATGCTATTACAGATTTTGACATAACCCCTCCTATTCCTCATTTTAAATTTCATAACAGCCCTAGGGCCGCCACATACCACTTTCAACCCGCATTTTAGGCAAGTTAGGAGTTACTTTCAGAATATGAGACATGAAAAAGTATAAAAGTAATCACCCACTATGTGCCGGTGTAGATACATGATCAAAAACAAAACGTTGAAACAAAAGCAACTAACCAAAATTAGCGCTATACCACTCGACTATACCTACTGACATATTATTTTAGAACTGCAATGATACCATGATTACCATTAAAGAAAATGTCGGTACTTCAAAATGCTTTCGAAACAATAAATCACCACAAGATGTCGGTACAAATTGTAAAATAGGATTTATAAACTAAACAAGAGAAAAGTGTGTCAAGGTCAAGCACGGGCGACGACGGGAGCCGAGACCCAGTGTATACTTCCCGATCCTTTCAAAAACCCTAAATCACATTGTATCACTATTAAAAGGAAATCTATTTGAAATAAATGATTAAGATTATGATTTAATCTCTCTGCGCAGATCGCAAAAACTACCACATGAACAGATTTTTCATGGTGAGAAAATATAAAATTTCTTACTTGCTTGTGGGTAAGAAAATAAAAATCAAAACTTTCACTGACCTGGCGAGGTGTTAAATTACCTCAATTCCTGTGTGTCAATAAAGCTCATACTCCCTCTCGTCGTCCTAAATGCTTTGGATTCCACGATACTTTGAAATTAACAGGTGGACATCGAGCCCGACCCGCCATGTTTTCGCGCGCTCACTCACAGGCACGCTCTTTTAAAATTCGAACAATTTTCATAAATAATAATATTACTTTATCCGAGAAAGTAAAATAAAAGAACCACTCGTACAAATTTTTAAATTTTAAATTTCGAACGCTAACAGCGTTTATGATTAGATGTGAACGGTTGCGAAAAATGGACGCCAATGACACAAATCTTCCGCCATTGCTAAAAGGTGAACTCGGATCACGTGACTTAGGATGACGTTACGGAAGTGACGTCACGTTGGTATGATTGACCAATAGGAAAATTGATGTCGAACGAAAACGAAAAGGGCTTTCTCAAAATATGTTTACCTAGGCTTCGAATAACGGCGAAAGGACACAATAATAATGTGGCTGTATGGTGCAAATGTCCCTTTGCTTTTTCTGTTTTTATACACAGGAATAACGAAAGAAAAAATAAAGAAAAAAATTTGGTAATAATATCTTTGGGTAGTACCTTTTCCGAGGTAAACATTCTAAATTTGAAAATCACTGCAGTAATGAATTTCAGTACTTACTTACTGCACTGATTTTAGTGCAGTAAGTAAGTTCTGAAATTCATTACTGCAGTGATTTTCAAATTTAGAATGTTTACCTCGGAAAAGTGCCACGTACTGCATTCTTTTCTCAAATATAATATTAACATTTCAGAGCATAAGTGTGAAAAAAATATTTTTGTAATGTTGATTACAGGACGGAGCTATACGCAGTGGCGTATACCAGTTCGCTTACAATATAGAAAAAAATCTTTCAGTGTTCTGTGACAGGCAGTTCGCAGTAAGGTCACTGTTCTTAGGTATCTCAAAAACTTCTTCTCCTTTTGTTCTTCATCCTCTCACGGGTCATGCGTTCTTCAATTAACCTCGCTCCTACGACAGACACTTTTTTGACTTCCTTTTTTATTCCTCTTCCGTGCATGCCATTTGCTTGTAGAACGCGCTTCCCGAGGACATCAAGGAGGCTCAGATTCATTCACATAGACTACCTTAATCCAAATATTTGTTATGGTACCTAACTTCGTACTTCTGAACCCTACACTCCAGAACCTTAGGCCATAGCATAAGGGCTAAGTTGTCTACTTGTATGTACACACACACACATCAAAAAAGTTTGTGATCAGTTAGAAAAATCAAAATCTCTTTTGTTACGGTAGAATCTTAGGTGTTGATCGAAGGGTAGAGTATATTATAATTTATATTTCTTTTTAGATTCTTTTTATAAAATATAAAATTAGAATATAAAACAATTCAAAAGAAATTAAATTCAAACATATGCTTATTCAGAAATCTGACATGGTCAATTTAAACAGTTTTAGAGAAATATTCGAAGAAAGTGTTGATTGCCAATTGAAAAAATGCCAAGATCAGAAGGTTTACGAGCAAGGATTGTAACTTTGAGGAAAGAAGGATATTCTACGAGAGAAATAGCACGCAGAGTTGCTGTATCCCAATCCTGTGTCGCGACCACGTTGCAGAGGTAATTTAGCTGACCAACCCCGCAGTGATCACCCAATTGTTCTGACTGCTGCTCAGAAGCGCTAATCAGATTGCTGACAGCCCGCGACTCAACAATCAACGCCACTAAAAAAGAGCAGTTGCGGGTTGCTTCTGGACTTGAAGTAGCATTCAGACCGTTCGGAATTGCTTATATCAGGCTGGATTACGAGTAAGGAGGTCTTGGCGTGCACCCCTGAACTCACGGCAACAACAGCAACGGAGATTGCAATGGGCAAAGGCTCCAGCAAAATGACGAGGAGGAGGAGGAAAACATTTGGCAAAATTGCCTCTACGTTGACAAAACACGAATCAGTACTTATCCAGATAACCGACGTGCCCGTATCTGGAGAAAACCTGGAGACTCTGAAAAGCAAATAACTGCCACTGTAACCGTTCAGCAAGGTGGGAAATCTGTGTCCTTTTGGGACGAAATAATGATTGGAGCTCGAATGCCTTTGATCTCATGACTGCCGTTATGTACAAAACATTCGCTATTGTTGGAATTGTCAGACCATTTAGAATAAACCATGGACACCAATTCGTACTGCTCTCCGAGAATACGACATCACAAGGTTAGACTGACCTGCCTGCTTGACTTAGATCCGATAGAGCATGCGTGGGATGCCCTTAAGCGAGCTGTTTGAAACCGTCAGCCACCTCTCCAGACAGTCCAGAGATCAACCGCTATTCAAAAATGAGACAGGTTACCACAAGAAATGCTAGATAACTTGATCCTCAGCATGCCCAGGGAGATCTTTGCATGTATTCGAGCCAGGGGAAGAGTTTACTTTTTACTAAATAAAAACTTTCTATTTATAGATGTTGTATAAGTTTGGTTAAACCCTCTTTTTCTTTTCATCTAATTTCAGTTAAAATTACATTAGGATTGAATATGATACTTACTCAGTTTTTATTATAAAAAAGAAATCTTTTATTTTTTTATTTTAAAATGTGTATTTTTATTTAAAAAAAGATATAACGTAAACACCTTTTCTCGATCAAGTTAGTCTTTACAAATATATCAGCTTTTGCTAGCGATCACATTTTTTTTTTTGTGTGTATGTATACGTGAGCACTAATCTTACTGGTTATGATCAACAGAGATCCAATATTAGTCAGACAACAATTAACGTAGGTGTAATGAGTCGTCAGCAGTACAATAAGTTTGTTTGTTAGATATTCGAAGGTCATCGTGAAGAAGTAAACAAGTACAAGCAAAATGTAACCCTGATTCAAAGGAATAGAAGCTTTTGAAAAATGATTCTTTTTGCTTTACAAACGAGGATATGCCGTCATTTGAAGAAAACGCTCTAATACTATCGATAGATTGTTTGTTGTTTCACATTTTCCGAGTTACGAATTAGCTCTACCATCAATTTATTTCTGCGCTTCAGAAAGAACATGTTTTTTATATTTGATATTTCATTAGCATTGTTAGCGCTGTCATTTCTCAAAGGTTGTGTGACTAGTAGCTTTAAAGAGCTTAAGGAGGTCATTGAACTCATATCATAGCTATACATTTATAGCTCAACAATTAGATTTGACTACTTTACAAATGCTTAGATACATTAGTAATATTTGTTACCTACTCATTTTTTTAAGGAATGTATTACTTATATTTAATTGTTTTTGGTGTTTGGTCTTACTTACGTTACGTAGTTACATGACTTACCTATTGCCTACCTATATGAGTTCCTTCTTATATAAATAGCGTCTGAGCTATAAAGAGAAAAATCTATATTTTTCTCCAATAAAACCATTGGGATGTACTACGTTGGCATACATTATTTTTTTCATTTTAAACTTTATTTTGTACTCTAGCATGTAGGAGTGAATAGTTTGATCTTAAATGATTAATCAATTCGAGGTTTCTCATTAGAATGCAAACAGGCTAAGGAAAAATCAAGTTTCCTTTACAGTAAGCACATAATTTCATTATTTGTCTGACATTTTGTTATACTTTTATGTATAAGTAAAGGTTATTAGCCTTCCGGTAGTCCCGCGGGAATGTGATATTTTTCTGGTACTTATAAGAAGTAGCCTTTGTCACTCTCCAGCTCCAAAACTATCCCGAAAATCATCCTTTGCTTCGTTTTAGCGTGAAAGACGCAACCAAACAAACAAACACACTTTCGTGTACATTTTTGTGTAGATAAATATTCGCTCTTTCTCTCTCACACACACACACTCACACACACACAAGAGCTACGAGTATTGGTATGGATATGTAACTATGTAGGTATAATGTTTTCTTAAAACAACACTTTTGTCTAGAACTTAAGAAACAAAGTACCTACACCTTTTGCAATTCAGATAACTTCGGAGATCAAAATTCAGATAACCACCAAAGAGATTTGAATTGAAAAAGAAAAAAAAAACACTGGCCTCGCAAGTAGAACCAAAAACCAAACAGTCCAATGCTCCCCAATGTTCAAGTATGTGCATTTGAATCCCGTCTGAAAATTTACTTGAGGGGCTGGCGCATTTTTTCTTTACATTTTTTATACTTAGGTAGGTATATATAATCGAATTGTGAAATTTATCAAATTTAATATAATACTGGGGTCCGAGTATTATCATCTATTTGTTCCTGCGCTACAAACATATTTCCAAAGGATGTAATTATATGGTAGTACCAAGACTACCAAGGTCAGTTGGATCCACAAAAGGACGGTATTACTATTCAATGATAATCACTATTGCAGACACACGTCGTTGGGGGACCGAGGGAGGCACAATATAGAAGCCAATACAAAATATTCATAGGTATAGCGCAACCTATTATATTGTGTTACCTACGTTGCAAAATATATAAACATGTAGTGTGGTCTTTATCTGCTGATTGCGCCAGATTTGGATCTGTCATTTAATTCATTTCATGGTTTTCCCAGAATACGCAAGTACCTAGCATCATGTTCGCTCTACCTAGCTTGTAGATATTTAGCTGTTTAGGAAGACTCGCATAAAAAAACGGCAGAGCATTCGTACGGTAAATGAAAGGTCGCAAGTTGGATTCCTGTCGGGAGCTTGTTGGGTAGGGAGCCGGGTCCATTTTTCTAGTAGTTATTTAAAATTTACTTAACTATTGTTAGTATGTTTTTACAAAATTGGCTTCGTCAAGGTAGAGAATAACGAAAAAAAATATCGGAATAACCACAGATAATATAATACTAACATTAATTCAGAATTCTTAAAACCTTCAAATTTAACTTTCACTCTTTCTGTCAGCCTAACAATAAAAGGCCTTTGCCGTCGATTGCAGATGATTCAATCAGTGCATCAGACGGAGGCAACCTTTTTGATAGGTATATTTACTTGCTATGTTGACACTTCTACTACGGCATTGAGGCACTTTAATATTAGACTATCTTTAGTAGCAACTGTTACAAGAAAAAAGGGCATTTGATCAGAAATCCCTAGATGTAGGTCAAGACTGAGCTTGACAAGGGTCTGACAGAATGAAGTGTGCTCTATGTAGCGACCAGCCGATTTTTTTTCACAGATTTTTGCTTTACTTTAAAAGATCTGATTTCATTTATTAAAATTAGATGAATAACTATTTATAAAGTAACATCATCATCATCATCATCATCATCATCAGCCATACGACGCCCACTGCTGGGCATAGGCGAAGGCCTTCCCCAAGGATCTCCACAACGATCGGTCCAGCGCTGTCCGCATCCAGCGGTTTCCCGCGACCTTGACCAGCCCCCTGATTCACAACCTGTCGGAAACGGAGTCGGATTCGAATTCTGTGCTCTGTCTTTGTCTTTTATACAGTGAGTGTCAGAGACAGGGCATACATTCCGCTGTCGGGAGCGTTTCCGATGGTTCGTGAATCAGGGGGCAGATCGTAAAATAAGAAAGAGTCGTAGACCGAAAAGTCAATGTAGCGGATCTGCCGAATTTTGCGATGTCTTTTTGTTATTTTGATTTACAAGATCTGATGTCATATCATTTTAAATTATTAAAGACTAGGTTTCCGCCCGCGGCTTCGCCCGCGTGAAGTACACGATGTTATCCCGTGGGAATGTGATATTTTTCCGGGATAAAAATGAGCCTTTGTTCCTCTCCAGGCTAACAAGTATCTGTGTTCCAAATTTCAGCCATAGGCGTGATTGAGTACCAAACATCTAAACATCCAAACATCTAAACTTTCACATTTATAACATTAGTAGGATTATCCCGCGGGAATGTGATATTTTTCCGGGATAAAAAGTAGCCTATGTTCCTCTCCAGGCTACAAAGTATCTGTGTCCTAAATATCAGCTAAATCAGTTCAGCCGTTTTGGCGTGATTGAGTAACAAACATCTAAACATCTAAACTTTCATATTTATAATACTAGCGGCCGCCCGCGGTTTCACCCGCGTGGTTCTCGTTCCCATGGAAATATGGAGATAAAAAGTAGCCTAAGTTACTCCTTATTACATGAGCTACCTGCCAGTGAAAGTCCCGTCAAAATCGGTCCAGCCGTTTCAGAGATTAGCCGGAACAAACAGACAGACAGACAGACAGACAAAAATTGTAAAAACTGTAATTTGGTATATGTACCGTATATATAATCATATGCATGTAGTAAAAAGCGGTTATTTTAATATTACAAACAGACACTCCAATTTTATTTATTTGTATAGATTAGTAGGATAGGAACTGCACGCCCTATCCTACTAATAATATAAAGTTTCTGAGTATGGATGGATATATGGATTAATGGATGTTTGTTACTCTTTCACGCAAAAATGAATAAACGGATCTGGATGAAATTTGCAACTGATATAGATTATAGGCTGGAATAACACACAAGATACTTTTTATCCCGATATTCCTACGGGAACGGGAACCACGCGGGTGAAACCGCGGGCAGCCGCTAGTTACTAATAAAAGGAGCTTGAATTCATCCAAAATTATCTGAAATTTCGGGGGCAATTTTAGGCGTGACATTGATGCTATGATTTTCTTATTACCTTTTCAACCCCGTGTCTTCCTCTAAGAACAAGAAATTTTAGCTCTGAAAGACTATAATGTCACTATGGTCTTGGATGATATAAGAGCGCGCAATGTTCTTCGTTTAAGTTATGTAGGTACTTAGGTACTTACCGTCCGCACACGAGCCACAAACGCCGCCACTTGAAGCTAGAAGAAGAAAAAAACACGGGTTGCTCTTGCTCTCCGGGGCCGGCAGAAGTGAAAATGACTCCCTAGACTTTTTCACAAAAAAAGGTATTTGACAAAAAAAAAATACGGACTAGATTCGAACCGAGGTCTTCTGGCTTCAATGCCGCCCGTTTTCTAACCCGAACTATCACAACTTTGGAAACGATGGCGAAATTTGCCTTCGTACTCTAATGACATTGTAACAGTTTTTCGATCACGTGACCACGTGTCTGTCTTACGAATTTTCTAATCCTGACGCGAGTTTAACATTTTCTACCCATCACAAAAAGTGCACAACGCCGCTAAGGAAGAACAAGTGACAACTACCGGGCGGCTGCGGCGCCGGCGTCGGCGTTCATCTACTGTTTGACGACCAATTTGGCGCAGGGGTAAACTACCTGCCTTCTGCGCCAGAGGTCTCGGGTTCGATTCCCGAACAAGACAAATATTTGTGTGCATGAACATGTATATTTGTCTTGGTCTGGGTGTTTTCTATGTATATTAAGTATGTATTTACAAACAAAAAGTATATAAGTATATATTTATCCGTTATCAAGTTCACGTAGACACAGTTTCTTAAGAAATTTACTATGTGCTTAGATAATTGGTGTGATTGTTAGAAAATATTTATTTTTATTTATTTATTTATTTATCTAAGTATACAAATAAATAAAATTGGAGTGTCTGTTTGTAATATTAAAATAACCGCTTTTTACTACATGCATATCTATACAAATAAATAAAATTGGAGTGTCTGTTTGTAATATTAAAATAACCGCTTTTTACTACATGCATATCTATACAAATAAATAAAATTGGAGTGTCTGTTTGTAATATTAAAATAACCGCTTTTTACTACATGCATATCTACTTATACAAATAAATAAAATTGGAGTGTCTGTTTGTAATATTAAAATAACCGCTTTTTACTACATGCATATGATTATGGTTCACCCTTGTTTGGCAGAACAACGTTTGATCGAATTTCACTAATTCGAACAACGTTTGAGAAAATAATCACTTTGTATAATATCGATTGACATAATTTTCATTTCATCGAATATTCATTTGCGATAACAACGTTTGCGCTAATGATCGTAAAATTGACTGACAGTAGTTTAGTTATTAGAGAGTTAGTTAAAAAACGCGGGATTGTTAAAGGGAGGCTTACAAAATTTGAAACTTATCTATCTAATCTTAATGTAGAATCTATATCTGGTCAAACTCAAATTGACCTTAAGTTGCGCATTCAAGGAGTTTCTAATTTATTTTCTGAATTTAATAATATCCAGGGCAAACTTGAGGAGCTATCTATTGACTTAGACGAGCAATTATCGCAGAGAGAGTTTTTCGAAGATAGTTATTACAGCATTCTTTCGCGAGCTGAATATCTTTTGAATCCTAGCCAGGTGTCCGGCAGTTCTAATAGGTGTAGTCAGCATGGTAATAGATCGGTAAAATTACCTACAATTTCTATGCCCACATTTAACGGCTCATGTGAGCAATGGTTGGAGTTTAGGGACACTTTTCTCTCTTTGGTACATAATTCGACTGAACTTAGTAATATAGAAAAGTTCCACTATCTTAAGTCGTCACTTAAGGATAGCGCAGAGCTAGTAATAAATTCAGTGGAATTCTCAAGTGATAATTATTACGTTGCCTGGGAGTTACTTCTTAATCGTTACAATAATAGCAGGTTATTAGTGCAGAATCACATCAAGTCGTTGTTTAACATGCAAAGTGTAAACAAAGAATCATCAATTTTACTGAGAAAGTTAATCGACAATGTTTTAAAGAATTTACGCGCATTAAAAATACTTGGCGAGCCGACAGAATATTGGGATACTTTGGTTATCTACATTATGGTTTCAAAACTAGACCCAGTTACCGAACGCGAGTGGGAACAATACAAAGGTAGCTTATATTCTGCTAACGGTGATTTTAAAACACAACTAAAAGTAACACATCTCATTAACTTTCTGAAAGACCGGGCTGATATGCTAGAAACATTACAATTATCGCATAATAAAACCATTTTTGAAAATAAAAAACACTACCCGCAACCAAGCAATTCTAAAATTCACTGTAATGTTTCCGCAAATAAGCCAACGGAACGTATTTCACGCGATGTCACTAAAAACACTTGCTTGCTATGTAAAAGAAACCATCCGCTATATTCGTGTAACACTTTTTTAAATTATAATTTAGATCTAAAACTAAAATTCATTCGCGATATGAACCTTTGTATTAATTGTTTGCGCGCTGGTCATACGTTAGAAAACTGTAGATTCGGTCCCTGTCGAATGTGCAACCAGAAACATAATTCGCTTGTACATCCCGATAGTGCTATGACGATGACTAATGATAAATCTATCGCATACGGATCTCCGCAAAGCACTGGTAGCTCGCGGCTTGAAGTGACTACTGACTCGCACCAGCGGACCACTCCCCCCGTGCACTCTGCACCGAACCTACCATCTTCATCTTTATCAGCGCAAGTTACTTTACAAGCAAACAACACACACACGCACTTTGACGGCTCGCAGTTAAACGACGCGAATATAGTTTACTTCCGACCGCATTAGTAGAAATAGCCGATCGTTATAATAATTATCACGTCGCACGCGCGCTTCTGGATAGCGGTAGCCAAAGTAGTTTTATATCACAATCATTATGCGATTTACTTCAAACGCCAGTAATACAGTCCACTCACGAAATACGTGGCGTTGGAAACTCAATCACAAATTCCACGCAAAAATGTGATATTGAGATTAAGTCGCGCACCAACCCGTATGTTACGCAGTTACAATGTTTTGTTTTGCCGGTTATTACGTCATCGATACCCGCGACGAGTATACATAGCGCTAAGTTTGATATTCCCAATAACATTCAGTTAGCTGATCCGCAATTCTATAATTCGCAAAGTATAGATATTCTTATCGGCGCTGATAAGTTTTGGGATTTATTAAACACAAATAGTAAAATTAAATTAGCTAGTGGTCCCGTCTTATTAGATTCTAAGTTGGGATGGATTATATCAGGTCCGATCTGCCATTCTTTACGACAGAACCAATATATTCACTGTAATATGTCTCGTATAGTTAACTCCCAATCGCGTCAAGTTTGGGATCTCGAAGAAGGGAACGTTACTCGGGAATCTCGGGATACGCGAACTAATGAGGAACGTGCACGTGAAAAACATTTCATCACAACCACTACGCGCATAAGTGATGAAAGGTTTTGCGTTCAAAAACCTTTTAGGAAAATCCTAACGTATTAGGAAATAGGTACTCGCAAGCTGAACAGCGGTTCACATGAAATTCGCGTACCTAGTTACAGCGCAATATAAATTTAAAATACGTATTATCATCTTTTTTCAATTTTTTTCCCTACCATGATAGTTTTCGCGAACATAGTACTACGAACTACGACTTGACTACGAGTCACATTCGCTATTGTAGTTTAGTATTGTTTATGAAAATATATTTGCATATCATTATGGTTGGCTCTTATGTGTAAATGTGTCTAGCTAAGTATTTTGTTTTATTATATTTTATTGGTTTTAATTTTTTATTTAGTAATCACATAATTGTATAGGTATAGTTACATTAAATTCTAGTTGCTCCACTTCGCAAATGGAAGCTTAACTTTAATTTAAATGATATAGTATAGACTTCGATTGTCTTCGATCAACAATAACACCATAGAACACCCATTTTACGGGGCTGTCACTTGGTGATTTTTCCTATATACTTTAGTTTTAGGTTAATATTATATTCTGTGTACAGTTTTTATTTTAGCACGCTATTTAAAAATATGTTTCAAATTTATTTATTTACTTTTACTGTTTGCGCAAGTTTTGACACCTTAGTTAGGGTTGTCAAGTTAATTGGTGTTAGTTAATATTTTTCACATTTTCTCTCTCATACCTTTATGACGAATATATAGGTATGTGTAGTGTAGTGTAGCCTACGCTTGACTATTGCTCACACTGAATCGTTAGTTAGTGGAAGGGTATATTTTTTATTTATTTATTTCTGTACTCGCGCTGTACATTTAGAGCTTGTAGGCTATCTGACTTCGGATGCTTTATGATCTGCTCGCGTTACAATGATATAATTGCACGTCATGGAAAACTTGCTCGAGATGATGATGGAAACATTGAAGCGTTTGCGAACAAGTTTGGAAAATTATTATCGAGATGCTCAAATGATATCCTTGAATACACAACTTAACTAGTCAAGACTTATTTTCATTTGTTTGTCTCTAAGCGCCTCATTTCGGTGGATTGTGGAAGCTGGAGTAAATCATTTAAGCATGATTTATGACGGGTAGATGGAAATGCTCTTTTAGCATTTAGGAATTTCGCACAGTATTGTCACAGGTTACATCCATCCTAAATCCCCACCCTAGGAGTCCTAATTCACTGATCCTAATCTTAATCCATTATGTCCTCACTTCCTTAATGGCCGGTCGCTAACTACACCAGCGACTATGTAACTGGAAGATGTTCCTGCTCATCGACTGACGCGCCATTAACCACAGGAATACCTAGATTCGACAACACTTCTGGAGCCGCTGGAGTAAAGATTACATCTCAGCGATGCAAGTTGAAAGTAGGAGAGATTTCTTCACGCTTTTCCCAAGATACGTCCTCTCATCAAAATCGAAGAAAGACAAGACGTTGGACGCTGGTGCTTCCAAGGCCGGGGGCATGTTCGGACGGAAGACCATGATGAGCTGCGTCTACTGGAACGTTGCAGCAGCAGTACGTCCATTGGCTGCGCGGCCCGTGCGTTCGACCAATGAAGTTCATCTGGGGCGCCCCGAATTGAAGTTTTAGCGCGAAACAATGTTCGTTACAAAAAATTAAATATTCGTCACATTCAAAATTCGCATCTTCCTATACGCACTAAATTTTACTTCTGTCCTATTATTTCGCTATTTTAACTATTTTCTATTGTAATTCGCTATTTTATTCATTATATTTATCTACGCAAACAAACTGAGCTTTATTGAAGGAGAAACCTACGCAGCAGCCCGAACATTTGGTCATTTTTTTTTTGAAACAATCCATAACTTGTATTGATACAAAAAAAAATAACCACGAAATTTAAGGCGATCGCTTCGCTGCGCTTCGCGATCGCCTTAAATTTCTAACCTATCACGTGTTCTACAGGACTTCCGAGCCACTCAAATATTAACGATCTTTCGACTAAATCATTATTAGTCTAGTTAAACATTCGTTTAAATAAAATTAGCGCAATTGAAAATTCGGTAAAATGACATTCGTCCAAATAAAATTAGCGCAATTGAAAATTCGGTAAAATGACATTCGTCCAAATAAATAATTATACGAAATAAAATTATGACAAATAAGCATTCGATCAAATGAATAATTCTCTGAAATGACTTTATTGTAACTAAAATTAGTCGAACCGATTTTCGACGAAACGTTGTTCTACCAAACAAGGGTGAACCTATGATTATATGTATACATACAGGATATTTTTTTTATCAGTGCACAAATTTTTAGGATCGACTCAGAATCGATAAGTGAACAACTTTCTCCTAGAAACATGGGTCGAAATACGACAAAAATTTTTGGACTTCCCATACTAATTTGATCACGTGATCAGTCCGATTTGTATGAAAGGTCAAAAAAAATTTGTCATATTTCGACCTATGTTTCTAGGAGACATATACCAAAAAAACCTTTTTTTTTTTTTTTTGTCTGTCTGTCTGTCTGTCTGTCTGTTTGTTCCGGCTAATCTCTGAAACGGCTGGACCGATTTTGACGGGACTTTCACTGGCAGGTAGCTGATGTAATAAGGAATAACTTAGGTTTTATTTTTATCCCGGAAAATATCCCATTCCCGCGGGATAACGTCATGTAGTCCACGCGGGCGAAGCCGCGGGCGGAAAGCTAGTATAAAATAAATTAAACCTACAGGCAAAAGTTCGGTGGCGGCGTTTTTCAGTGGTCCGTGTGCGGCGTATTCCTAGAACAATGTCACAAAATTTTCACAGCAAATTTTCCACACAAACACTTAAGTAGGTACTTAACACAATTCACTTCCAAACTTTTTTGAACAAAGTACTGACTGTAGGCGAGTACTTCGTGCCGTCTCACCGATTAAGGTCGTTTTGCAAGACTGAATTAGTTTCAGTATTAAATAAAATTGTTTCTTAAGCCGCCTAACTTTAGGTTTCATTTTCCTGTGTGAAAACACTTCCGCCTGAAACATGGTTGATTTGAAACTCGTTTTGCAGAAACAGATAGCATTGCTAATTAAAACGAATGAGGAATCATTACTGCGTCTCACTGCTTACTGAAACATGAAACGCTTGGACATATAATGCACTGTGTGTTTTTTTAACTAATTTTACGCCGCAGCGGCTTTGCCTGCGTAAATTATATAATGTTTTCTTATAGCAATGAGATTATAGACTGTAATCTATCTTTGTGCCATATTTCATCAAGATCCGTTCAGCAGTTTCGCCGTGATTGAGTAAAAAACATTCAAACGTTTTCGTTTTTAATAATAGAGTCTCTTGAGTGCAATAAAAAGTATAATAGAACATTAATATACGACCTTACTAAAAATAGTACTCCAAACTCCAAGATCGTATTAGGAGTTTATTTATTTTTTGTTTGGCTATGCAATACATTTACTACTAGCGTTACGCCCATGATTTTGTCAGCATGGTTTATATTCATATTTTAAGGCGAATATGGCCCACTCCCATAATAAATCAGTTTATATCGCCAAGGTGTAATTGAAAATCACCTGAAAATCAGCATCACACTTACTGTGGCAAAAGCTGAGGTTGGGGCCATTTCGGCTAAATAAATAATAAATAATAAATAAATAAATAACTTCTTACTATCACACCAATTATCTAAGCCCATCTTAATTTCGTTAAGAAACTGTATCATGGAAAACTTGATAACGGATAAATATTTACTTATATACTTTTTGTTTGTAAATACATACTTAATATACATAGTAAACACCAAAATATGTTTGTTCTTTTACGGTGCATTTTGTGTTTTATGTGTGTTTTTAGTTCATTCTTTCTTCCTTATTTATCTCTACCTGTAATACCGAAATTATTTCAGTATTTCAGAAAAGATACTTTCGCATCTTTAATAATATTAGTGAGAGAGCAACGAGACAAGAAATCAAAAGTTCTGGCATACATTTTTTCACATACTCATCAGACATAAGTATTGATCAACTCGTAACGGCCTACACTTTGTTATGTCTGGTTTTTGGTTCGTTAAGTGCCGTATGAAGTAGAAGTGGCAATAGCTGTAGGGTACCTCATCCGGTACCTTCTATTGAGCCACCCTTTACTTAGTCATCAAAAAAATTCCAATCGCCCTTATGTGTTTCATACTGCTTGACGGAAGTTTAACTTGTAACGTTATGTTTTGCCTAGACTTTTTGCGATCTGTGAACCGATTACATTCGTTGTTCATTGTCTTTGTTTTAATTCCGATCAAATTAACATAGTTTGTATTTTATTGAATTAACTGAAAAGTAAGATGTTTAACCTACATTTCCAATGACGAAGCGTAAACCTAAAAAAATCATATAACCTAAATTCAACTAGATATCTAAAATTGGTTTCAGTACAAAGACAAATAAACAACTAATCGTCTTAAAAAGTATTAAACTATTAGAGGATTTGGGTTTTAAGTTGGTGTAATGTTAAACTTATCTGAGGATAGAGTCAAATCATGTGCAGTCCAATACCCTTAACTCCTCAAGGATAATAATAATTCAACATTGATATCAAAATCCACTTTCACGACTCATCGTATTATGACACAGCTGCACAACAAAACAGCTGAAAACACAGATTATTTGCGCCAAAATAAATTTCAATATTAATCACTTCAGAAAAACAGTATTCGCAAAGTCTGAACAAAATTTAAAAATAATTATTTTATTAATTGTGCGGTTTAGGATGAACAAAAATCGACTTTGTTACCTAATTCTTATTACGTGTAATCGCGTAACGCGAATAATACGCGTACGGACGGCCAAGCGCGAGATGTTCAACTGTTTTATTTTAGAGCTAAGGCCGTGAATATTGCAAAGGTGTACGCCTATACGAATTCGATGAGCGATGTGCAATGTCGTACATTGACTGTGACTCTGTGACTCTTATTAATTGCCGTTCCGATTTGGTTAAACTGAAACAAAGTTGCATGAAATTGATTTTGCTCGGTCTTTGTGATTTTAAAGGGGGAAGAGGCGTCATAATTTACCTATTGTTACGTTAAACGAGTTCACTTTCGTTGTTTAAGATATAAGTTTCGCTGCATTTTAAATTGCTGTCATTTAAATGGTTCCATTTCCATGCATTTCCTAATTTCCCTAGCATGGAAAATTAGGAAATATACGGACTCATCCTAATTTTCTGCATTCAATACTAGTGGCTCCCCGTGATTTACCGGTGTAATAACCGTTCCCAGAAAGAACTTCGGCTCTAGCTATAGGAAGAATCTAGCTCTCTAATGGTGTTTTTTTTAATTCGATTCATTAGTTCATCCATTACAAACATACAAACAAATAAATAAAAAATCTTTTAAAAGTATAGATTTTCCTTTTTTAGCGAAACTTAAATCTTCCTTGGGCGAGAACTATCTTGATATCCGACTTTTTAAGATTTTGGCAAAGGTTTTTGACAAGTAACCAACGAAATCCTATGGAAATGCAACACGATGATTGTTTTAGAATGATGAAATGATCATGACTTTTTCTATTGTTTCCCTATCGATAGCCTATAAGATTGCTATTGCAGTCAGCGAGAAGACCCACTGGAGCAATGCAATAGTAAGTACGAAATGGCGAGCGCACGCACCGGACTGAATCGGAGTGAAGATAGCTTTTTAAATTCATTTTGTGTAAGAATTTGAAACATGAATAATTTGTCGAGAAATAACAAAATACAGACTATGCATTATGTTGTCATTAAATTTATCAAAACCATTATTATGACATGAAATTAGAAGATTTATTTGTTGAAATTTAAAATTATTTTTATGCATTCACAGTGCAATTCTGTAAGTGTAGAAAAAATGTAATAGAAAAAACCAAAACCCTTGGAGACATAACCCCTCATACCCGCGCCTCCGGGAATCCGGCCCGATGCTCTGACCAACTAAGGGTGACTTTTACCACTGATATTTAAACGTGTTTAACGCTAAACGTGTTTAAAACATAGTTCTGTCTCTGTCACATTCAAACAGATGTCAGAGACAGAACTATGTTTTAAACACGTTTAGCGTTAATTGCGTTTAAATATCAGTGGTGAAAGTCGCCCTAAGTTACCGAAAGGCCTACACGACTCGTCGAATGCTTCACTTGTCTCGTTAACGCTGTAGGCCTGCGTTGCTTCATCAATGTGAGGAAACCCTCACATCCGAAAGAAAGATTTTTACAAATGTTTAACAATCGATTAAGATGAAACAGCAATTAAATTGAGATTTTCAATTATTTTTATGCATTCACAATGTAATTCTGTAAGTATAGAAAAAATGTGATTTAAAAAAACACGAGCCCTGCAAGTAACTTTCAGGAGGGATTCGAACCCGCGCCTCAGAGAAAAGATTTGATTTTTTGTTCGTAATGGATTAACTCAAAAACAACTGAATCTACGCAACGAATCAGTGGCTAGAGTTATCGCCCGGACAGTGAAAAATCGTGGGTTCGAGTCCCATCGGAGCTAGATGTGAGACGAGTCGACTTTTTCTAATACTTAATTAATTAAGTGAATGCAAAAAGTAAAAAGTATT
Source organism: Crambus lathoniellus (assembly GCA_949710035.1). NCBI lineage: Eukaryota > Metazoa > Arthropoda > Insecta > Lepidoptera > Crambidae > Crambus > Crambus lathoniellus. The sequence continues at coordinate 16,522,639 of OX453307.1, forward strand.
TTCGAAATGAGCTACATTGTTCCCGAGTGACATAGGCTATATAATATATTTTATCCTGTTATTCCCACGTGAAAGTGTACCGCACGTGTTTAACAATCTTAAATCATGATACCTACTAGTAAATTATTCCCCTTCATTGTATACTAATTAATATCGTTGAGACCATCAAGGTAATTTGGGCGCCTGATCTATCAATAGATAAGATATATACATTATTATCTTATAGAATTTTAGCGAATGGGCGGGCATTGACAGAGATTCTTCCTAATGGTTGGAGTTAATTTTTGTGGTGAGCTTGTACCTACATTTGGTGTGAAATTCTTATTTTTTCTTGTATAAGTACCTACAATTATTAAAAAAGATGCCATAACTAATGTACCCTGCTTAGTTAATCATTCGTTAGGCTGGCACGCCAAATGAAAAATAAATGTTATAAAAAATATGCATCATATCATATCTTCAACATTAATTTATTTATGTCGATTTACCTCGCACCTTACGGTTGTATGTGATTTCCATCACGTAGCGTAGTGACTGTACGATATTATGAAGATTAGCAAACACTGACGCCTGAATACGTATGAAAACTAGCGCAAACATTGAAATCATTATTTATAAGGTAATATAATACATTGTAACATATGTTTAGCAAAATCTTATCGAAACAATTGACACGATTTAAAAGCCAATGTAAAGAGAGAGAATTGGATATTATATCTTTAGAAAAAAACTAAAGCTATAGTAATAAGTAGCTATCAATACTCGTAAGTATTAGGTAAAGGTAGTCATCAAAGCTAAACGACAAATGAAAATCTATACTTAAATTATCTATCGTTTTAAAATCACTAAAGCCATTTTAGTGCGGCGTTTGAAAGATATCATTCGACCTTTCTAAACTGATAGCATTATCTGTTCAACCAATTGATACAATCAAACGAAATTGCTCGTGGCGAACTTTAACGCTCTCTCTTTCGTATCTGTATGTCTATAACCACGTGTTGTGTACAGCTATGTCTTCCTACAGTACATCTTTGGTTAAGGAGACATGTTGTCAACTATAGATAATGTTTAATTCACAAACAGTACTATATCTTATCATGCATTAGTAAAAGTAGCTCGTTAACAGCCACACGCGTCGGGCGTTCAGTGTATTTTTGTTTCGTGATTTCAATGTGGTTAAGTTTATATTAGTTTACAGTGAAAATGGGAGAAGGATCAGATATACATGAGATAGAAAGACTGAGGTGAGATTCGGTTTTAATGCTACGAAATAACTTTAACTTAATTGGTATTTGCCCCTCATTCGTCACCTTAGATCCTGGTAATTTTTCAAACTTTTCATATTCCAGATTGGTCATAATCGACACTTGTCGAAAACATTTTATAATAGTCTATATCATTGCTGTGCACATAAGGGTTCATGTAGATACTAAACCTATACTATAAGCAATGTAAAAAATTACAGAATAATGTTGCTGGCTTGTTCAAAAATAACCATAAAAACCATTGATTCATTAGAATCAAATTTACTTAGAACTAAATTCAAGAAAATAGAGTAACTTTTCTTTACTTTATAATAACAAAGCCTGCTGCAATAAAAAAATATAAACTTGACATAAAAATTCAAGACATTCTACAAGAGTTGTTTTTTTCCGTACAAAATATTGTACAATTTCTGTTTTTGAAAAGAGGATGGGCATTTTGGGACCCTACCCTATAGCAATTAGTTTGATGTCGTTGGATAGGTATTACAAAGACGAACAATATTTACTATAGCAACCGTTCGGAGTTAATCTGATATGAACTTGACAGATCCCATAGAAAACAAAACATTATTTATTATGATACTTACTTCCAATCCTACAATAAATGATATAGGTAACAGTGCGTATGCAGTGTTATTATATAGGTAGTCATAATACTTTCAGATCTGATAAGAACATTGCAGATTTTGTAGACAACCATTTTTATTATGTTATAGACTTAGAAACGTAGGCATAGTTGTGCGTACAAAGCGTTGAAACCAAAGAATAGACCTTTCACCTTATTTATGTTATGTATATTTATCATTTACATAATTATTGGAATCGTATATAACGTCGGTAAGAAACAAAGTAGAAGCAGTAAACCCCTTGTGTCTGGGGTAACCCCAGAGTACCAAACGATAGACATTGTGCGATGTAGGCCTTAACATCACTCAGTTGTGCTTTTGTTCCATTGCAACAGTCCAAGTCAATAATGTGATATAGAATAGTCTAAAATACTTAGCCGCAGACTACAATTCGTTTTTAGCGGATAACAAAGTCCAAAGTGTAAAAAAGTCCACGTATTTATCTGTAGAATAAGGTGAAATACTAAAAGTAGTAAGCGCGCTCAGCCTGTGATCGTTGAGGTCAAGCCACTTTGGCAATGGTCGGTCACGGGATGGGTGACCGAAAATCACGTAAGCACGTTGATTCGTTGGTCTCAGTTGCATTTGCAGTCGTCCTTCACTAATACACATAGTAGGTAGTCATCCACTTATACACATTGGGCCTTCATTGTGGGTGGGTCCCTGCCCTGTTCTCCTTATCCACCCAATAAGGAATACCTGTTCTCCAGCATTAGGGACATTAAGTGATTTATGCTGATGACGATAAATAATACAGTATCAATATATACTCGATAATGGAATAGATGTCATTAATGTTTCCTTTTTCAATTGAAATGTTTATCGCAGAGCCAAGCTTCTAACTCTACAAGCCCTAACTTCACAAAATCTACACCTTAATCAAATTCAGATTACTTCTAGATCTTCTATCTATGCAAGTGAATGTACAAGATATGACGAATCCGGATTATGACGAATCTGGAATATGACGAGTTTGAAAAATGAGTAGTTTCGATAGTAACTAATCAGGAGCAAATCGATACCAAGCGGCTAAAACCACCTCTTGTATTAAATATTTTACTGAGCTATGAAACCATACGAAAGAATTTGAAACCATTACATTTACACTGCTCATTGTAGGGACATAAAAATAGAACATCTAACAGGTAACCATATTTTACGTGTATAAATTTTAGACCAAGCCAAGTAGCAGTTGACAGACTGGCCGAAAAACCGAACGACAATACAGAGAATAAAAAATGGCAATTATTCTTGGAGCCAGCTTTGGTTGGTGCTATGATGGCCATCAACTTGGGACAGACATCACTCCAGAACTTATATTTAAGAACTGCGTGTACAGTAGACTTGGGAAAAGATATAAGCATCTGCAACAGAGGAGTTGGAGAAGAATTTCGTGCTGCTGAAGTTAGTGTATCTGGTGAAATAAATCTTTCACAATTATATTTAAAATGAAATGCAAAATGCAAAAAAGTAAAAATAAATTGAAATAACTTTCTACTTGAACAGTGAACATTTTGTAGATTTAAGGTTTCGTAACCCCGATAATACCAGTAGTTGTTCATCATTTTTAAACCTTACTTTATTACTTTTTATTTATAGCTATGATTGAGAGTACATCATGCAAATGTATTATGCTTATCTTAACTTGTATGTCACATCTTTGGGTGATAAGAGTACATCGAATTATATGGATCGATACTTCTAATATAATAGCTGTTGTCTGATAAAATTATCAAACAAACGTTTCTTCTCTAAAAACAGATACCTACGCTACTTATATTGTTTAATTCTATCAGATCATGTTTGTATTCAAAGACGACTATCTCTCTAACCCTATTATGTATGTTATGGATGCTAAACAGGTTACTATCACTGCACGTTTAGACTGCACCGATAAATCGGAACGTGTAAAAAAGAAAAATCTGACAAATTATAAAGTTTCTTCCCAGACATACACGTCTGGATTTATCGACGAGTGTAGCAGAAGCAACCATCACTCAAATAGTCATAGTCAATTTACGTAATTTAATCTTGTTGGTATTATTTTAAAACTTGTTCATCTTATGTTATAGGCTGAAAGTCAAATCGTCGTGTCCAGTATAAACATAAGCCGTAGTTTCATTGGCTCACTGATCTCAACCGTAGTGCTTCTATTTGTGGGGCCATGGAGCGACTGCAGTGGGAGAAGGAAACCACTACTCATCATGCCTCTGGTGGGCATGAGCGTCATGACGACTGGAGTACTGTTGATGCTGATATTCCCTGGAGCAAACACCGCACAGGTGCTATATATGGTCCAGATACCAATATCGCTCGGTGGGAATTTCGGACTGTTGCTGGCGGCAGCATTTAGTCATATTGGCGATGTAAGTATATATTAGTAACTGTTAGCTGTTAAGTTGGTTGCGGGTGCGCTGCGACGCACCCTGAAGTGGGCAGTTGAATATACGGCTTGTCTGAGTAAACCGCGTTTGATTGCTTCTCCCGAATTACCTACCTAACAGTGGCAACGAGGACGAACAAAATTCGCGTAAAAGTATTTATTTATATCATGAGTAAAGTGAGTGTTGGCTCCCTATGCACTTTCAACCATGAAAGTCAAGATTGGACAGTGTTCAAGGAAAGATTAGAACAGTGGTTTCTTGCGAACGAAATAGAAACCGATGTGGGTAAATCGGATATAAAAAAGCGGGCGGTATTAGGTATCAGTAGTTTCACAGAAACCACATTTAAATTAGTGAGAGATCTTGCATTGCCGAATAAAATTAATTTATTAGAATACAGTGCAATCGTGAAATTATTAGATGATCACTTTCAACCAAGTAAATGTGGTTTTGCGGAGCGGAACCGATTTTATTCGTCGACGCAACAACCTTCCGAAGGTCTCGCGGAGTGGGCGGCTCGAGTACGTGGCCTGGCAACGGATTGCTCGTTCCCGGCGGCCACCCTTAACGAGCTGTTGCGAGACAGGTTCGTGATCGGTATGCAGCCCGGGCTGGAGCGGGACAAGGTTTTCACCATGGAGCTTGCGGAGCTGTCGTTGAGCAAGGCGCTCAGCACCGCACAGGCCATACGAAGTGCGCGACTCGGGGCGGCACAGGCAGCACCAGCGGCTACCGAGACCCGTGCAGAGGCGGCCGTGTTCAGGACAGCGGCGGCGGACACCGGGCGCGACGCGCAGCACCTGCAGTGGCGCGGACAATGCGGGGGTGCAGCCGCGCCAGGGCCGGCGGCGGCGGCGTCCCCGTGCTCCATATGCGGTTACTCAAGTCACGGACCGGAGACGTGCAAATTTAAGCATTACAAGTGTAGCAAGTGTGGTGGTCGTGGTCATTTACGACGTGTCTGTGCTAGGAATAAAGTGGCTCAACACTTCGTCGAGGCCGAGGTAGATAGTTCCGGGGATAAGCGTAAATTTTTTTACAATATTTTATGCCCCAGCAAGGAACCAATTCGTACTACGGTATATGTTAACAATATCGCAATTACATTTGAAGTGGATACCGGTTCGGCTGTGACTTTGATACCAGAAACCATATTTAAAAACATTTTAAGTTGCTAAAATTATTGCCCACGTGTACTATTCTACAAAGTTACAATGGCAGCAGCATTGAGACTTAGGGTACAGTAACGTTGCCGTTCACGTATAGCGATAAAACATACGATATTTCAGTTTTTGTAGTTAAATATAACGGGCCATGTTTGTTGGGCCGAGATTTTCTATCAAAGTTTAAGTTAAGTATTGCCTCTGTAAATAACTGTGTAGATCACTTGGAGAAAATGACTGCTATGTATCCGTGCTTATTTTCGAACGATTTAGGTTTGTATAAAGGAAAAAAGGTCAATCTTAGTCTCAAAGAAGGTTCCAAGCCAATTTTTTTCAAAGCACGACAAGTACCATTCGCCTTACGAGAAAAAGTAGAATGTGAAATAGATCGACTCGTTAAGATAGGTATCTTGGTACCGGTCGGCAACTCGGACTATGCCAGCCCCATAGTCCCAGTTTTAAAGAACAATGGTGACATTCGTTTGTGCGCGGACTATTCGGTCTCCATAAATAAACAGTTGGTTATCGAGAAATATCCCTTGCCGCGCATTGAAGAACTATTTTCAAAACTTCATGGCGATGAAACATTTTCAAAGCTTGACCTTTCGCAAGCTTATAGTCAACTAGTTTTGAGTGACGAAGCGCAGATGTTAACTACCATTAACACCCATAAGGGTTTATTTAAATTGACCAGATTAGTGTTTGGACTGTGTAGCTCAGCAGCCATTTTTCAGAAAACTTTAGAACAAATCCTGCACGGTATTAATGGGGTTCTAGTTTTTCAAGATGACATTTTAATCACAGGCTCCAACGATGCAGAGCAATTATCTAGGCTTTATGAAGTTTTCCAGAAATTGGAAAATTCTGGTCTAGTCCTCCAAAAAAATAAATGTAAACTGTTTCAGGATTCCGTTTCTTACTTAGGATTTAAAATTGATAAAAATGGTCTGCATAAGTGTCAAGATAAAATTGAAGCTATAATTATGGCGAAGGTACCTACCAATGTCACTGAACTCAAGTAATTTCTTGGCATGGTAAATTATTATAGAAATTTCATAAAAAACGCGTCATCCACATTAAATCCGTTACACCATTTATTGCAAAAAAACGTTACTTGGCAGTGGGGTAATGAACAAGACTTAGCGGTGACACAAATTAAACGCGATTTAGTCGCAGAGGTAACGCTGGCACACTTTGACCCGGAGGCGAAATTGATCCTGACGGTAGACGCGTCCCCCGGAGGACTCGGCGCCATCCTCTCGCAGGTAGGCGCCGACGCGGCCCGTCTCGTACGCCTCGCGCTCACTCACCAAGGCTGAGATAGCATACAGCCAGATACAAAAAGAGGCTACTGCTATAGTATTCGGTGTTAGGAAGTTTCATCCGTACCTATACGGTAGATCATCTCCGTTTGTATTAAAAACTGATCACAAACCACTTTTATCCATATTCAGCCCAGACAAGGGAATTCCAGAAATAACAGCAAATAGACTACAGCGCTACGCTATTTTTTTGTCATCATACAATTTCACAATTGAGTATGTGAGTAGTAACAATAATGCTGCAGATTTTTTAAGTCGATCAGTAGCTTATAGTAACACCGAATTGTCAGATACCTATTTGGATAGCGCAACCTATATTAACTTTGTTTATAGCGATAATGACCGTTTTTTGACGATTGATGATATTAGCAAAGAAACACAGGCTGACTCAGTACTTTCCACGGTGTGTAAATATGTCTTGGTAGGATGGCCAAATCGTAACATAGACGGTTATCTAAGACCTTACCATTCTTGTCAGACCGAGTTATCAGTTGAGAAAAACTGTTTGATGCGTGGTTTTAAGTTTGTGATCCCGGCGATCTGTCGTGATAAAATACTGAAAGAACTTCATAAAGGTCACCTAGGAGTAAATAAAATGAAATGTGAAGCACGAAACCGATCCTGGTGGCCGGGCTTATCAAGCGAAATAGATAGGTACGTGTCGTCATGCGATATTTGCATGCAGTTGCGACCAGCGCCGCCCCGCGCCCCTCTCACACCCTGGCCTTTCCCCCCAGAGCCCTGGTATCGTGTGTATTTATACTTCCTGGGCCCTTATAACAACAAAGTTTATTTAATAATAGTCGACGCATACTCAAAGTGGATTGAATGCTTTGACGTATCGACAGGGTATGGTTCAAAAGTTGTAATTAGTAAATTAATCGAAGTAATGAGTAGATTTGGCTTAATAAAAACTATATGCTCAGATAATGGCACGTTATTTTCGAACGATTTAGGTTTGTATAAAGGAAAAAAAGTCAATCTTAGTCTCAAAGAAGGTTCCAAGCCAATTTTTTTCAAAGCACGACAAGTACCATTCGCCTTACGAGAAAAAGTAGAATGTGAAATAGATCGACTCGTTAAGATAGGTATCTTGGTACCGGTCGGCAACTCGGACTATGCCAGCCCCATAGTCCCAGTTTTAAAGAACAATGGTGACATTCGTTTGTGCGCGGACTATTCGGTCTCCATAAATAAACAGTTGGTTATCGAGAAATATCCCTTGCCGCGCATTGAAGAACTATTTTCAAAACTTCATGGCGATGAAACATTTTCAAAGCTTGACCTTTCGCAAGCTTATAGTCAACTAGTTTTGAGTGACGAAGCGCAGATGTTAACTACCATTAACACCCATAAGGGTTTATTTAAATTGACCAGATTAGTGTTTGGACTGTGTAGCTCAGCAGCCATTTTTCAGAAAACTTTAGAACAAATCCTGCACGGTATTAATGGGGTTCTAGTTTTTCAAGATGACATTTTAATCACAGGCTCCAACGATGCAGAGCATTTATCTAGGCTTTATGAAGTTTTCCAGAAATTGGAAAATTCTAGTCTAGTCCTCCAAAAAAATAAATGTAAACTGTTTCAGGATTCCGTTTCTTACTTAGGATTTTAAATTGATAAAAATGGTCTGCATAAGTGTCAAGATAAAATTGAAGCTATAATTATGGCGAAGGTACCTACCAATGTCACTGAACTCAAGTAATTTCTTGGCATGGTAAATTATTATAGAAATTTCATAAAAAACGCGTCATCCACATTAAATCCGTTACACCATTTATTGCAAAAAAACGTTACTTGGCAGTGGGGTAATGAACAAGACTTAGCGGTGACACAAATTAAACGCGATTTAGTCGCAGAGGTAACGCTGGCACACTTTGACCCGGAGGCGAAATTGGTCCTGACGGTGGACGCGTCCCCCGGAGGACGCGGCGCCATCCTCTCGCAGGTAGGCGCCGACGCGGCCCGTCTCGTACGCCTCGCGCTCACTCACCAAGGCTGAGATAGCATACAGCCAGATACAAAAAGAGGCTACTGCTATAGTATTCGGTGTTAGGAAGTTTCATCCGTACCTATACGGTAGATCATCTCCGTTTGTATTAAAAACTGATCACAAACCACTTTTATCCATATTCAGCCCAGACAAGGGAATTTCAGAAATAACAGCAAAAAGACTACAGCGCTACGCTATTTTTTTGTCATCATACAATTTCACAATTGAGTATGTGAGTAGTAACAACAATGCTGCAGATTTTTTAAGTCGAACAGTAGCTTATAGTAACACCGAACTGTCAGATACCTATTTGGATAGGGCAACCTATATTAACTTTGTTTATAGCGATAATGACCGTTTTTTGACGATTGATGATATTAGCAAAGAAACACAGGCTGACTCAGTACTTTCCACGGTGTGTAAATATGTCTTGGTAGGATGGCCAAATCGTAACATAGACGGTTATCTAAGACCTTACCATTCTTGTCAGACCGAGTTATCAGTTGAGAAAAACTGTTTGATGCGTGGTTTTAAGTTTGTGATCCCGGCGATCTGTCGTGATAAAATACTGAAAGAACTACATAAAGGTCACCTAGGAGTAAATAAAATGAAATGTGAAGCACGAAACCGATCCTGTTGGCCGGGCTTATCAAGCGAAATAGATAGGTACGTGTCGTCATGCGATATTTGCATGCAGTTGCGACCAGCGCCGCCCCGCGCCCCTCTCACACCCTGGCCTTTCCCCCCAGAGCCCTGGTATCGTGTGCATTTAGACTTCCTGGGCCCTTATAACAACAAAGTTTATTTAATAATAGTCGACGCATACTCAAAGTGGATTGAATGCTTTGACGTATCGACAGGGTATGGTTCAAAAGTTGTAATTAGTAAATTAATCGAAGTAATGAGTAGATTTGGCTTAATAAAAACTATATGCTCAGATAATGGCACGTCATTCATCTCCAACGAATTTGAAGATTTTTGTAAAAAGAACGGAATTGTTCACCTCACTTCGCCTACTTATAACCCCAGTAGTAATGGTCAGGCAGAGAGCAGCGTCAAAATAATAAAAAGGGCGCTGAAGTCAATGATGATGTCGGGAATAAATCAAAAAGATTTGTCCTGCAAGTTATACGAGTTCTTGTTCCAATATAGAAACTCAGTGCACAGTACGACCGGTAAGTCCCCAGCTGAAATCTTGTTTGGACATAAATTAAGAAGTAGTTAATAAAACTTCATCCCCCGACTTCATCTGACCTCGATCTTGAGAGTGTAGTTAAGGATAGGCAGTGCTCACAGGGTGATTACTACGACGGCAAGCGAAAAGTTACTTTCGATATAAATGAACTAGTTTTAGTGAAAAGTTTTAAAATGCAAAAGCCATGTTGGATCAAAGGCATTATTACAAAAAAAATAGGAAACTGTATTTACTTAGTGAGGTTAGTGGAAGATGATGGTCATCAAGTGGTCAAAAAACATGTTAATCAACTCTTGAAATTTAAGGGGGAAGAGACTGGTTGCGGTGATGATTACCTTCCTATGAACTTGGATAGCGAATCTTTCGATCTTCCTACTGAACTGCCGCCTATCGTTATTGAAGAGAAGAGAGCGCCCGTGCTACCAGCTCCTGCCACCGATCGCGCAGAACAGGAGACGGCGGTGAATTGCGAACAGTCGCTTGACACTCAAGCCGCAGATGGCGCAGGAGATGCTGAGTCAGATCTAGAGGAGGTCACAAACCAGTCCCCCCCCCCCCCCCCCCAACAACAACAACTCGCAACCCGCTGCGAAATATGTTAATCTTTAAAGAATATTTTTGATTGTTATTTATAGGCTAAGGGTGGAGGGATGTTAGCTGTTAAGTTGGTTGCGGGTGCGCTGCGACGCACCCTGAAGTGGGCAGTTGAATATACGGCTTGTCTGAGTAAACCGCGTTTGATTGCTTCTCCCGAATTACCTACCTAACAGTAACATATTAAAGAGACCAATTAATAAAATAATCCGCAAGCCTTTATCATCATCATCATCATTAAAGCCTTAAGTATTATAATAACGTATATAAGTTATAACGAAATTGAAAGCACGAAAGATTTCACGTGAAACCAATCTGATTTTAATTAAGTCAAAAAGTTGCAAGTTTCTATCCTGGCAACCTTTTTTTTAACAAAATCCGGGACAACTAAAATTCAACTGTGTTGTACAAACAGTAGATGGACTCTATCTATATCTAATGATATATCTTGGTACGTTTCAGGTTTGCCACGCAACAGGCCGCGACGTGACCCGCACGATGGGCTCCCACCGAGCCGCCATTCAAGTAGCCCACGTACTGGGTGCATTGAGTGGCCCTCTACTCTACACACACCTCGGATTCTACGGTGTGTTTCCTCTTGTATTATTGCTGCAGGTATTGGCTCTGATTACTCTTTACTACAGTCGAATAATTAATGTCCTATCTTAATACAAGTGGCTCACGTGTTGGGCGCAGTGAGCGGTCCACTAATAAGTAAGTCAGTAAGTAAGTTCTTTTTTGCGTATGGAGTTACGGTTACATTTATAGTATTTTCATATATGTTTATATCTTCATCTTTAACACCTCTAAAAACAATCGTTATATTATCAGCAAATAATATACACTCCTGAGGTATTAGGAAGATCATTGATAATATAGAAGAAACAATAGTGGACCCAGAATACTGCCCTGAAGTACTCAAAATTTATAGACCATAAAGGTAGTTCTTACTTTTTCTAAACATCCTATTTCAGGGCACCACTTCTGAGTTTCCACACCAATGTGTGACAAATAACTCTTAATCCACTCGTAACATGGCCCACTGATCTACACACACTTTCGGATTTTACGGTGTGTTCCCTCTTGCATAAATGCTGCAGGCATTGGTTCTGATTACTTTTTACTAGACTTTAGTTAAAAAACTTATCTTAATACAAGTGGCTCACGTACTGGGCGCAGTGAGCGGTCCACTGATCTTCACATACCTTCATTTGACTGATAAGAATCGCATAAGAATAGAATAAGAATCGGACGTAGTGCGCAACCGCTCTAACAAGATTAGCTTTGAACAAATAATTCCCAAGAGTCAATAAGAACATAACTATTATTTTCTTATTCCAGTTATCATCACTAGCCTACGTGATCTGGTCAGTGAAAGACGTGAATGTAAACAAAGAGAACACCGTGTCGGCTTTCAACTGGCGGCTGCCGGTGAACGCCGTGAAGTGCTTGCTGCGCAGACGTGAGGGGCACAAGAGGAGCATCATACTGCTGATGCTGGTGGTCGCGTTAGCAGACAGGATGTTTTTATCGGGTAAGTTTATTCAGGCGTGAGGATTATCCTAACCATGGACCGTACTCTGAAATGCAAATCCGAAACTTTGGTAAGCCCCGCCGCTTTCACTCGATTCTGTCATGACTGGAGTTTGAGAGGGACGGGTTGTAACACCTACCTATGCTTTCTAATCGCTTAGCCTAAATAATAGATGACCTAAATATACTAACAAACCATTCTAGTATTTACTCTAAGCTAATACTGAACCTCTGTCAAGAATTCTATTAGTTACTAAAATACCTAGCTAGCTTGAACGCTGTAATACCTAACTGTTGTCCGATTAATATATAGATAACTACTATGGATGCTCTGAATCAACTCTGAAGTGGCCTGTGATGTCGTAATGGAGAACCCTGGTTGTAAAGCGTAGACCCATGATCTTTTAAATGAAGCGACAGAGACTAACCTTACTACTAACTAACTCATACTTTGAACTGCCTATATGCCTACATCAACTTAACAGCTGTTCATATTACATGGCCGTTGCTTCTAATTTTCTAACCTCATTTATAGCGACCAAGACACTCAAAATAAGTTGATACTCTTGTATAAATCTAACATTAGTTTACCCCTACATTGCTTGGACATTTAACAGTTAGGTCCTAACCGATTCCTAGGTCTAATATACTTTGAAAACCTGGTGAGTTATTTTGCTGAGTCCACCATGCTAATTTTCTGGTTACTGACCCAAGGTTAACTGTCTATTAAAACTGGTGGAATTTAATAATTTAGGTTACAATGGAACTGAAACTAGTAACAGCATCCGGATTTGCTTGCAAGGTCTAAGGTGAAATTGGCATGTGTGGTTTGAAATGTAATTTGATATTCCTATATGAAGATGGAGACACAATTACTATAATAATACCTATTAGCTTAAGCATATGGTTTTGCTTGCAAATTAGAAATGAAAATTTGTTAAATCTATTGGAAGACTGAGTCACTATATCAGATCTATAACCGTACCTACTAGCTTAGGCATATGGCCTTGCTTGCAAAGTTAGAGATGAAAATTTGTTATATCTATTAGAAGATGGAAACACTACATCTATAATAGTACCTATTAGCTTCAGCATATGGTTTTGCTTGCAAAGTCAGAGATGGAAATTGGTATAATCATTAGGGTGAAGAGAGTCTATTGATCTTAATCACCATCTTGGCCTAATACAAATGCTCCAGCAATATTATTTAACCGGTAAAGTCAGGGCACCTCCGCCGCCCATAACAGTGGAACTCGTCACCAGACTTGGACATCCCTCCTCCGGCGCTGCTTTATTACATTTTCATATAAAAACAAACTTCAACATATAAAGTCAAGCTGTCATGTTCGTCAATTCTTTATGTATATATAAATATAAGAGGACCAAGCTAAATGCTTCAAAGCGACTTGTTAGTCTACATGAAGAGATCTTTCTCCTTCATGGCAGCAGCAGTTAAAGTTAACGTTAATTGATATATCCTTTTCCTTTTGTTGAATAATCCTTATTGGGATAAATCCAACAGGTTGAGTGCTTAAATTAAGAGAACTAGCAAGTCTGACTCCTGAGGGGAAAGAACTCAATTCTAATTCATAGTAAGTACAAATAAATATAGACTCTCCTAACCTTTTCTATGACCAAGTTTCCCCGTAGAACTAAATTCCCTAGTTATGTCTATGTGTCTGACTCGGATCTTATTGAACTTTTGCAACTTGTTGGTTAAAATTTGTCTCTAAAGAATCTCGCTCATGGTAATATATCCTTAATCTCACCATTGGACTGGTCTTGGAAATAACTTAAGAATCCAACCAAATTGGACAGAAGCTTTCGCCTCACCCCGATAGCTTTACATAATTTATGGCTAAAATAGAATCTTGTTCCAACTCAATAGGTTAGTATCTGGAAAACCTTGAATCCACATCAGCTTCCATAAGACACTGGTCAACGTTACACCGAGTTCCTTCGAGTTTAAACATCTTCTCTCGCCACCGAACAAAATCCTCTTCATACATTAATTTAGCAGTAGTCTGATCCAGAGAACTCTTCCGCAACCAGCTCAATTTATAGATTATTATAGGTGCCTTTTGCATCATAGGAATATATTACCTTTTGTCAAGCCAAATATATAGGTAAATTTAGATTCTCCACTTATGTTTGATAGATTATTTCAACCTTCATATCCTTGCAATGCGTGAACCTATAAAGATTACTCTAATCAAGCTCTTTGGACTGTTCCACTAGTATTGTTACCTCACAAATCATTTCCCAAATACTGAAAGCACTAGGTATCCATTGGTCACCTTTTCCTTTTCAAATCTATTAATTTCTTACATACCTCACTGAATATCATATAACTTGTAGACTACATTGCTACAACGCACTAATCATTGACCTAATCTCTCTTCTTAAGATGTAACATTATTTTTGTTAGATAAAGACAGCCATTTTTCTGGAAACTGTCAATCGGACTTTTCCCCACTATCTATAATCATTCTGTCAAATTGCCCGGGTTTGTTCGTCTATCACAAGAATCTATGGCTAGGGATGTCAACAAAATTCGGATTTGATCGTAGATAAATTTGTGATAACACATAATGCTACTTATAGACCTAACAGCGACCCTACTCTTTCTACCTACTCTGTATACCAGACTCCCCTCGTAGCCTTGCCCCAGCAGACCTCCCCCTTTCTGCCAGAACAAAGGTCTTCGAGTTACCTAGCTCGTGATTCTAAGTAGGTACTTACCTGCCTAATTTCCGACTAAATGCGACTTTCCTAACAAACACAAACCTGGCGCCTGTATCGCCAGTTCTGACGCCCCAATTCTGTCAAGTTTGGGTGAGTGGGCCCCCTAAAATCCTATCGCTCATGCCGTGGTCCATCTGCTTGGGAAGGGAACAGATAGACACCCTACAGGTAGGTATGGTTCAATCAGGCCGCAACTGCCTCCAAATCTGGGGCATACGCCCCGCGCCATCAGACGTGTTAACTGAAAAACTGTCAATGAAAACAGCCCGCCTGATCAAACCATGTGGAAATTACTAAGCGTTATCCAATGAACACTCATCTGACACTCCACAATGCCAGACTTTCTTTACCTAGCGACCTCCCGTGAGCCTTGCCTGGAGCCCGGAGACATAAAAATGTACTCCTGAAGAAACAAACTCTATGCTTCCAACCCTCTCTGACTCAAATTAAGCCCATTTTCTAGGATTTTACTTGGGAATAATTTACTTTAATTGAAATGCTTTCTGTAAACAAACTAGACCTTTTAATTTCGGATCCAATTTACCAGTCAGAATTCCAAAATTAAAACGTTTAAAAGATCGCGAACCCAATAAACGCCCTATGGTGCAAGGACTCACTGTACACTTGCTTGAAGACTACTTCTCGCTTGATTAAAAATGGAAACTTCTTCAAAAAGTGTTTCGTCTTCCATACGTGTTGCCTCGAAGTCGATCCCGGAGAAATAAGAGCGAGCGTCCCGTCGTTTTTGCTTATATAGGCCTACTCATACCGCGCCAAAAGTTAGCGTCCTTTTTTCTTTTTTTTTCTTTTACATCCTAGAAATTCTCCCCACTCTCAGGGAAATTTTACCCCTATGTTTAATGGAAACTTTTCAGTATATTTCTAATCCGTCTCTTAAATGTCTCATGTCTAATTATTTAACTTTGAAATACTAATTTGACTAAGGTTTATTAGTTTTAATGTCTTAATTGTACATTCTAGAATAATTATTATTCATTTTTCCAAATTTTATTTCCTATAAATATTTCTTTTTCCCCTTTACAACAATTAAAGTATTTTACTTTTAATCTTGTGTGAATACCATACATCAATAATTACCCCCTCTCTCTGTTTTATAAATAAGGTATTTATTTCTCACAACATGGCAACCCAACTATTCCTGCATCCCTATTCACCCCCCACAAAACTGATAGGCCATCTAGCGTCTAACGCCAAACCATTTCAAACATCCTGAACGTCCCGCTTGGCTTTCGTTCAGAAACCTTTGATAATCTATCTAATATTAAGTTATAGAATTTACTAAACTATTCAAAATATTACCTTCTCACATAATATAAACACATTATTTTGTATGATTCCTTTTTTTATTTACGAACGAAAACTATTATCAAAATGGTAATTGTTCGAACATAATTTCCGAACGTATCACCTCTAGCCAAAGAAACATATTTGAAACTTTGAACCTTATCTAAGATAGAAACCAATATTCTGTACTGTTGATTATTTAACCCATATTTTTATTTAAGTTTTACATAATGTTAATTTAACATTCTGTGAGTAAAAACCTTCTCGCTATATTTATGTGATGTCATTTGACTTGTCTTAGTTCTCAACTCTGCCGCTAGTTGTCGCTGCACTTGGACAGGATTATTCCATTTTGACATGACATTTGTTTACAACAAGATTTATAATTTTACTAACTAATAACAGTTCGTGTCGATTATTTCGTGAACCAATATCGAAATACAAGTATTGTCCACACTCCCGTGAAGCAAATTCGATTGACAAAACCCTCAACAAAGTGCATCTTCTTATATGAAATAATTTGTCACAGAGTCCAACTGTTGTGAAACATCGTTGTTTCAATCCCTGAATCTCAGGTATTTATTAACTATATTTTCTCGCTAATTCAAACAAATTTACTGTATCTAACTTCCTCAGATTAATCATAAAACTTCCAAATTAAATGCAAATGACCACAACTGCTCCGCTACCATTAACCCGTTTCTTTTTCAGTGTTTACCTCAAGCAATCTGAAACCACTAAACAAGCCCCAAGCCTTATAGACAGAATCTCCCTCCCATATACACTGTGTTGACAAAGTATGAAGCAAATTCCCAGCGCAACAACATGGTAAATGGCTAATTTTGTTCAATACAACCCAGTTGACACAACCCAATTTGACTTTGTGATTTATTCCCACACCAGGATCTATTTATACTATTAAAAGTTATTGAGGTAAGTAACATTAATACATTTCGACTTTTAACTCTTTAAGAAATATTCGAGATAGTTCAGGTGCGATTCTGAACCGTTACAGCCGACCCCAAAATTCTTCAAAGGTGACAGTACCAAGTATTGGATCCGGAGTAGAATTTTTCTTTCTATCCAAATCTCTAATATTTCTTTTTACACATATATTTATATATATATAGACATGTTTTTTTTTTTTTTATATCTATATATATATATTATTATTATTTTTATATCAATATATATATATATATTTTTTTTTTTATATATATATATATATATATATCCCTTTCTCTTATTATTTTCCCAAAATCAAAGAATTGAATCAATTTGGACCAAGAAAAACACAATGCTCTTTGTCCTACCAAAGGACATTGCGGCCTCCGACCCCTATCGAATCAATTTTTAGTGAGCCCTAGTGATTATGTAATTAAGAGTGTTGAGTGTATTTAGACCAAAATAATATCAAAAGTTATCAAGCGAGTTTTTAAGTGTTTTTTTTTTATTGCTTTATCCAAATTCATCGTATGTATATCCGACACCAGAGACGTACAAAGCATGGTGAAAGGTACGGGTTGTGAATCCGTAGTTTAGAATAAACTCGCCTTGGTGTATAAAGAGTAATCCAACCTTACGATTACATGGCGTTCTAGCGCAGCAATTTATACCCCCAAAGTGCCCCTGCATATCTCTGTACGCCCCCTTCTAAATGAAGCATATACAAAGACCTTTTTGTCAAAAAGCTTACTCAAAACTCTGGAATAGCCTCCGATACCACTTTGGAGAATGTATAGTTGTCGAGTTAAACATGGCCCGTCCTGACCCACGGGAAGTGTAAATTTTGTACAGGCGTTTACACCGGGACAAGATACAAACATAAACACTGTTTGTATATATATATATATTTTTTTTTTATTTATCCTAACACCAAAGTCCCACTGTACAAAATTCAAGTCTGTTAACACGTGCTCTACGCCTATCCCTATCACGTGCTGTTGTGTGCGGATCTTATCTTTTGGGTTAATAATAATGGTTGTAATCAGGCTTCCCAATTTGTTTACACTCATGGCCTCATATTATCACCATCTTTTTTTTTTTCATATATAAAATAGATATATATATATATATATACACTTACATTTTTTTTTTTTATATATACAGATTCCACTCTTCGTCACTTTTTAACAATTCCGTCCTTCCTCAAACTCACATCCGCGCCACCATGAACATAACCAACGTTTCACCTGATTACTTGTAGTATATTGCCCTAAAAGCTATTAACATTAATTTGTAAAATTAATACTACCGATCCTCATAATACTGTCACCTCTTTTATTTTCCTTTCCCCTCCCTATATATATAAGAACTCCTCTTTTGTTTAATTTATTAACAAAAACTTACGCTCAGATTTGTTCGAAATTAATATATATTTTTTTTTTTTTATAGTTAATCGGTTCATTGAAAATGCATGAATTGACTCCAACACATGATTGGACTATCTACCATGACCGAATACTTTCCCTTTCCTTTGCTAATAATGACCCAAAGCCAACTGTACATGTTAGACCAACATTTCCTACCCGTTAGCAAATGTCAATTGTCTATCTAAAACATGACAATATTACACCAATTGAATTAAAGCTCTGTAACAAAATTTAATAACCCAATCCTAACTTTTACCATAATTAAGAACGTAAAACCCCTATCGTAATAACAATTTCAACCTTGAAACACATCACTACCATCACTGTTGCATCGAACTATAAACCAACCTAAGTAAATATATAAATACCCCCAATATATATTAATATAGGTATATACCGCAGTACCGACCAACCTATCAACGCTTACCTTTTTTTTCCATCTAACAACTTCCCTAACCTAGCCAAACTACTAAAAGTCTATTCCCACTACTCTCTATCCGAATACTATCAGCGAATTTTGCTAACCTATCAACACTTATCACCTTCTTGCTACCATCTATTAAGTCCATTACGTGTCAGAGCTCAATTCATGTTAGGTACATAAAGATTACATTATTAACCAACTAACATCCCTATATAACTCTTTTAAATATTAATTGTAAAATTCACATTATTAACATAACTTTGACATTTTAATCCTGATAAGTAATATTAAGTTTTATTTTTTTTTCCCAAAAGTTCTACTAAGTGTCTTCCTTAACTATGTCTATAAAAAAAAACTATAAAAATCCTTATTCCCTCAAATGACATATTTGGTTTTGGCTTATCCTAATTTTGGTTTTAACTCCAATTCACGTTTGGTGTTAACGTCTAATTTAATTTAGGGTCAAAGTTTATTCATGGAATTCAACTTTAACCTTTCGACCCCCCACCTTTAAGTAGTACCTGACCTTATGCCCTAATTTTTAAAGTATAGAGCATGAGAATTGACTTCCACTAAAAAGCGTATTTGTTTAACAATTAAATTCCTTCTACTTCAAATTCGCAACCAACCTTTACACTATAGTACAACCTATATTGGTTCCTTTAAGTTTCCTATAACTATAACCTGCCTTTATCCCGTAAAACATATTCTTAACTAATTTATCTAATTGGAAAATACACCATATTTCAAAATTAGTAAATAATTTTCCCCATTATAAACCCCGTCATCCATCTCTAACTTTGGTTACTAATAATGATATTAATTAATAACGTTTATTTCACTTATCCCGCTCATATCCTTCTATGTTACAAAATAAGTAGGTACCTATATCATAAATACCAAACATCGACGGGTATCGTCACACTTCCAAGCCCCAAAGCAACACTGAACAGTTTGTCTACGACAATCACCTGGGCAGGAATCGAACCCGAGACCTCTACATATAGTGACTTCCAACCCATTCGACCCCAGTGGTCGTTAACCTATCATATGGACGTCCCACTTAATATCATTTTCTATAGCTAATTTAATTCTAAGGTCTTAATACTAACCTAAATAGAATTCCTAGTAATTTTAATTACATTAATTCTAAACCCTACCAATTGATTAACCTGTAACTGTAGTTACACTTTTCCACGACCCCCAATCCAACATACTATAAAATTTAACTGCACTATCTATACTGATATTATAAAAAAACAAAGTTAACAATAAAGATTAACTAATTCTAATAATATTTAATTCGTTACATCAATTCAAATGTCTCATCGTTTGCCTAAACTGGAGTCATCATATATTTGTTTTTTTCTTTCCCTATAATTGCAAGTACCAATCTCTACCCTATGGATGATAGTCGAGAATGATGTTCTCTCAATGCAACTAGTAAATTTTCAATTTAAAAAATTTATGTATGACTAACATTCTAATAAAATATTCCCCACAATGGTACTTTTAGCATAACGACAATTTCCTTACCTTTTCTAACAGCATCTATCAGTTGTCTCACTGCTTGTCCGAATAAATAAGAATAATAATAGTAATAATCTCTAATGACACCCAAACCCTAGACCATATGTTATTTCTTTTCAACCATAACGTACCTATAGTCCTATCACAAAGTAATTTATTAAGATTAACCAATGGTTCAACTAAGAACGTATATCTAGTTACTAATATAGAACCAAGATTGATAAAAAGAACAACAAACCAATCACGTCGCCTGTATGAAAGTTCTTTTCCTTCTCCATTCACCACCCCCTATTCAACATCATCATGTCCAGTGAACGAGGACCACTGCTGGCATACTATGTTTCAATTAAATCTATCTGTTTTTTTTTTCTATATAGAGAATATACAATTAGTCTATGAATATTCCCGGCATACCTGTAACACTAATGCTACCCATAACTAGTTATAAATAGTCAACAGTTGTTCACTACATCACGCCAGCGACCCCAAACTGTCAGACACACTTGGTTCTTACATTATTTACCTATTTAAGCTAATATGTAATATTTACTACCTACTTTTAGACATTGCAACCTATAAAACTTAACTGGATACCTAAGAGAAGCAATATTAGTTAGGCAAGCAATCTCCTATAATTCTCATTGACATAAGAATAATTACTTGATTTATTTTATAACATTGTTGTATTCCTTCTTAAACCGTCGTTGAATTTTCTAACTCAACTTTCAACGAAAGGTAAAGAATTATTTAACCCTATTTTATTCTTGTTAAGTACCTATTTATCTATAATGTTCCGGACTAACACACCACCCCACCCTAGTCTACACTACTTATCCATCCAAACAACAACTCCTACTTGAAATCAAAACCACTGTAATTATAATAAAATTTCTGCAAGTCTTATAACCAACATCTAAGTTTCTTTTATGTTCCCGGATGAAAATTTTGATTACTTACCTAAACCAAGTAATTTTTCCCTTCTTGTTCATATATTAGATTGTTTAATAATTATGAAATTATCCTATTATGGTTTTTCCAAACTCACTGAACCATTTTAGATGAAATTCTCTCTACTTGCTGTTCAAATTAGAAACCATTGAAACTAATGTTTCTAATCTAGCCAATCCAAAATCTTCACTAACAAATTCCTTTTGGTTCATATTTCATGAATTCCAATACCTAACTATTAGTAAAAGAAACCATTCTTTTACCCAAATAGCTATTTTTCAAGTTTTAAGAAGTAAGAAATAATGTTACCTCATTGTCCTAACTTGATACAAAACCCACTAAATATTGGTACCTTACCTTTTAAATATATCCATAACTACATTTAACAAGCTAAGCTAACATTATTTTAGTTTGTAGCAATATAATTTTCTTCCACTAAGTTAGGAGTCTAATCATTACCCACTGACATATCTAATTTTGTTCTTTAAAACTTTATCACCGACCCCAAAATACAAACTAATAGTTCTATCATTCATCGAGACAAGATTTCTCTTTAATTCTGAACTATTTTCAAATATTAGGTTAACCGAGCGTTTGAAAAATCTAATCTTCACCTACTAAGTTATCCGTTGACTTATTTAGCATTGCAAATACCGTTCCCTTCAAACAAAATTACCCTCTTTGAGTCTAAGCTGTCCACAACAGTTCCTTTATACATATACATCATCATCATCATCATCATCATTTCAGCCGTACGACGCCCACTGCTGTATATTTCATATACAATTAGGTACTAATTGTGTCTAATTCTAAAAATTTTCAACAATTTAATTAAAACTAAATCTCTGATTAACTTACCAAAGTGGTTGTTATCCAATCTATAAGTCAAAAAGGGTCTTCCCTCTCTTATGTACACTATGAAAAGCCAGACCTCATAACACTTCTTCAGTTTTCATTATCCACTTATTTCCATGAGAAATCACTCTCATCAAGACACATTTTTCAACCAAGCCAAACTCTTTAATTATTTACCCCTTTGAAATACCTTGTACAAACTATAAATTAACTAAAATACTATTTTCTTACTTCAAATTCATAACTCTTACAATGATTTACACTAAAACCTATTTGCATAACTATTTAATGTCCTTTTTTTTAGGTTATATTTTCACAATAATGATAAACACAACCACAGATCTATCCTTCAGACAGTTTCAGCATTTTCAACAATTTCACAAACTTAGATGACACTCAACCTTTTATAATTCATAAATTTTCTTGATGAAAACAAAAACATTTCTAACAATCATTTTTTTTTTTTTTTTTTTTTTCCCAATGTTTTTTTTTTTTTTTTTTTTTTACTTGGATGCGAGTCCTTTAAGCCATGTCTGGATTTATATCCTAACAACAATAAAAATAGCGCACCACAAAACAACGTGATCGCCCCCCTCCCAACTTCAACAAACCTGTCATCTGTCACTTTGACACCAATAACTAATATCTGATCTGTGCCAAACTATGGTCTCACACTGATGCACGGGTTTCACCTGCATATAATGCCACCAATTAGCGCGCCGTTTGATATAATACGTAGATGCGTTCGGGTTTTAGCGCACTAATTTGATACCATAAACGCGCCAGGACGCGCATGCCGTTATCAACGCCGTTAAGTATTACGCCCCGGTGTGTACTATTATTTACAAGGAAGGCAGACCCGCTAATTCACCTAATGTATGTCATTATCTATCCTAAATTTTTTTTTTATAACATTTTCAAACACGCCTTTAAACTACAATCTCGGACCGCACATCACATAGTCATTAATTTGCACGATTCTGATACATAACATAACCCATTTTAATTAATTAATAAGAACCACAATTTTTCGTAACCTACCGGTAGCGACATCTATCACACAGTAGCGTAACTACCCTGTTAGCTAAAAGAATTTGCCCCTTTTAAAACAAAACAAGTTTTTGCTAGAACTCATTTATCAATAACATTCTGCCTTAATTATTATTATCATTTAAGTTACTAACCAAATTTCACTCGATCGAAATTACCCGTGGCGACCTCCGTTGAGTAAAAATCTAACTATCGCCCTAACTTTCTTGTGATGCCGTGCTAATGGGCGATTTCCCGAAAGCTCGATTACTAGATGGCGCTGTCCCACCTATCTATGCAGTTAGAAGGTACGAAACATGAAATTTTACTTTGACCCCCTTTTTTTTTTTTTGTAAAACGGAACGTCAGACAGAAGTTATTTATTTACCTTAATCTTTAAAATTTAACTATTTCGTTTCTGTTACAGTAGTACTTATTTAATTTATTATTAGTTTCCTTTGGGTTTTTAATTTAAATATGATTCATACCAAAATATACCATAGACATGCACATACTTCGCTCAACGCCATCTAGCGAAGCTTTTGGAGCTAGAAAATCTATCCTGTCACTCATGTTCTTAAATATCGACCTTTCCAAGAAACAACCTCAAAATCTAATTTTGTGAACAGAGGGCTACCGGCTAAGAAATCTGGATATGGGTATGGGCTTCAACTGTCATTTGAATTCCCTATTCTGATAGATTTTTGTTGCTTTGTTCTGTTGAACGTTGCTAGCTAGTTATCGTTATACCCGACGTCACAAAACAAGGAACCGATAGCGACTATTTTCTTTATAAAATTGACTCAAAGTTCCCAAAAACGTATGAAGTTCATACCCATAAAGTAACGCGGTAGCTCCCAGTCTTTACTAAACATCAAAACCGTACTACTTGTCATATAACGTGTCTCTATAATTTATTTGTATACAAATATGCAAGCCCATACAAAGTTTGTACTTAACAAGGTCCATACAGTTTCCCATAATTTTTCCGTTCGCCTACCCAGAGCTAACACTAAGGAGAGAAACAACCTTGTCAATGACAAATGTCATTCTCCATGTGTTCCTCATACATGCTCTTTGATTAGCTCCATATAACCTCTACTCAAAAGTCTTTCAACTATACAATTGTGCTATACAAGTTTGTGAATTCACCTGCCCGGCTTTCGACAATTAAATTACCTAATTATTGACGAATTTCAACAGAGATAATATTGGTAATCTATGAAACCACAATATGATGTTACTCAAGAATTATAACTATTGTTCTTTTTAATAAAAAGACAATTAATAGTAAGTACTTGTTTAATTATGTGATTAATTATTTATTCTCTAACAGAATGCAATCCAACTTAGCATTTCATCTAACTAAAATTCAACATTACTACCTATGAAATCTCTGAAAAGATAAACATTTTCTTATTTTTGAATTTGCTAGCATATTACAATAATGAATTATTTCTTCCATTTCAGAAAACAAGTTGCTATACTTAACTAAACCTGATCAAGACCTATGAACAGTTCTCAAAAGACCCTTATTAAGAAACATCCTACCCGGGGACGCTTAACAGAAAAATTAATTAAATAATTAATATTAACCCCGTCGCTTCAGTTTTCCTTCTGCACTAAACAACAAATTGTGGCTATTCCAACTCAATGTAAACTAGCCACTTACCTTCAGAAATACTCAGAGCTCCAATGTAATTTATATGCTAAACTCATTAAAAAGGTTTGTAAATATTGTCTTATTTTCTTATTCCTATACAAGATTTGCTATAATATGTGTTAATTTTTAATCCTGGTAACGGCACTACTAAATTGTAACACCTACCTATGCTTTCTAATCGCTTAGCCTAAATAATAGATGACCTAAATATACTAACAAACCATTCTAGTATTTACTCTAAGCTAATACTGAACCTCTGTCAAGAATTCTATTAGTTACTAAAATACCTAGCTAGCTTGAACGCTGTAATACCTAACTGTTGTCCGATTAATATATAGATAACTACTATGGATGCTCTGAATCAACTCTGAAGTGGCCTGTGATGTCGTAATGGAGAACCCTGGTTGTAAAGCGTAGACCCATGATCTTTTAAATGAAGCGACAGAGACTAACCTTACTACTAACTAACTCATACTTTGAACTGCCTATATGCCTACATCAACTTAACAGCTGTTCATATTACATGGCCGTTGCTTCTAATTTTCTAACCTCATTTATAGCGACCAAGACACTCAAAATAAGTTAATACTCTTGTATAAATCTAACATTAGTTTACCCCTACATTGCTTGGACATTTAACAGTTAGGTCCTAACCGATTCCTAGGTCTAATATACTTTGAAAACCTGGTGAGTTATTTTGCTGAGTCCACCATGCTAATTTTCTGGTTACTGACCCAAGGTTAACTGTCTATTAAAACTGGTGGAATTTAATAATTTAGGTTACAATGGAACTGAAACTAGTAACAGCATCCGGATTTGCTTGCAAGGTCTAAGGTGAAATTGGCATGTGTGGTTTGAAATGTAATTTGATATTCCTATATGAAGATGGAGACACAATTACTATAATAATACCTATTAGCTTAAGCATATGGTTTTGCTTGCAAATTAGAAATGAAAATTTGTTAAATCTATTGGAAGACTGAGTCACTATATCAGATCTATAACCGTACCTACTAGCTTAGGCATATGGCCTTGCTTGCAAAGTTAGAGATGAAAATTTGTTATATCTATTAGAAGATGGAAACACTACATCTATAATAGTACCTATTAGCTTCAGCATATGGTTTTGCTTGCAAAGTCAGAGATGGAAATTGGTATAATCATTAGGGTGAAGAGAGTCTATTGATCTTAATCACCATCTTGGCCTAATACAAATGCTCCAGCAATATTATTTAACCGGTAAAGTCAGGGCACCTCCGCCGCCCATAACAGTGGAACTCGTCACCAGACTTGGACATCCCTCCTCCGGCGCTGCTTTATTACATTTTCATATAAAAACAAACTTCAACATATAAAGTCAAGCTGTCATGTTCGTCAATTCTTTATGTATATATAAATATAAGAGGACCAAGCTAAATGCTTCAAAGCGACTTGTTAGTCTACATGAAGAGATCTTTCTCCTTCATGGCAGCAGCAGTTAAAGTTAACGTTAATTGATATATCCTTTTCCTTTTGTTGAATAATCCTTATTGGGATAAATCCAACAGGTTGAGTGCTTAAATTAAGAGAACTAGCAAGTCTGACTCCTGAGGGGAAAGAACTCAATTCTAATTCATAGTAAGTACAAATAAATATAGACTCTCCTAACCTTTTCTATGACCAAGTTTCCCCGTAGAACTAAATTCCCTAGTTATGTCTATGTGTCTGACTCGGATCTTATTGAACTTTTGCAACTTGTTGGTTAAAATTTGTCTCTAAAGAATCTCGCTCATGGTAATATATCCTTAATCTCACCATTGGACTGGTCTTGGAAATAACTTAAGAATCCAACCAAATTGGACAGAAGCTTTCGCCTCACCCCGATAGCTTTACATAATTTATGGCTAAAATAGAATCTTGTTCCAACTCAATAGGTTAGTATCTGGAAAACCTTGAATCCACATCAGCTTCCATAAGACACTGGTCAACGTTACACCGAGTTCCTTCGAGTTTAAACATCTTCTCTCGCCACCGAACAAAATCCTCTTCATACATTAATTTAGCAGTAGTCTGATCCAGAGAACTCTTCCGCAACCAGCTCAATTTATAGATTATTATAGGTGCCTTTTGCATCATAGGAATATATTACCTTTTGTCAAGCCAAATATATAGGTAAATTTAGATTCTCCACTTATGTTTGATAGATTATTTCAACCTTCATATCCTTGCAATGCGTGAACCTATAAAGATTACTCTAATCAAGCTCTTTGGACTGTTCCACTAGTATTGTTACCTCACAAATCATTTCCCAAATACTGAAAGCACTAGGTATCCATTGGTCACCTTTTCCTTTTCAAATCTATTAATTTCTTACATACCTCACTGAATATCATATAACTTGTAGACTACATTGCTACAACGCACTAATCATTGACCTAATCTCTCTTCTTAAGATGTAACATTATTTTTGTTAGATAAAGACAGCCATTTTTCTGGAAACTGTCAATCGGACTTTTCCCCACTATCTATAATCATTCTGTCAAATTGCCCGGGTTTGTTCGTCTATCACAAGAATCTATGGCTAGGGATGTCAACAAAATTCGGATTTGATCGTAGATAAATTTGTGATAACACATAATGCTACTTATAGACCTAACAGCGACCCTACTCTTTCTACCTACTCTGTATACCAGACTCCCCTCGTAGCCTTGCCCCAGCAGACCTCCCCCTTTCTGCCAGAACAAAGGTCTTCGAGTTACCTAGCTCGTGATTCTAAGTAGGTACTTACCTGCCTAATTTCCGACTAAATGCGACTTTCCTAACAAACACAAACCTGGCGCCTGTATCGCCAGTTCTGACGCCCCAATTCTGTCAAGTTTGGGTGAGTGGGCCCCCTAAAATCCTATCGCTCATGCCGTGGTCCATCTGCTTGGGAAGGGAACAGATAGACACCCTACAGGTAGGTATGGTTCAATCAGGCCGCAACTGCCTCCAAATCTGGGGCATACGCCCCGCGCCATCAGACGTGTTAACTGAAAAACTGTCAATGAAAACAGCCCGCCTGATCAAACCATGTGGAAATTACTAAGCGTTATCCAATGAACACTCATCTGACACTCCACAATGCCAGACTTTCTTTACCTAGCGACCTCCCGTGAGCCTTGCCTGGAGCCCGGAGACATAAAAATGTACTCCTGAAGAAACAAACTCTATGCTTCCAACCCTCTCTGACTCAAATTAAGCCCATTTTCTAGGATTTTACTTGGGAATAATTTACTTTAATTGAAATGCTTTCTGTAAACAAACTAGACCTTTTAATTTCGGATCCAATTTACCAGTCAGAATTCCAAAATTAAAACGTTTAAAAGATCGCGAACCCAATAAACGCCCTATGGTGCAAGGACTCACTGTACACTTGCTTGAAGACTACTTCTCGCTTGATTAAAAATGGAAACTTCTTCAAAAAGTGTTTCGTCTTCCATACGTGTTGCCTCGAAGTCGATCCCGGAGAAATAAGAGCGAGCGTCCCGTCGTTTTTGCTTATATAGGCCTACTCATACCGCGCCAAAAGTTAGCGTCCTTTTTTCTTTTTTTTTCTTTTACATCCTAGAAATTCTCCCCACTCTCAGGGAAATTTTACCCCTATGTTTAATGGAAACTTTTCAGTATATTTCTAATCCGTCTCTTAAATGTCTCATGTCTAATTATTTAACTTTGAAATACTAATTTGACTAAGGTTTATTAGTTTTAATGTCTTAATTGTACATTCTAGAATAATTATTATTCATTTTTCCAAATTTTATTTCCTATAAATATTTCTTTTTCCCCTTTACAACAATTAAAGTATTTTACTTTTAATCTTGTGTGAATACCATACATCAATAATTACCCCCTCTCTCTGTTTTATAAATAAGGTATTTATTTCTCACAACATGGCAACCCAACTATTCCTGCATCCCTATTCACCCCCCACAAAACTGATAGGCCATCTAGCGTCTAACGCCAAACCATTTCAAACATCCTGAACGTCCCGCTTGGCTTTCGTTCAGAAACCTTTGATAATCTATCTAATATTAAGTTATAGAATTTACTAAACTATTCAAAATATTACCTTCTCACATAATATAAACACATTATTTTGTATGATTCCTTTTTTTATTTACGAACGAAAACTATTATCAAAATGGTAATTGTTCGAACATAATTTCCGAACGTATCACCTCTAGCCAAAGAAACATATTTGAAACTTTGAACCTTATCTAAGATAGAAACCAATATTCTGTACTGTTGATTATTTAACCCATATTTTTATTTAAGTTTTACATAATGTTAATTTAACATTCTGTGAGTAAAAACCTTCTCGCTATATTTATGTGATGTCATTTGACTTGTCTTAGTTCTCAACTCTGCCGCTAGTTGTCGCTGCACTTGGACAGGATTATTCCATTTTGACATGACATTTGTTTACAACAAGATTTATAATTTTACTAACTAATAACAGTTCGTGTCGATTATTTCGTGAACCAATATCGAAATACAAGTATTGTCCACACTCCCGTGAAGCAAATTCGATTGACAAAACCCTCAACAAAGTGCATCTTCTTATATGAAATAATTTGTCACAGAGTCCAACTGTTGTGAAACATCGTTGTTTCAATCCCTGAATCTCAGGTATTTATTAACTATATTTTCTCGCTAATTCAAACAAATTTACTGTATCTAACTTCCTCAGATTAATCATAAAACTTCCAAATTAAATGCAAATGACCACAACTGCTCCGCTACCATTAACCCGTTTCTTTTTCAGTGTTTACCTCAAGCAATCTGAAACCACTAAACAAGCCCCAAGCCTTATAGACAGAATCTCCCTCCCATATACACTGTGTTGACAAAGTATGAAGCAAATTCCCAGCGCAACAACATGGTAAATGGCTAATTTTGTTCAATACAACCCAGTTGACACAACCCAATTTGACTTTGTGATTTATTCCCACACCAGGATCTATTTATACTATTAAAAGTTATTGAGGTAAGTAACATTAATACATTTCGACTTTTAACTCTTTAAGAAATATTCGAGATAGTTCAGGTGCGATTCTGAACCGTTACAGGGTATAACGAAGTTTCGGGTTTTGCGTTTCAGAGGAGGCCCTCAGTAGCCTTTCACTGGTATCAGAGGCCAGTCTCTCTCATACATTTTTATCGTGTTGTGACTTCGCTACCAGTATCCGATGTATCCGTATGTCTAATATTGTATTGTATCCCATGACACAAAGTACAAATTACTCGTGTCCGCGACTGGAGTAGGATACCAGTTGTCGATAAGTTTCATAGTGTAAGAGGCTTACAGTAACTTCAATACCCAAAATACTAACTTATATGTTTATCTATTTGCAGCGGAGGTCCTTTTAGCGTACATGTACTACAGATACAAGTTTCACTGGAACGATGTGATGTTTGGGGGTTTCCTTGCCTATAGGAACATTATTAGTTTTCTTGGTAAGTAGTGTTATTTTATTTTATGGAATGGAAATGATTGTAAGTAGATAGCTAAAGTAAACCTTATCTATAGTTAAGTCACCCAACTGCAATAAAATACTTACATAGTAATTATATAAGTTAGTTATATTTTATGATTCGAGTATAATCGGCTCTGCGTAATTTGGTAAAAAAGACAAAAACGTAAAGTTTTGTTTATCCAAGGCAAAACAAATTTCACTTTACAAATGAGCTTGAAAATCTGTCTGCTTTTTGTCACTATAATATAAAAAGGAATGAGAAAGTTTCTTTTGACGTTTCATCGTTAGTTCAAAAATTTGTACTAGGTGGCGCTACCCCACTATAGCGACCTAACTTTTTCAGATTAGTACAGAGTATACAATCTAGGCGTAACAATTCGCACCAAAAATGCCATTAAGGGTATGATAAAATATTCGAAGAAGTAAACGAACAAGTACCTAGTAGAAAATAGCAAAGAAAATAGTCTGACATCTGAAAAATGGAAAATGAAGTATTTAGAAAAAATCAACCCGTCTCACAATCAGCTCCTACTAACTAAACCGACATCACTAAACGAATATCGTTTCCAAATATCAAGTTATACAAAAAGTTGCACAGAGCGTGTCCTCTGAACAGGAGGTGGGGTGAGAGGTGTTTTTAGGCTGAATAAACGAATCCTTTGCCATAAATGCTGGAAAAAAGTAGGTTGTGCCATCTAGTGTATAGAAAAATTACTGTAGGAAACTCTCCCATTGTCTTGATGACCTTCCAGTATATAAAAATAATAAAATAAATGATATATAGATTTTTTACAATCTTGCTTATAAGTAGTTTTTATTAAGAAATTGTGATATGGAAACTAGTTATCGGATAATTGAAAACACCCAAACAAATAACATGTTCATGCTCACAAATATTTGTCTTGTTCGGGAATCGAACCCGAGACCTTTGGCGCAGAAGGTAGGTATCCGACCCCTGTGCCAAATCGGCCGTCATAAATAAATGTTATATACTTTTAAAAAATTTCAGGCACACTCCTAATACTAATGGTACTTAAGCGGCGCCTGAAACTGTCTGATGAAGTTGTGGGGGCGCTGAGCTGCTTCTCCTATGTATTAGCTCAGTCGGGGCTGATCATCGCCAGCACTACAATATGCGTCTTATTTAGTAAGTACTAGCTTCCAGAAAAAGGAAAAATATTTAGCTTACTTCCGCAAAAAATACAACATGCAAGATGCACCGCCCGCACGAAACTACCAGAACACAATACGTCCATCTGCAGATAGCAAGACAGCAACACACCTTGCACCATGACCGATTACAGTGCACAAATTATACAGGGTAAATTTTTAATCAGTGCACAAATTTTTAAGATCGAATAAGAATCGGTAAGTGAACAACTTTCTCCTAGAAACATAGGTCGAAATATGACAAAAATTTTCGGACTCTTCATACAAATCGGACTGGTCACGTGATCTATTTAGTATGGGGAGTCCAAAAATTTTTGTCGTATTTCGACCCATGTTTCTAGGAGAAAGTTGTTCGCTTACCGATTCTGAGTTGATCCTAAAAATTTGTGCACTGGTCAAAAATTTATCCTGTATGTTACAGTGGTACAATCTTTTCGGTTCCGGTGCCAGCGGCGCTATGAACGGTTTTCTTTCTTTGTAGCAATTTAACCGGCCCTGACTTCTAAGACCTTCAGCCGCCAGCAGCGCTATGGTTGGACACACCACCTTATTACAAAACGTGGACTAAAATAGTCTTGGTTTAAAACTGGTACTAAACTGGTGCTGTCACTTTCATTTTCCAAATAAAAGACAGAATTAGCATCAATTTTAAACCAGGTCTAACTTTAGACCACGTTTTGTAATAAGGGGGTAGTACAAGGAAACTGGAGTTTTCAGCCTGAATAAAAAAGTGTACCCCGCAAATTTGACATTGAGTACGTAGTGGCTGTCTGTTGTCTCATATAACCATACGTATTTTTTCAAAGTGTAGGTGAGACGGAAGACAGCCACAGTGCCACAAAAAAGTGTCCAGTTACCTCGGTATTTAGTCTAAGCTCTTTGGTTGGACATAAACTTGACAGCAAAATGACATTAAAAAAAAACACGCTAGTTTCACATTTTGGCCACCGGAACAAAACAATTTGTGGCACTGTAGACTAGTCTACACGTGTTTCGCGCCAACCCGGGGCATCCTAAGATGTTAGACCGTGCGAAACCGTGCTCGGAGCTGGATTTTGCACGGTAAGTAAATATAGTATAGTATTATATTATCTGTGGTAAATATATATTTTTTTTCACAATGGCTAGGGAGTTCCGCCTGGTGACGCCTGAATCAATCAAATAGGTACCTACTAGATTTCCGCTCGCAATTTTGCGCGCGTGATCTAAACGGTGTTTTTCCCGTTGGAACGAGATGTTTTCTTGGTGTTAAAAGTAGCCTATCTACATGCTTTTCCAGACATGTATCATATAATTTCATCCAGATCCGTTCAGGGGTTTTGCCGTGACTGAGTAACAAACATCAAAACTTTCGCATTTATAATATTAGTAAATTGTAACACTTTGCTTGTAAACAGCAAATAATGAGGAATCAGTCGACCACTTTTTTTTTACATTTTAAAGTTAGTATAAATAAGTTGTTCTATCTGAATGCCTGATTATAGTCCTTGAAGACTTCCGTGAGAAAATTTGCGACTAAGCCGTCATAATTGATGTGCATCATCATAAATACATCTTTTCATCGGCTTTTCAGATTTGAAACCTTCAAAAGTAACTAACAAACTTATGCCCGGGGGAACTATGACATTGCGATTTTTGCAGCGATATGTGGCGATACAGCATCGATACAGTCAAAATCGTCCATCGGCTATATTACTAAAAGCAGCGATGTAGTTGCGCGACTGTCGATCGCACCTTTGTGTCGATGCAAAAAGTCGCATGTAAAATTTTGCAATACAAACTATACTTACAGAAGGCTGGTATCATACGTCAGTCACAGAGACGTATTTCCCATACAAATGTATGTCCTGTCCATATATTGCGACTCGCACACTACGCAACCTACATGTCACACAATACAAACATCGTCAGTCACCGTTGAAAATGAAGTATTGGAAAAAATCGGCCAAGTGCGAATTGAACTTTTATGAGTGTGTATGAATTGGCGGATGGATTTAAATAACGGAGCAATACTGGTTCAATATGCCTTGAACCATGGACATAGTCCATGGATAAGCAAGAACCATTACCTACCTATATTTTTTATCGCGATTTCATTGGATCTATCCTATATTGAATCCACTGCTTCATCGTTCTCCTTAATAACGATTTTATCAAATCAAAGCAAAAGAGTGTTTATTGTCATAATGTCTTTAATTAAATTCTTAACACCTTCATTTTTTTTGCAGTGCCCCTGATAGGAATAATTTCTCAAGGCTCCCAAGTGGTGCAACGTCCCTTACTGAACAAGCAGATTCTTCCAACTGAACAAGGTGAGACAAAAACAGGAATGTTAATTCTAATCTTCTGAAGATGACGATTTAAACGTCCAAAATATCTATAGTTTTCTATCAAATCAGAGCAAAAAAACTACTTCGACACTACTGACAATACTTTCCATATGTCGATCTACATTAACGATAACTTGAAAATCACTTAGATCGATTCTTATTAAAAAAAAATTTTTATAAAAAATATTTATTAAAAAAAAGTAGTTTCTTTCAGAAACCCAGAGAGTTATTTACTATTGCTGGCAAGCAAATATAATTTTTGATTGGAGGAAAAAGATAGAGCTAGGGATAAAGTTATAAGCCAATGGCAATGTTTATATAGTATATTAAGTACAGTCAAACCTATTAAATCAGATCCCATCTGGCTATTAATTTGTTTGAAATCGTCACAACTATAAAGGCAAGTGTCTTACTCTACTGAATTTGGACCTTATTGAATTTTAATAATTTTATTATTAAATAGCCTTATGACGGGTCACGGTTCAATTAGTTCGATTATACTTAACTGGCCAATGTTATGTACTTAGCTACAATTGTAAAATTTTGCATGCCGCAATCGGCTAAATCATCGGGCGGTTAGTTTATTATATTTGTAACCAAGGCTACTGCAACTGCAAATAAATAAAAATAGAACTTCATTTCATTATAGTAGAGAGGCCAATTCATAAAAACTCGCTTATTTACGATTTTCGTAGGACTGAAAAGGTTTATACCGACAAGTGGTGTCGTTGGATTCAGCTTAGTCTACTGATTGCCAAAATGCATGTTGTCACTTTTTGAAATGGTGGAATGAGTACCTATGACGTCACATAAGTGGTGCGTCCTAGGTTTAGATTTTGCCGATTATTGCGATATCTAATTATTGAATATAAGCAAACTAGGTGTCAAATGAAAGATAGTTAAATTTCTAACAAAACATGTAAAGTAATTTTTGATGTAGGTATTGTATTTAAAAAAATATAATCAAATTTTGAGTTTTTTTGTATTTTATTTTTCTAAACAATACGTTTGGTGCACCAATATACACAACTTGTATATAAATAAGATAAAACACTAGGCAATAAATAATTAGCTTCATTTTAGAAAAGTATCCCACACTTTAAATTTTCCAAATCCCAGTAAAAACAACAAAATTATGACAAAAACAACATCATCACGCACATTCGTGGTCATAGAACTAGATGGTACTAGGTCTTGGCGATATGTCGTCGGGAAGCTGCAATTTGTGATGAAAGTAAGCCGCTTTGCACAGTGATACAAGGGACCAAAATAAGCAATTTCACCCGCAGCAGCGAAAGTTTCATCCCGTAGAAACAGAGATGGCGCCACTTCTATAAAAAAATATTTTAAAAAATCTACAAGCCAAACCGCCGCAACGATTTTGATAAATTAGGTGTCAAGTGAAAGATAATAACTTAATCTATCATATAAAAAATACTGTAAAATCATACGATTAAAAAAGACCCAAATATTAGCTTGGTTTGAAAAAAAAATCGGGTTGTTAAAGAGATTTTACTTATTTTAAAAAAAGTTTCTTGGGTTATCTTTCTGTCTTGTAATATTGTCGGCAATTAAATACAGTAGGTATTTGGTAAAAAAAACACGGTTTGCACTCCGGGAGTGCTGGCAGAGGTGAAAAGGGCTCACTAGACTTTTTCACAAAAAAAAAGGAATTTGACAAAAAAAGAAAAAATACGGGCTAGATTTGAACCGAGGTCTTCTGGCTTTAATGCCGCCCGTTTTCTAACCTAAGCTATCACAACTTTGGAAACGGTGGCGAAATTTGCCATTGTATTCTAATGACAATGTTCCAGTTTTTCGATCTGACGGTCACGTGATCCTGACGCGAGTTTAACATTTTTTACCCATCACAAATAGTTCACAACGCCGTTAAAGAAGTTTTCACTTCAAAAACTGCTTGTCTTTTTTCGAAAAATCTTTAATTCGAAAAATTCATTGACCTTTGATTTTCACAACCGCTATTGCAAAATTTGCACTGCGGAGTGCATGGTAGGCCGATGAGTCGACAACTACAGCGCAAAGTATCGCAGGAAGTTTTGCACCCGCAATGATCGAGAAAGCTTAACTCTGACCAAATCAGCGAGCTGTGAACTATTTAGGAGTCCATCCCCCTTGTGAATTTTTGTACCATCCCCAAGAAGATGGGCATGGAATTGGGGCTTCTAAATTCAAAGCGTTATTTGTCACTACCATACCATAATAGCGTCAGAAAGCCCATCCAGGAACTTGCGACCAAGAAATTAATAGAAAATGCTTTTGGTCCCAATATGTCTTTTGCACTCCGAAAGTATTATTACTTTTTAAAAAGTCTTGTTTCAAGACATGAATGTCATACCCTGCAGTAATAACTGCTTTTGCCAGCATGTCTCATCCACTAGATATCCTCTCCGAAGAGGCAATGACTCAATTGGAACGGTGTGTGCTCATTTCATTATAATGCTTAAAAGAAGAATGTAAATAATATGAATATAATTATTATGTATACAAATAACAGATATTTTCTTTCCAGATTTACTTGCGTATTATATGATGCTCAAACAGAACACACGAGTCTCAATGCTGTACGCTAAGACATGTTTGCCGGCAAAATAGCCTGATGACAAGCCTTCCCCGACATTAACCACACACAACAAACATGCCTTACGTGCAGCTTACCAATCAGGCCATATATGGGGTAATGTTTTGAATTTAGGAGCCCCAATTCCATGTCCATCTTCTTGGGGATGACACAAAAACACAAGGGGGATGGACTCCTAAATGGTTCACTACTACGACGATTTGGTCAGAGTTAAGCTTTCTCGATTATTACCTTTTTTCATTTGAGTAGATACTTATTTATAAACTATTACATTTTGCACTAAATAATAAGATTTTGTTTTTCTTTTCAGTTCAAACAGTAGGTCGTCCCTCGTCGATTTTGAAGATTTTAATTAAATTAAATTATTTTGATCACGCACAATTGTGATGACCACATCTACTGTGTTCCACAGTTTATTGAATCGAAGGTTTCTCATGCAAAATTAAGTAAATTAAAACTAGTCCTACCTTATGGTAAGGGATACTGTCCGTAATCCAGGGGGCTGGTCGCTGTCTTGCCGGCGCGCGCGCGCCTGGCCAAGTAGGTCTTCACCCAACCCCGAGGGGAAACTCTTATAGCTAACACTCTTAAAAACTACACAATGCCCTAATAGACAGCTAAAACTTTCCCGGCGCTTTTCAAAGCGAACACACACGGGTCTCAAGTCCGTACCCCGACCGGAGCCCTAATAGGTGCAAAACGAAATCTCGGTCCAATATGGGTAGGTAACTAGCGCGGCACGTCGCTACAGAAACACACGAACTTGTCTCACGGCTGCTTACGGCCAACTGAGTGCCGTGTTGCGCGGACGGCGCTTGGCGGCGAACCCACGAATGCACGTGAATGAATGAATCACGCGCGGCGTGAACATCCCCCCGCCCCGGACAGTAGCAAACTGTCCGCCAACTCAATCTAAGGGCAGGCGAGAGAGGGTAGCGATCGCTCGCTTCAAAACAGAGTCCCCCACCAGGACCTCGGCAAACCTGGGCACACCATCCGACCCCGGATGAAGCTGAACAATGCGTCCTAAACGCCAGCGGAGGGGCGGCAGGTTTGGATCCTTTACCAACACGAGGTCTCCAGTCTTGGGTGGGGTCGTCCTATCCGACCACTTAACGCGTTGCTGCAAAATGTGCAAATACTCCAGATGCCAACGGCGCCAAAAACTCTGCGTAAGCTGCTGGAGCAATTCAAATCGCGAGAGCCGTCCGGAGGGCACTTCGGAATAAGGATATTCCGGCAAGGCGTTAAGCGGTCTGCCAATCAAAAAATGGCCCGGCGTAAGGGCCTCTAAATCATTCGCGTCCGAAGACAACGGACACAACGGACGCGAGTTGAGGACCGCCTCAACCTTACAAAATACGGTCGCGAGTTCCTCAAACGTGAGGACCGTCTCCCCAATAACGCGACGAAGGTGAGTTTTAGCGGCCTTTACAGTTGCTTCAAAAATCCCTCCCCAGTGGGGGCAGGATGGCGGGGAGTACTGCCATCGTACCCCTCTGCGAGAGAGTGTGGATCCGATCTCAAAATTATTCCTATCCAAAAATTCACAAACTTCCTTTAAATACCTATCGGTGCCCTTGAAATTGGTTCCACAATCGGACCTTATTAACGACGGCATTCCGCGGCGAGACACAAAACGATTCAACGTGGCTACAAAGGCTTCTGTGGTGAGGGCACTAACCACCTCCAGGTGGACCGCTTTAGTGGCCAAACAAACAAATACACACAAGTAAGCCTTTTCCGTTCTAGCATTACGAAGCCGCGATGTCTTAACGGTAAATGGCCCCGCAAAATCCGTTCCAACTCCTGAGAAGGGCATCGATTCGTTCACTCGATCGGCAGGCAAATCACCCATCTGGGGCTGCATCGTATCGGCGCGCAAACGATAACACGGGAGACAACGAAAAATAACGGATCGGATTATTCTCCGCGCTGACAAAATCCAGAACTCTCGTTGGAGGAGCGCGGTCAAAGCATTACAACCGGCATGAGCATTCTTTACATGTCGGTCTGTAATCAACAGTCTAACTAACGGTCCATCCTTGGGGAGCAACAAAGGGTGGCGTGATCCGTACGGCAGGTTGGCATGTCTGAGCCTACCTCCGACACGCAGCAATCCGGTACTGTCCAGGAAGGGATTCAACCGCACCAAGGGTCCCTTCAACTTGGGCTTACTTGAGCGCAGGGCTTTCAGCTCCGGTTCAAACTCTCGCTGTTGCGTCACTCGCAACCAATGCAACAGAGCGTCTTGCCGCTCTTGTGGGGCGAGGACCGGAGACAACGATTTCTCCTGAGGCTGGCGACAATTTCGCACAAAGCGCCTAATCCAAGCAGTCACGCCGAGCAACTTATCCAAAGAACTGTAGCGGTCTAACAAAAACTCCATCTGCGGAGCCGCCACCGTCTCCACGGCGTGAACACGCATGCCTAGGTCTGGGACTCTGGCCACAGCCGGGGTGGCAGGCCATGAGCGCTCAGGCCGTAACAACCATGATGGACTCCACCATAGGTGGTGGTCCACTAACTCAGGCGCCTCGCAGCCGCGGGAGGCACAATCTGCGGGGTTCAGTTCGCCCGGTACGTGGCGCCAAATCAACGGGGCCTTTGAAGTCTGAATTTGTGAGACCCGGTTGGCCACAAAAACCTCAAGGGTGTGGACTGAACTCTTCAGCCAACAAAGGACGACCTGGCTGTCAGACCACGCAAATATCGACTCCAAGTCGACACCGTTTCCCAAGGTGTCGGCAACATGATTGAGTAGCCGTACTAAGAGAGTGGCGCCGGACAACTCCAACTTCGGAATGGTTAGCCTAGTCCGAAGGGGGGCGACCTTACTCTTGGCCGTAACTAAGTGTACGGCGACAACGCCTGCTGCATCCACCGTTCGGATGTAAACGGCTGCCGCGTATCCGCTTTCGGACGCGTCACAAAAGCCGTGCAGGGAGGCTTTAAACTTTCCCGAAGGCAGCATTTGCCTCGGTATACAAACCCGATTGACGTCGGGTAGGGATGACACGAACCTCACCCACTCTCGTAGGAGGCTACCAGAGAGGGGCTCATCCCATGACAATTCCGCAGCCCAGAGCTCCTGTAGGAAGCACTTCATCGAAAACACTACAGGGCTGAGCCAACCGTTCGGATCAAAGGTACGGGCTACAGTAGACAGCACCGTGCGTTTAGTCCAGACCTTTGGGTCTGGCAGTTCCAATCTATATGTGAACAAATCCGGGACTGGTCGATACTGGACTCCCAAAACAGACAGCATGTCTGGAGTCTCCGGATTTTCAAAGAGGAGCGGCTCTTGCTGGTGGTCCTTAGGCAAATCTGCCAATAGGTCCGGTGAGTTAGACAGCCACTTCCGCAACTCATAGCCACCAGCCCTCAAGAGCGCAATCAGCTCATCACGTAAGACGAGAGCCTCATCTAAGCTCGAGGCCCCCGTGCAGATATCGTCGACAAATAAGGCCCCCCCCTCAATAAGAGCAGATGCCCGGGGATAGCGTAGCCGTTCGCGCTCTGCGAGCTCCAAAAGCGAACGGATCGCCACAAAGGGGCTCGACCGCAAACCATAAGTGTTGGTGTTCAGCTCGTAAGCCAACATCGGATCCTGGGGATCCTCACGCCAAAGGATGAGCTGGTATCGTCTATCCTCCGGGTGAATCACGGTCTGTCTGAACATCATGCGGATATCGGCCACAAAGACGACAGCGTGCCGGCGGAAGTTGGTCAAAACATCACAGACATCGTGATGCAACTTCGGCCCCGCATGCAGACACTGATTCAACGACACTCCGGTTGACGTGGGCGCTGAACCATCAAAGACCACGCGGATCTTCCCATTGGAAGTCTTCAAAACAGCGTGGTGTGGCAGGAAGTAATGTTCCACATTACGCCAGTCCAACTGCGAGATGGACATGTGCCCAAGGTCCAAATACTCCCGCATGAAGTCTATATACTTCTCCTTGAATGCGGGATCCCTGGCCATCCTACGCTCCATGGACAACAATCTCTTCTCGGCCATCGGTCGGGAGCTCCCTAAAGGAGGGCGAACCGCCAAGAAGGGCAAGCGGGTAATCAAGCGACCCGAGAGGAGGCGCCCAGTGTTGTTCTGGTAGAACAATTCGCACTCCTCCGCTAACGGATCCAACCGCTTGGCAGTGGGAGGTTCCTCCACCTCCCAAAACTTTTGGAGAACGTCGGACAAAGTAGAACCGACAATGGTCTGGCGGTCTACCGACGGGGTCTCTGGTGTCTGTGGTACCTTTCCCATCACCACATGACCCAGCGACGAGGACAAGGCGACAAGATCGGCTGTCTGCAAAACTCGCTTGCTTCCACACAGTACACGACCGAGGACATCCGCACCAATCAACAAGTGTATTGGGCCCGGTCGGTGGAAGGAAGGA
Organism: Crambus lathoniellus; assembly: GCA_949710035.1. NCBI lineage: Eukaryota > Metazoa > Arthropoda > Insecta > Lepidoptera > Crambidae > Crambus > Crambus lathoniellus. The sequence continues at coordinate 16,563,591 of OX453307.1, forward strand.
TCAGCCAAAGCCAGTCCAGACGTCAGCTCAATCGTGGATGGCGGCACTCGCACTTGCGGGAGTGGTCCAACCACCTTATCAAAAACTATCGCCGAAGCACCGATCTTCGGCCTTGGCGTGAAGTGGGGGGAGAAGGAGAACTCAACTCGACCAATCGGATCAGGGATCCGCGAGTCTCCCACCCCCCGTACCGCTTCGTGATGCGGCACAAGCAAAAGACCCAGCTGTCGGACAAGCCACCTGGACATTATGCACCCCTGGGCACCTGAGTCCAAAAGGGCACGCACCGTGACAACATTGCCCTTAGGTCCCCAAACATTCACGGAGGCTGTTGGCAACAGCACAAGCTCCGGAGGGGTGGTTGGGTCCGACAGGGGCGCCATTAAAAATTTTGGGGGGGTACTTGTCCCCCTCGCGCCTGAGTCGGCGCGCCAAATGTGGGACGCTCGTACCGGGCGAGCGGGTCCCAATCGGGTACATACTGGCCCCGACCAACAGCACTCCTAGGTGCAGGGTAATACCCGTGTGGGGCGTGCCTCGGTACATAGTACCCCAATCGAGGCCTCTCCATTAGGGGGGGGGAGTAGCAAATAGGGCCCGTGCCCATCGCCACCGTGGCGTACTCTTGTGGTACCCCCCTACCCCCGCCCGTGGCGGGGGCGTCTCTCCTATAGTTCCCCCTCTCCGGGGGGGACTGAACGGGGGGGCTAAGCCCCGCCGAATCTCTAGGGGACCGGTTCCGGGCTGCCGGGCCCCCGCCCGTGCGCGAGGAATTCGAACCCCGGTCGCTCCCGGCGTCCTTGCGGTCCAAACAAAGGAGGGGGTGATGCCTCCCTCCGCAAAGACGACAATCCTCTGTCTGGGGACACGCCGACTGCATGTGTCCCCCCAAACACCTATAGCACCATTGGCGCTGTTTCGCAACGGCCCTCCGTCCCTCTGGGCGGAGGCCTCTAAATTTGGCACATTCGTGCACCACGTGCCTATCTCCCCTGCAATACCTGCACCGCTCACTCGGTGCGGGGGGAGGGGACTGCTGGAAGGCAGCATACCGATTGGTCGGGCGACGGGGCTGTTCCCTCGCCGCCACCATACGACCAACACCTGGAACCGGGGCGGGCTCCAGGTGGTCCGTCACCCTACATTCGTCCTCCAAAAAACGAAGGAGGTCCGCGAAGGGCGGGAGATACGAGGCGCTGTCGCCTCCGTACCTCTGCTCGAAACGCCCCTTCATTTCAGCGGGCAATTTGGCGAGGACTATGTGCAGCAGTATAAAGGACCACTGATCCACCGGCAGGTCCAATCGCCTTAGGGAGTTGACCGCTGACAGTAGCGGGTTCAGCAACTCCCTCCGTAACAGGTGTACCCGCGTGATTCGCGGGAGGGCCAAAATCGTGGCCACGTGGGTGTCCGCCAGTAACCGGACATTCTGGTACCTGCTAACCAGAAGCTGGCGAGCCACCTGGTAGTTGTCGTCACTGATGAGCAGGTGCTGGATTACCGAGCTGGCCTCTCCTCGCAGGGAGGAGCGCAAATAGGCCAACTTCTCACTAGGGGATAAGTCCCGTCGTGAATCCACCAAACTGTCAAACAAATTAATGAAGCCCATCCAGGCTGACAGATCCCCATTAAAAGTGGGAATCTCCAATGTAGGCAATCGGCCTAGCAACGCCGTCGGGGTAGGTTTGACCTCCCCGCTCAAAACCGGCTCCCCCTTCCGAACAGCCAGGGCCCTCTCAGCCGCCTCCGTGAACTGGTCAGCCAGCTCATAGGCCTGGGCTACATCCTGCTCCAGCTGTTCCGACACGGCATCATCAGCTGGGGGGTTCTCCAAATAATGCGCGCGACACTCCATGGCGTGGCGCTCCAGGTCTTGCAGCCGAGCTGCCAGCCCGCCATACCGAGCTAGCAACGCGCCTACCCGGTCGGCTCGGTCTATTAATGTGACCGCACAAGCAAGCCAACGCAAAACTCCTTGGATGCCGGCCCTGGATACGGCGAGCGGATTCGTAGGAGCCATTTATAATCCGTTTTATAAACAAAGCAAACAAAGAAATATAAAAGTGGTAAACATCAACAAAAAAAACAATAGAAATAGGTCGTGTCACGATAATATAAAACACAATTAAAATTCGGACGACATACACGGACCCTACTATTTTCATAAATTATTAACAACTTACCAATTTCAAGGGCTAACAATATAACGGTATAAACAAAACGTATAGGATTAACGGTATGGCATACCTCGCAAATCAACTACTAAACCGTTATCAACAAACGAAAACAAAACTATTTTTAATAATAATACTCGTAATTTAATACTACTAATAATTAAAACTAGTTCCACTTTTTTTAACTAGGCAAGCGGACTCGGAACAAACACTAGTATGTGGTACTAATAAACAACACTTTCGAACGAAACTATTCGTCAAATAAATCCGGACACACAAAAAAAAATATACACATCTAGGCGAGTAAACTCGTATCAAATCACTAGTATGTGGTACTAATAAACACACTTTCGAACGAACTATTCGTCAAATAAATCCGGACACACAAAAAAAAAAATATACACATCTAGGCGAGTAAACTCGTATCAAAACACTAGTATGTGACAACAATTATATAAGTGTCTATCTATTATCGGATCCACCAAGTGAGAAACATTCGCTTCGAGAATTTACTAGAACAATTTCTTAGTACTTCAATCGTCTCGGCATACCCTCGAGATTTCAACAAAAAAAAAAATAATTTTTAGGTACGCTTTTTAGGTACGCTTTTCATTTTTACTATGAAATTTTATGTACCTAGTTAATTTTAATATGAAAATTAACTAATTATATCAACTAGGTACGCTCTGCTACCAAAAATATGATCACGCACAATTGTGATGACCACATCTACTGTGTTCCACAGTTTATTGAATCGAAGGTTTCTCATGCAAAATTAAGTAAATTAAAACTAGTCCTACCTTATGGTAAGGGATACTGTCCGTAATCCAGGGGGCTGGTCGCTGTCTTGCCGGCGCGCGCGCGCCTGGCCAAGTAGGTCTTCACCCAACCCCGAGGGGAAACTCTTATAGCTAACACTCTTAAAAACTACACAATGCCCTAATAGACAGCTAAAACTTTCCCGGCGCTTTTCAAAGCGAACACACACGGGTCTCAAGTCCGTACCCCGACCGGAGCCCTAATAGGTGCAAAACGAAATCTCGGTCCAATATGGGTAGGTAACTAGCGCGGCACGTCGCTACAGAAACACACGAACTTGTCTCACGGCTGCTTACGGCCAACTGAGTGCCGTGTTGCGCGGACGGCGCTTGGCGGCGAACCCACGAATGCACGTGAATGAATGAATCACGCGCGGCGTGAACATATTTCGTTAAATGAACTTGCATTATTTCTAAAGTAACACTCCTGACATTTAAATTTACTTTTTAATGGATATTTCTTGTAATGACAAAGAGTATTTTGATAACTGGATCATTGAAATCGGTGCGCCCGAGAAGTTACTGCCCTCAAATTTTTTAACTCCATAATTATTACAGATATCGCCAAGCAGCTTTTTTATCAAATACTGTATTTAATTGTCAACAATATTACTTGATAAAAAGATAACGCAAGAAACTTTTTTTTAAATAAATAAAATCTCGTTAAAACCCGATTTTTTTTTCAAACAAAGCTTATATTTGGGCCCTATTTTAATCGTATGATTTTACAGTATTTTTATATGATAAATTAAGTTATTATCTTACCCTTGACACCAAATTTATCAAAATCGTTGCAGCGGTTTGGCTTGTAAATTATTTTAAATATTTTTTTATAGAATTGACGCCATCTCTGTTTCTACGGGATGAAACTTTCGCTGCTGCGGGTGAAATTGCTTATTTTGGTCCCTTGTACCACTGTGTAAAGCGGCTTACTTTCATCACAAATTGCAGCTTCCCGACGACATTTCGCCAAAACCTAGTACCATCTAGTTCTATGACCACGAATGTGCGTGATGATGTTGTTTTTGTCATAATTTTGTTGTTTTCACAGGGATTTGGAAAATTTAAAGTGTGGGATACTCTTCAAAAATGTAGCTAATTATTTATTGCCCAGTGGGTAATCTAATTTATATACAAGTTGTGTATATTGGTGCACCAAACGTATTGTTCAGAAAAATAAAATACAAAAAAACTAAAAAATGGATTATATTTTTTTAAATACAATACTTACATCAAAAATTATTTTCCATGTTTTGTTAGAAATTTAACTATCTCTCATTTGACACCTAGTATGCTTATATTCAATAATTAGATATCGCAATAATCGGCAAAATCTAAACCTAGGACTCACCATTTATGTGACGTCATAAGTACTTATTCCACCATTTTAAAACGCGACAACATGCATTTTGACAATCAGTAGACTAAGCTGAATCCAACGACACCACTTATCGGTATAAAAATTTCAGTCCTACGGAAATCATGTTTTTTCAACTTGGCCTTTCTACAATTACACTTCCAATCTATATTATTTGTGTAAGAGCTATAATTTCCCACCAGCCTTTTCATTAATGTGATAATGCCAAAGCCAAATTATGGTTTAGATTCTGTTTGAAAGGTTTCAGCGAGCTGACCGTCCCAAAATTCTCACTTTTGATACAACTGAATTTACTGGAAGTATCTCGAATATTCTTTTTTTATCCGCAACGGGGTAGCACTTGGCCTTCATTACACCTAAAGTTAAGTGATGATTAGGCTGAAGGTGGAAGCCCACTACTCCCGGAATCCTCGATTACTGAGGATCACAATAATGCTGAAAACATCGTTGTTATGGCGTCAGACTCTAAGTCTGATCTAAATAAGATGGTGGTAGATAGCCATACGGACTTTGAACAAGCCCTGCCACCAACCAAACCGAATACAAATGAAACCCCTACTGGATTCCAACCCGGGACCTCTGGGTCTGATACCGGTATCAGACCCCCGGTTTAACCACCGGTGGTTATACCACCAGACCACAGAGGCGGTTCCAGGATAACCCACTAGTTTAATTGGTCCAACACTGTTTTACCAAGGCGGGCGTTATGGTCTTTCCATCCTCTGTGTCCTGGACCCTTCTGGGGACAAATTTCTGTGGCAATCTGCATTCTAGAAGAAAGAATTGATTGTTTGTTCGTTTGTTTGCATCGAATTGGCTCCGAAACTACTGGACCGATTTAGAATATTCTTTGACCATTAGAAAAGTAGGTACATTCTTCCCGAGTGACATAGGCTTTATTTTATCCCGATATTCCCACGCGGGTGAATATGCGGATTATTACTAGCGGATCCTCGCGGTTTTATTTTATAAACCGGTACATTTTTAAATAGTCTAGACTTGGGTTCCGATAAAACCACCTCCGTAACATCCCTAGTAACTACAATCACAACAACACAGTTCTGTAGATAGTATAATTTTCCACGTAAAAAAGATTAAAATATTTACTTTTCCGTATTTCCGGGGAGATTAACTAATTTAAGAATGGAGTATGTGTATCTTTTTACTTTTATCAGTTTGATTCGGATTAAAGTGATAATTAGTTAAAAACAATGTTATTATCAATTTAGCTGTTCAGAATAAATAAGGATGACAAAATATAGGTCAAAATTAAACCGGTGCGTACACCATCTACCTATACCTATGTAATAGAAACTTTGAAAATTCAATTAATTTTATAAGCTCCCTACTGCCTATCGTAATTAAGTATGCATATAAAAGAACGGATTCACTGAATTCCCACCAAAACAAAAGAATGCTTTTCAGAAAAAAACAAACAAATTTTAAACTATATTTAATACAAGCATAAGTTGATGCCTTTATTACTTGGACCGTGCACAAATAAATATATTTTTTTCTTTTCCAGGAAAAATATACAGCGTTCTCGGAGCACTTGAATCGGCAACCCAAACAATATCAGCTCCACTTTATTCCCTCTTATACAGCACAACAGTTAGCAAATTCCCTGACGCATGGTTGATACCAGGAATATTTCTAGCTATTTTACAAATATTCGCTTACATTGGAACTAAAAAATTTGGTCAAACAAGTCAACCAAATGAAGAAATCCCAGTAAAGAAAAACATTCAAATGAAAACATTACACAAGTCTGAAGGTGAAAAACCTATGCTTAATAAAGATAAAATAGACCAAAAAGATGTAGTATTAAGTAAAACATAGTTGTCTGTTCAACGAAAATTGTTTTAAGCTTTAATTACATTCTTTAGTTTATTAAATAATGATTTATGTTAAACAGGGTCAATAATGGTCTCGTCGAAAATTGATAAAAAAGTGATGTTATGTTAAAATAATGGTATTCATGTGTATGTATGTGTGTTAAGTACTTTTACAAGTTTATCCGAATACACAATGTTTAATATACATATTTGTTTCATTTGTCTGACTCAAACTTAGGAGTTAATTGAAATAATAAAATTAACGTACAATGACGTTATTTACTATTTTCCTTTACATAAGATTGCATGTTACTTATGTAGGTAAATTCTAAAATATGAAAAGGAAACCAAAATCAAAACCCGGAAATGCCGAGAAATAGCAGTTTATTAAAAATAATTTCCATTGTACAGAGAAAGTCAAATAAAATACACTTTGCTTTTATTTGTAAGAGCATAAAACAAATATGGTATGTAGAATGGCATAAGTAATTTACTGCAAAATACATGTGAGTGCAGAGATTCTCTCTCGCTTTTAATAATAGATTAATTAATACATAACACTTAAATTACAGCAAACCGCTAAAGATTACCTACAAATAAAATGAGCTGTGATAATATTGGAAGTACCTAGGTACTTACCTACTTATCTATCTAGCTAACTAACTAAGCAAGTAAGTACCTAAGTACAAAATGTGTCGTAGGAATATTGTCGGCAATCGAATCAAAGAATCAAAAATCGGCCAAGTGCGAGTTGGACTCGCCCATGAAGGGTTCCGTACCCACTTAACGTACCGATTACATACACCTAGCAAAACTAAAACTAGGTAGGATCATTTTTCGCCAGAAAAGAATAACTTTGTTTTTCATAGTGTTCGTATGAATGACAAAGTTATATTTGCGGTTTTCGAAAATGTGTTATATCTCAAAAACTTGTAAAGCCTACTTAGCTGTGCTGTGATAGTTTCCCTTTTAACTTCGACATATAATATACAACTACGTATCGTGAATTTTTCCACGTATCCAAAAAGAACCATTTGGATGGCAGGGGGAGGGGGACACTTGAATCTAAAGCTGAGGCTATACGGGCGGTTCTCCCGCCGTGGAAAACCACTCGAAAACGCTGCCGCGAAACATCAAACTACACGGATTGCAGTTTACCGCTCTGTCTTTTGTTCATTACTCAACATGGATCCGCCAATAATCACTGCTGTTACAGCTCATATATTGTAAAAAAAATGATGTAAAGCCTTCGATCAACAATAACACCTAGTTCTAGATACATAGTTGGGAGACAAACATGGCCGAGCGTTAAACGTCCACTTTACGCTCAAGTGGACGTTTAACGCTCGGCATTATTTATAAGTAGATTATTTTGACAGTGTCAATAATAATAAGGTGTTTCAAACTTGGAACGCTTCCTGACAACCGCGGCGGGAAACCGAGCCGTGTAGTATGCAGCATACAACTTCTATAAGTTCCGTTAAATCCGGATCCGGAAAAGCGGATTCCCGCGGCGGGGGGGAGAACCGTCCGTGTAGTACGGCATTAACAAAATTAAAATTTTGCACTTTTAAGCTTAATAATTCACAAACGGATGCCTCAATCAAAAAACTGTTAACACAAACCCGCAATATTTTTGAAATTGCTATCCAACGACACCCGAAACTATGGGATAGTCAAGAATAAAACATCCCCACTACACGTGTAGGGGAGGTAACATATTATTTTTTTTTTTCAAAATAGTACTTCACCACTTTGTTGGCGTGATTAATATGTATATTCATGCCAAATTACAGCTTTCTAGTACTACTAAGAGCTATGCTGAGGACAGACAGACGGACATGGCGAAACTATAAGGGTTCCTTGTAGACTACGGAACCCTAAAATGATCCTGTAGAACACGTGATAGTTTAAGGACTTATTACACTTGGCAAAATTCAGCATCTAATTAAGCATACATTGCTTTCTTTGACCTCATTTGTAGCAAGTGATGCCATCAAAACAAGCAATGTATGCTTAATTAGATGCTGAATTTAGCCAAGTGTAAATAAGCCCTTTAGAAAGAAGGTTATTTTTTCACACCACAGAACTAGTTACCTAAGTACCTACTTGTTGTTTGTAGAGAGAAAAAAAATAAATATGTAGTTTAAAAAACTAAACAACACACACTTTTATAGGAACAGACTAAAAGTGCAAAATAACCGTCTATTCAGTAACTGAAACTAAAAAGCGTGGTGCGCGTGGTCAATATTAAGTACTTGAATGCATACTTTGCGAAGGGCGCACCACGCTTTTGAATTTCAGTTACTGAATAGACGGTTATTTTGCACTTTTAGTCTGTTCCTATAAAAGTGTGTGTTGTTTAGTTTTTTAAACTACATATTTATTTTTTACTTTTTAGTAAGCTATGGATGGATGGTAATCGATTTCACAGTCCATTCATGTGTCTGCCCACCCCGTAAACATTATAACTCAAAGGCGTGATGGTATGTATTTAGTTTTACAAATTCAAGTGGAGTCTATTTGTTACCGGATGCGCGAGCCGAACCCTTACTTCTTCCCTGCTCCATCATCAGACCCTCACCACCAAGTGTAGCGAATAGGTCTCATGAGACCGAAACAAATGAGCCAAAACTCGAGGGGTTTCCTAGTCGTCACAAAGGAGTGCCACTGACTTCCTGCCTGCTCCATCATCAGACCCTCACCACCAAGTGTAGCGAATAGGTCTCATCAGACCGAAACAAATGAGCCCAAACTCGAGGGGTTTCCTAGTGCTCATTAAGTAACGCCACTGACTTCCTCCCTGCTCCATCATCAGACCCTCACCACCTAAAGTAGCGAATAGGTCTCATCAGAAAGAAACAAATTAGCCCAAACTCGAGGGGTTTTCTTGTGGTCATTAAGGAGTTTCACTGGCTTCCTCCCAGCTCCATCATCAGACCCTCACCACCAAGTGTAGCGAATAGGTCTCACTAGAACGAAACAAATTAACCAGAACTCGAAGTGTTTCCTATTGATCATTAAGGACTGCCGCAGGCTTCCTCCCTGCTCCATCATCAGACCCTCACAACCAAGTGTAGCGAATAGGTCTTATCAGAACGAAACAAATGAGCCTAAACTCGAGGGGTTTCCTAGCAGCCATTGAAGAGTTCTATTGCCTACCTCTTGACTCCATCATCAGATCAGCTCAATGGTAGCAAATTATTGTATTGTCATCGGATTCATATAGACTAGGAAAGTTTCAAATCAATACGACGGTTAGAAGTAGGTTAAAATTGAACTCCAAGATTTTCTTACATTGTGACTTAGTTACATGTGAAGCTAATAAAAGTGTGGTAAAAAATACATATAATATAACGTCAAAAATTAACAAAAACACCGTTAATGTACTAATAATAGTAGTATTACTGCTAGTAGTTAGTTAAATATTAAAAACAAAAAATCCTACTTTTTTATTTTTATTGTTTACTTATGTTATGTTTGTAATGAAAATGCAATATCCCTAGGATTGATTGTCGACTAATCTTTTATTGTGATTTTGCGACGCGCCTACGTTTACTTTAAGCAAGCAAGTAGGTAGGTAGGTAAGTAGGTAATGAATAATAAATCCTTCTTTATGTATTTTTTTTCATTTGTCAACTTCATTTTCATAGAATTTGATTGAATCAGGCGTCACTTGAGGTTGGTTTTTCGCACGAACTATCTCCTGAGGAAGCCCCGGGTTGGGGCGAAACACGTGTAGAGTAGTCTAATCGGTGACGGTGCAAGGTGTATTGCTGTCTTGCTAGATGCAGGTATTGTGCACTGGTGTTTTCGTGGATGTGCAATTTTTTGCGGGCGGGCGGGCGGTGCATCTTGCATATTGTGTTTTTTGCGGAAGTAAGCTACATATATTTAGTTTTTCACAACAATTCATTATCATAGTCAGTAAATCACATAAAACAAAAAAAACTAATAATAATGGCTAGGCAAGACAAAGTAAACAACAAACTTGCCAGCGTTTCTTTGGTTATATACAATAAAAACATATATCGTTACTAATTACAACAATTGCTTATATCATAAAACAACATTTTTAATATAGAAAAATGGAAAATGAAGTATTTAGAAAAAATCGACCCGTCTCACATCCATTTTTCTATAATAAAAATTGCATTGTGAATGCAAAAAAAACTAAAAATTAAAATAAGTAATGTTGTGAAATAAAATCAACGTTTGCGATTCATACAAATCTTTTATTACCATTTGACATTAAAAAGTAAAACAAAATGTATCAAAAATAGACAATTAAAAAACTTATATAAAGGAGGCTTATAAAGGAGGCCAGTGTCGACAACATCCTCCCCCCCGGTGCGGTGATGCACTACCGTAAAGAAGAAGTTGATGTCGGTGTTCAGCCGACCACTAAGCTGGTGGCAACCTTCCCGGTAAAGAGGCCGATGTGCTTAAGTGGATGATAAATAAATTAACTTTTTGGTGGGTCGTCGGAGAACCCCATGTGTTGTACCCACATCAGCTACCCGAACGACCCCATCCGATCCGGGCAAAACGCGAATAATCCGGCCGCGCGGCCATACACCTCGCGGAAGGTTACCATCTGCGATGAGAACCAAGTCCACAACCCATAAATTTGAAACCGGCGGCGTGGCAGCCCTCGGGACAAGTGAAGGCAAATATTCCCTTAACTAACGGGCCCAGAAGTGGTCAGCCAAACGCAGACCTCTACGCCAGCCGATGCGACGAATTAAATCTGCATCATCTACCCTAGCGAGGGGCGAGTATGGTGACGAAGAGCCAATTAAAAAATGGAAAGGCGTGATTGCCTGCTCTGCTTCTGGGTCAGTGTCCACGTGTGTCAACGGCCTAGAGTTTACAATTGCCTCGGCTTCCAGCAGAAAGGTACTCAGGGTTTCTTCCGTTGGGGATCTTTCCTTTAACGTCGCGGCTAAGGCGGTTTTCACACTCCGCACAAGGCGTTCCCAGCACCCGCCCATGAACGGTGCAGCAAGAGGGATGAAATTCCATCGAATTGAAGCATTGGCGGCGAACTCCTGTACTGGCTCCTCACTCAACCTCCGCAGCTCGCGGTTGGCACCCACGAAAGCGGTCCCGTTATCTGAGAATATGGTATTCGGACTCCCTCTCCTGGCAATGAATCGCCTCAATGCCATAATCGCCGAATCCGTGCTCAAGCTGTTCACCACTTCTAAATGCACCGCTCGCACCGATAAACAGGTGAACAAAGCTACGTAACGCTTTTCCGACCTCCTTCCTACAGATACTGTGACTGGACCAAAATAATCTATGCCGACGTTGGTAAACGGTCTCACATGGTGACTTAGGTGCTCTGCGGGGAGATCACCGGTTGGTGGGCTGGAAGGAGTTCTCTTTTTAAATGTGCATTGGCGGCAGGTTCGTAAAACAGACTTCACTGCGCAACGGATTCCCACAATATAAAACGTTGACGAAGCTCATTTATAACAATGTTGCTCCCACCATGAGCTAATCTATTGTGGTAGAACTGAATGAGCAACTTGACGGTATGATGTTTTCCAAAAAGCACTATAGGGTCCTTATCAATGTCAACGTCTTGGGCCGCAGATATTCTGCCCTTGAGCCGCATCAGTCCATTGTCGTCGATGAAGATGGTGAAACTATGGAGTTTACCCGCCTTAGGGAGTGGGCCGCCTTTCAACGTCGCTGTGTACTCTTCTTTGAAGTGTTGTAATTGGGAGTGCAACAAGAGATTCCGCTCAGCCTTCCCTAGCTCTTCTGCATCTAACAATGGAAATTTTGAAAGAGACGAAGACACAGACCCAGAGCTATTTGAAGTTTTGGAATTTTGATTTGAACGGCCTAAAATGGTGGCCCAGAAAACCATCTCGATGTGATATCGAACTTTTTGTTTGTGCGCGTTGCGTCGTCCGCCACATTCAAAGACGTTGGCACATAACGCCAGTTCGCTGCGGAGTTTAACTCTAAAATCTCTCCTACACGGTGGGCTACAAAGGTTTTTAGCGAGCGGACGTTTGTGCGCAACCACTTTAGGACGGTGAGGCTGTCAGTCCAAAGAAAAATTTGGGACGGCTTGCGTTTATGGGCCTCTGAAATATGACGCAAAACGAGCCGCTATAAGGGCGGCCTGTAATTCCAGGCGTGGAATTGACACTGGTTTAATAGGTGCCAGTCGAGCCTTGCCACCTATAAGACTAAGCACTACGTCACCACTAGAAAGCGTGAAGCGCCAATAAGCGACACAAGCGTAAGCAGTCTCGCTTGCGTCACCAAATACATGAAGTTCCACAGATGCAGCCTGACGCCCACACAAATAGTGGCGAGGAATGGCACTAGATTTAATTTGCGCGAGTTCTGTACACCAAGCGATCCACCTTGACTTCACCGTTGGCGGCAATTCTTGATCCCAATCAATTCCAAGCTTCCAGGTTTCCTGGAAAATTGCTCTCCCTTTTACAATGAGGGGTGTTAAAAACCCGAGGGGATCGAAGATGCTCATAAGGTAAGCCAAAGCAGAACGCTTTGTCAATTTAGGTGGCAACGCTCCTAGAGACGAACGCGTAAAAGATAGGGTGTCGGCGCTAACATCCCAAGTAACCCCTAAAATACGGACGTTTACCGTGGTGACCTCGGACGCGCGTAAGTCTGGAGGGATAGAAGATAGAGCTTCGTGTCGGCTTGATACCCATGACCTCATTTCTAGACAAGCTTTGGAATGGATTTCAACGATGTCCGAGGCCAGTCGAGCAGCTTCGTCTACCGAGTCGACGCTGCCAAGGTAATCATCCATGTAATGATCTTTAATGATGGCATCCGCGGCAGCAGGCGAAAGCGTCCTGTTCTCCTCAGCATTCCGATTCTTCAAAAAGATAGCAGTAAACGGACTGGACGTGGCGCCGAAGATCATCGACGTCATTCGAAACTCTTGAATAGGTTGTGATGGGTCTTCACGCCATAAAAACCTTTGAGCATCGCGATCTTCGGCCCTTAACTTGGTCTGAGGAAACATTTTGCGGATGTCACCATTAAGTGCCACTGCTCCTTCTCTAAACCTCATTAAAATACTTAAAAGAGGCTGCAGCAGGTCAGGACCAGGTAAAAGAAGTGAATTTAAGCTCACACCTGACGACGTTGCTGCAGCATCGTGTACTACACGAAGCTTTCGCTTCTGGGGGTGAAATACCCCAAAATGGGGAAGATACCAAGCTACGCTGGCGCTGTTTGGCGGTTCGGTACAGAGCTCTGCGTAACCCTTTTGGATTACGGAACGAATGTTCGCGCGGTAAGCATCAGCGTAAACTTTGTCCTTCCTCATTTTTCTCTCTAAACTAATAAAGCGAGATAAAGCGAGGTCGCGGCTGTTCGGTACATTGTCAACATCGGCTCGCCAAACAAGCCCTGTTTCAAATCTGCCACTCGGCAATCGACGGGTTGTTTGATTTAAAATGCTGATAGCTCTTTCGTCATCACTAGAACGGTACTCCTTCTTGGATATGCCTATAGAGTCGATGCGGAAATATTCATTCAACTGATGATCCATAGAAGCAGTATCGCTCGCGTGAAGGTGGTGTATAAACTCCACCGGTGATGATCTTGATTTGATGCACCCGAAAAGGACCCATCCAAGTGACGTCAGCGCTGCTACTGGCTGGGACTGACCACCACGCCTGACCGTATGAGGCACAATCAAGTGCCAGTTGTCAATGCCAATCAGCAGCATCGGCTTGGCTTCATCATACGTTAACTCCTCAACTAAATCAGATAGATAGCTGTAAGAAAGCAAGTCCTTAGATTTTACAGATTGAGTAGCTAAAGACAGATTTGGTATGGACCTCACAGATTCCAATTTAAACGTTTGTGAGCCATGACAGCCACGGAGTTCGAGAGACACGAACGTGACGTCGGTATCTTTCGACAATCCGCCTACTGTATTTACCCGAAGACGAGACCGTTTGCCTGTTGCACCCACTGCATCAGTGATTGATGAATCAACCAGAGTTGCAGTGGAGCCATCGTCGAGCAGTGCAAACGTACTAACTGTACCTTTTGGGCCGGACACACTGACCGGCACCACTTTTAACAAAGGCCGTTGCGGCGACTGTGGAGTGCTGTTATGAGCAACTACGACACTGTCCGCGGTGGCAATGGTTGCCTCAGGGGCCGTACCATCCATCAAGCCGCTCTCTTGGGGCAATGTACTATCGATGTTGGTCACGGTTGCTAAAGTGGCATCCCTATGAAGTAAGGTGTGGTGAGTGCCCTTACTGAGACAATCCGAATTTGCACACAAGAACTTTTTACATTTACGGTAAAAATGATTACCCTTAACAAAACATTTATAGCAAACTTTCTTTTCGGTTACCCATTTCCACCTTTCATCAATAGAAATTGCTTCAAAAGCTTTGCAGTGTAAAATGAGATGACCTACTTTTTTGCAATATAAACAAACCTTATTATATACTTTATTTGTCGATGAAGGCAAAGAGACGTTAGTTACGGTATGACACTTGACAGGCTTGACATTTAAATCACGTATGTCACGTTCGGCAGAATCAAAAAAATCATACCTAGATTTTAGATTTGCCTCATGCATCAGAAACTCTTACAAGAGTTCAAGGCGAAACTTCTTTACAGGGTCCCCCTCTCTTCTAAAGGCGAAATCCCCCCACCGAGATCGCAGCGAATTAGTTAGTTTCCCCACGATCTCGTTGGACAACTCGGGGGAAGCTAAATACTCCGGCACGTTGAGGAGCCGTACCACTTCGATGCAGTGACGAACCCTACATGCGAAAGCATTTATCTCCTTTGCAGTCTCGTTGTGAGAGATCCTGGGCAGCGCTCTGACGCTAGCTAGCTCAGCCAGGATGATGCGCTCGGGCCTTGCAAACTCGACCTCTAGGGCGCGCACAACTTCGCGCGGGTCCCACGCGGCCGCCAGCAGGACGGCAACAGCGTCGCGGGCGGGCCCGCGCAAGGCGGCACCAATCCTAGCCAAGTTCTCTGCAGACGAGTGCGAAGCGCTAGTGGAGTCATACACCCTTTTAAATATAAGCCAGTCTGTGGGCTTACCGTCGAAAATAGGAAGGTTTGTGACACTTACCCTTGCTGGGGCTCGGGAGGCTGCAGCAGCGGCGATGCTCGCTACAGCTTCTGCCAGTTGTAAAGTGTCTTTCTGACTATTAAACTTTTTATTTTTGTTACTATAACAATAATTATGATTGGTATTTAAGTGTGTGCCTATTCCTACACATGAATGTGAGTGTGCGAGTGTCTCCGCTTCAGCTTGAACTGGACCCTTCCAGGAGCTGCCAGGCCGGGCCTCCGCACACGTGGCTCCAGGTCGTGGAGCGGACGTGGCGGTAGGAAAGGCTCCGCCTTGTGGCGCAAAGGTATATACAGGTGCACTGAAATAAGCAGAGGAGTTATAAGCACTCGTAGTTATGCAGGGTTGCACTACATTTCGACCATAGGACAAAGCGGTCGTTGGGGGCTGAGAAATGACAGCGGGTCGCAAATGGTTGGTCAGCGGATTGTGGATGCTGTAACTAACACCTCCTTCCTGCCTTAAAGCAGACGAGACGACGTCTAAAGGCGGCTCTACCATCACGTCCTCAGGTGCCAGATAGGGCACAGACGCAGGGATGGGTGAGTGCGACGTTTCCGTCTGAGGCGGAAAAGAAGAAATAAAAGAGTTGTTACCATTTCCTTGGTCTAACCAGTCTTGAACCCGTGAGCTATGACTTGATCGCCGGCTGCCCCTGCTCGACGCTTCCAATGATGCGACATGAGCACGGTGCTCAGCCTCAGCCACAGCACGTTCTAGGTCCGTGATACGACGTAGGTGTTGGGCCTCCGCCGCGAGGACACGTGCTTGAACGGTGACTGACGAACTTGCGGAACTGCTTTTATCACCACTGCACTTCCCGGCACTATATTTTTGGCTCCTAGTGAGCATTTTTAAACTTCTGACACCAAAAAACGTTGTTGTGAAATAAAATCAACGTTTGCGATTCATACAAATCTTTTATCACCATTTGACATTAAAAAGTAAAACAAAATGTATCAAAAATAGACAATTAAAAAACTTATATAAAGGAGGCTTATAAAGGAGGCCAGTGTCGACAAAAAGTAACATTTTTAATATCATATTTATAACATTTTAAGTGATTGTGTTTTAAGTTACATCCGGAGTTTAGGACCATGCATTGCGGTCAAGCAAATAATCGTCTACTTTATAGTATCCTTTGCTTAGTCATGAGCGACTCTATAATGTAACATTTAAATTTTTGTAAAGGTAGTACAATTTATTTATATGAGAAACATTATTTTAAAAGGCTATGCCTTTCCCCAGAAATGAGCCTCTGGGTTTTTCTAGCCTAAACTTCGGAACGGCAAGTAAGTACCGCCACTGTATTTTAAATCGCGTTCCTATTCGTAAATCCTTCATTCCAAATAGACATGTCTAATAAAATTATCACGCTAGTTCAAGTAATTACGAGAATATTGCTCTTTCCGTAAGAATCTCCGACCTAAATGGTGATTTTATAGCACTATTTCATACTGATTTTATCTCAACCATAAATTAAATATACTTAGGTATTACGCAATTTACTGCAATTATCAAATTATCGAAAAGATATCACGATGAGATCATATCCACACTTTTATCAGATAAACTCTTAAAAACGCACCCATATAAGACGAACTTGTAGAAAACAAAAAGTAACAAAAGACTATGAAACTAGATACGACACGCGACGCTGTTATTTAAAATTACAATAATTAAACACTCTTTTCCGATGTTTGAAAATACAATGGTAGAGTTCGATCTACTTATTTGACAAGTGCTCAACTATCACGTGCCAAAGAAGTTATCATATCTAAGTTATTGCCTACTTTTAACAAAAATTTAAAATCCTCATCATTCACCATTCTCTGGCCCTTTTCCTTTCCTTCCCTTTCCTTTTCCATATGAAGCGGCGCAGCATGGCTTTTTCTTTCACTTACCTCTATCAGCCGTTACTTCTACAGTCACCCCTCCCTTGCACATATTATCCTTCAAGCAATCCATTCACCTTTTATTTTTCATATCATACCCAACCACATTCAAATTATCTACCTTTTTCACAACATGACATTCACCCTCCCTTCCTTATCGCATAATATTTCTCTGTCAGTATGATACAAGGTGTTAGGGGCACCGTTCCAAAAACTTTAACCATGGCTTCAGACCATCATGCTGAACAACGTACAGCAAGAATTTTTAGTCGGATAAGAAAAAAAAAACGACTTTTCATACAAATTAAGCAACTAATCGGGACATTTTGTATGGAGAGTCGAAATATTTTTTTCACTTCCGCAAAAAAATCTTGCCTAAAGCCATGGTTAAAGTTTTTGCAACGGTGCCCCTAACACCCTGTATAGTCTATTTCGTATCACTGGAGCTGCTTAAATACTTTCCTTCATACAGGGTGTTCGAAGTAACGTTAAACATACGAAACTTAGGAGTATGGGCTAGTCTTCCTGCTAGCTACTAGCACCAAAAATCTTACCTAGATAACTCCGAAGATTTTTAAAAATTTTCGGAAATTCGTTACTTTCGCTCCTTTTAAGCCCTTTAACTTTTATACCGAGCTACCAGCGGGCCAATCGCCGTAATTCTATGCAGCCAGCGCGTCTTCATCGCGTTTGGGTCTTGACGTTTGACTTCGTATTGCCGTAATGACATAACGAAGCACACGTCACGCAAACCTAAAGTACTCGTCAGATAAGTCTGCGCCCGGTAAAAATCGAATACTAATCTTTTCTATAACATTAGAACAAAAAAATGCACTGTAACTAGCGCCAAAAACGCGCCAGGCACGTGCAGAGTTATCTGACACACACTCTATAGTCCTACAATCCTGTCTGATCCGGTGACATCCGTGACAGAGGAACCACTTGCAATACGAAATTAGCTGTCAACATAGACTGTCGTATGAAAACTGTTTTAGTTCCAAAGATTATCACCGGAACAGAAACGTTGTCGCACTGTCAAAGCCGCGCGTTATCAAAAACGGTTTTGCACGTCAACTGCACTTCAACTGCACGTACACTTGACTAATGCGTCATAGAAATACCGCGATCGGGGCCCTGTATATTCTTGTCTATCCACCTTGAGTTGATTTGATTCTTAACGTCGCGATCTATTGGCAATCTCCCTGGATTAGTGAACCTAGGTACTTAAGATCGGAACAGACAGACTACAGTACGACTCGCCGCCAAATCACGGAAGCTTTTTAGTTTTGGTTTTGCTAAGTATTGAACCAACACTCACTGTTCGGAAAAGATCGACGTTTCTGAACGCATCTATAATGTCACGTCAAATTGACATTTAGCTGTCACTTGAAGTTGACAGTGACACTTGATTGGAATTCTTGTTAGAAAAATGTCGGATTAATTTTGCTGAATTGGTTAAAAATCGCTCGCGTTGAATATGCCTGGCATATCGAGCTTGAATTGAATCTTAAATTATCTATCTGATCCCGTGTTGTACGACCAGGATTTTGACGCCATCTCTGGAGTGGCCGGTCGCGGATGCTTTGAAAGACCACTTTCTACCACACGCGTTATTGTCGGGACAATATATCTTGATAAGCAAGCCCCGCGTGTGTTATCGTGTAGTGCTGAAGCGCCCAGTGTCTTGGGACCGTTGTGTTGTGTTGGTTTTGTGAGTAAGGTGACGAATTGGTAAGGTCTGCAGAAGAAGAAGAACTACATGGGGGCGCCCCCTTCACCACTTCTGCCCCGGAGACCTTCGACACCATGGACCCGTATGTAGAATTCACCTTCCTTCACAATTTAAATTAAGTCGCTGTGTATCGCAGTACAATTGTTCAGTCACATCCCCGCTGAAACCAAGTTTTTGTCCGGAGTCTATATTAGTGAAACCGCTTCCACTGCGCTAGCTGATTCCGCGGTATAGGCAGGGGTGTACTGAACATTTCTTGGCAGCAGAGCGTAGTTTGAAGGCCTGACAGGCCCACGCCAAAACTTTGTCGATTAATCAGTGCCGTTTTGATGACCATCTGGTCCGGACTAGATTAATTTGTACTTGTAAATGGTAATTAACTTGCATTTGAAAAGTAAAGGGCATTCCTTTGTTATTGGTTCCATGTCTTGTAATTAATTGTCATGTATTGAAGTTCCAAAATGTAGACAGATGCCTTTCTTTGTTCATAATAATTATTATTTAGTTTTGTCAGCAAACTTGAGTTGTGAATATTGACAAGTTTGTTGCTAAATAATAGCTAATAAAAGGTTAGCTAATAAGTTTGGACTCAATACTTAGTGAAACTTAAATGATTTGGGACATTGTTTACACATTGAAACTTATTGAAACTTGTGCTTTGAAATAATTAAAATTAGCTTGTTGTATGTTGATATCCAAGTGAATTTCAATAGTCAGTGATTTTGAGTGAATTTCAATAGTCAGTGAGTTTTGTTGTTTTCTGATAACCTCCAAATATTTAAGAGTTTGTGTCATTATAAATACTTTGTTGTTGTAATATTGGAATTTTGTGGTTATTAATAACCTCCAATAACTCCAAATATTGGAGATTTTGTGTTATAGTGAATATTTTGAATTTGTTGTTTTTGTTGATAAATTTGTGACGTTACAATGACGGCCTCCTCGGCTAAAGCCAAAATACGTTCTGAGTTACGGTGGTTAGCTTCTGCGGTTGCATTGTTGGATCGACCGGATAGGACGGAGGCCTTGTTGAACAGATACGTAGATCTGCCCATACGTTTGGCTGTTGTTGATGAGCAGTATGCCTTATTTTTGGAAAAGACTGTTGAAGCCGAGGTGGAAATGCGACAAGAAGTCGGTTTGGATGTGGACCAGTGTTATGATTTTGCGGACAGAATTACACAGGTGGCTCGACCTTTGCAAGTGGCAAGAGAGAATGATCCGAGCCCGTCCCCGGTCACATCTAAGAGTATGCCCCCTCTATTTGCTAGATTGGCCCCCTTAGACTTAAGGCGTTTTGCTGGTCGTCTAGAGGACTGGGAGGGCTTTATTAATATTTTTGATAGTCTGGTACATGCCCGGGATGATTTGACCCAGGGCCAGAAGTTAGCGTACTTGTTATCCGTGTTGGAAGGGGAGGCCCTTGAATCGGTTCAACATTTGGCCCCCTCGGATGAAAACTACCCTATTGCTAGGGATTTGATTGCCCGTCGGTACCAGAACGTACGACGTCTGGCGGACAACCATGTTGCCGCCATTTTGAATTTACCCCGCGTTGCCAGCGTGATGCACTTGAGAGTGGCTTTGTTGAATCCGCTGTTGGTTGCCTACAACGCATTAAAAAACTTAAAACTCCCAGTGGAGCAGTGGTCGTTTTTGTTACTGCACATTGTCCTGGGAAAGTTGCCGGACTCTGTTAAGGTCCGTTTTGAGCAGCAGTATGGTGGGGATAGTGCGACTTATCTGCCACCCTTCTCGGACCTCTTGACGTTCCTGGAAGGAGAGAGTAGACTGGCAGATAATTCCTCTCTGGCCGGTCCTATGGGACCCGAACGACCTGTGCCACAGAGTAGATCCCCCACCGGACCCCCCCGTAGGGGGCGTATGGCCCCTCGCGCGCCCGGCCGCTATGCCTCCGTCCAGGAGACCGCCTGCTTGTACTGTCGGGAACCGGGTCACAGCACGACCCGTTGTGATAAGTTCCTCGACCAGCGCGTCCAAGGCCGTCGAGCGATCGCGCGACAACGGACAAGCCATGATTGTCGGCAGTAGTAGGTTGAGGTGTAGGGTGGACTGGAACATGGTTCCCCCTCTCATTTACAATGACACTGTAATAGCTCTTGCCGACAAAGTACGTAATTTGGGGTTGATAATGGACTGTCATATGACCTGGTCATCACAACTTGCTGATGTAAGCAAACGCATCCACTACTCTTTTCTGTCTCTCAAACGGCTTCAGTTCTTTCTCCCCTTCAAAACCAAAATCATGCTGGCGCAATGTCTTCTTCTCCCTCTTCTCGACTACGCTGACGTTTGCTATTTGGATGTAACTGAGGAACAGCTTGATAAGCTTGAACGCTTGCAAAACCTGGCCATACGCTTTATTTATGGCTTGCGGAAGTATGACCATGTGTCCCACTTTCGCATGGAGTTAAAGTGGCTCCCTATTCGTCAAAGACGTGAAATGCACATTCTTTGCACTCTATTTAAAATATTGAATGACCCTAACTCTCCCTCCTATCTTCGTTCTCGTTTTCACTATCTTCCTCTTCCTTCTCGCGGCCGGCGGACTTGTGTAACTAAAGTGCTTGCATTGCCGACTAGCAAGACCAAATTCTTCTTTCGCTCTTTCTCTGTTTACGCTGCACAGCTTTGGAACAAGCTCCCGACCGCTATTCAGGACTCTCCTTCCTTAGCGTCTTTCAAAACTAAGGTAAAAGGTCACTTCCTAACAATGTTAACATGATCATTAGTATTTATATATAATTATCATATTTATGCTTGTATATGTATGTAGGTATATATATATATATATATTATTGCTTATATATGTATGTTTATATTATTTTTAGATTAAGCATTTTTTTATGTTCTATAAATGTTAGATCAAAACTTTGGGTTTGTTGCACTTTGTGTTTGTGTCACCCACTTTACCTTTCTCTTATTAATTGTTCAAGGTTGACTGGAAGAGATCCCTTTCAGGGATAAGTCCACCTTTGCCTTATAGATTTTAAGACTGTAAATGTAAATGATGTTACTTGTGCAATAAAGAATATAATAATATGGTGCTACTCGTGCTTGGGCCTGCACATGCAGCGCGAATGTACCCAAGCGCACCCATGCCGCTTTTGTAAGGGCAACCACCATCCCCTCCTCTGCATGAACAGCCCAGAGGGCGGCGGAGCGCCGCAGCGCGTCGCTGCAGGATCACCTCGTATGGGTGGGGGGCTCAGACCCCCCGCGGTGTTTGCATCCCGCAGCAGTTCTAGTGGCCACCAGAGTGGCCCCAGACGCTCTCCGCCACGTTTGGAGCCTCAAACGGGCGGGGGTCCCAGGGACCCCCCCATGGGAAACCGATCCCCAAGGATGGGGATGAGTTATGCGAGCGTTGCCGGAGGTCGTAGAGGCCCCCCGCGACGTTTTGAGCCTCGCACGGGCGGGGGTCCCACGGACCCCCCCATGGGAAATCGGTCCCCAACTAGGGGGTTCGATTTTGCGAGCGTTGCTGGAGGTCGTAGAAGCCCCCCGCAACGTGTTGAGCCTCGCACAGCCGGGGGTCCCCGGGACCCCCCTTCTGAAAATCGGTCACCGTGCCCCCGCGACTATGGGGCGACGTACACGGTGGATGCTAGGCACCGATTCTCGCCGCCGCTCGCCGAATACCCGCGTTTGGAGCGGCGCCCGCCCCGTCTTCAAGGGGCCGGGAGATATAACCCGCCTGATACCGGGCGAATTGGACGTAGGCAGTATGTGGGAGATTGGGACCCACTGGATCGCTATGAGCGACCCCCTTACCATGGGGGGACGTCTGGGGACCCCACATACTAGCAATCAACGTGTTTACGGTCGATTGTAGCCACCCCTCCAGAGACCGTTTTGTTGCCCACGGCCTCTGTGCTTGTCAGGGGATTGAATGGCGACCTTGTGGAAGTTCGCGCCTTGTTGGATTCCGGTGCTCAGGGGTGTGTTGTGTCATCTTGGTTAGTTAGGCGGTTGGGCCTCAAGGTGCACCCCCACACGGAAGGCGTGAGAGGTGTTGGCGATGTGAAAGTCCCCGGGTTGTTAGGGCATGTTGACTTCACATTTACATCACGTAATAAGTCCACGCCAGGCATTAAGACCTCGGCGATTGTGTTGGACACAGTTGTTGGCCGTCAACCTTCAGTTGACTTGGGACCGAGTATGTTGTCTTTGGTGTCTGATTCCCCACTCGCCGATCCAAATTTCTTCCGCCCAGGCCCGATTGATGCTCTCCTTGGAGCCGATGTCCTGGGGCGAGTTTTGTTGACGGGGAAGCGAGTTTTGCAGCCAGATGGCTTGGTAGCTCTGCAGACGACACTCGGTACAGTTGTGATGGGCCCTGCTCGCCGCGTTTTGGATTCCCTTGATGAGGATCGCGGTCTTGTTTTTAATGTGTCTCTCTCCGAAGTGGTGCAGAAGTTTTGGGAGGTTGAGGAACCTCCACCAGCCCCGCGGGTAGACCCAGTAGCGGATGAATGCGAGTTGTATTACCAGAATAACACTGGTCGCCTCCGCTCTGGTCGTTTGATCACCCGTCTCCCCTTTCGTGCCGGCCGACCTCCTCTGGGCGAATCCCGACCGCTAGCGGAACGTAGGCTAGTGGCGATGGAGCGTCGCATGAGCAAGGATCCGGTCTTCCGCCAGAAGTATGTTGAATTCATGCGGGAGTATGAGGAGTTAGGGCACATGTCCGTGAGCGATTTGGATTGGCGCTCCGTTGAGCACTTCTTTTTGCCGCACCACGCCGTTTTGAAATCCGGAAAGATTCGGGTGGTCTTTGACGGTTCGGCTCCCACCTCTACTGGAGCGTCCTTGAACCAGTGTCTGCATGTAGGTCCCAAGCTGCACACGGAGATCTCAGACATTTTGACCAACTTCCGGCGGCACCAAATTGTATTTATGACTGACATCCGGATGATGTTCAGACAAACGGTCATCCATCCAGAGGATAGGAGGTACCAATTGATTTTGTGGAGAGAGAGTCCTAGGGACCCCTTGTTGATTTATGAATTGAATACGAATACGTACGGTTTGGCTTCGAGCCCGTTTGTTGCGATTCGTTCTTTGTTGGAGTTGGCCGAGAAGGAGCGCTTGAGATACCCTCGCGCCTCCGCCATTTTGGCCAGTGACGTCTATGTGGATGACATTTGCACGGGCGCCTCATCTGTCTCAGAGGCGATTGTCCTGAGAGACGAACTCACCGCCCTTTTGAAGTCGGGAGGTTACGAGTTGAGGAAATGGATATCCAACTCGCATTATGTACTGGTAGGTTTGCCCGAAGAGCACCAGCAGGACCCCCACCTATTCGAAAATGTTGATAATCCCCATGTGGTGACCGTCCTTGGCGTACAGTACAAACCGGTCTCTGACACTTTCACTTATTGTGTGGATTTACGACCACCGAAAGTCTGGACCAAGCGTTTAGTATTGTCTACTGTCGCACGTACCTTTGACCCCAATGGGTGGATTTGCCCCGTGCTGTTTATGGCCAAGTGTTTCTTGCAACGGTTATGGGCTTCGGGTGTGTCGTGGGATGAACCCCTCTCGGACGAGTTACTCCGAGATTGGTCGAGCTTCGTTTCATCCCTCCCCGAGATTAATGAAGTGCATTTGCCGAGGCTATTCCTCCCTTCTGAAAATTGTAAAGTTACTCTTCACGGCTTTTCCGATGCCTCCGAACGTGGATTTGCTGCGGCCGTGTACCTCCGCACCGTTACTGTTGACGGAGTTGCTGCTGTGCATCTGGTGATAGCGAAAAGCAAAGTCGCTCCCCTTCGGACTCGTCATACGATCCCGAGGTTGGAATTGTGTGGAGCTGCCCTCCTAATGCGTTTGTTGAACCACGTATGGCTCACATTAGGTCGATCTATTAAGATACAAGAGGTTTATGCTTGGACGGACAGTCAGGTCGTCCTTTGTTGGTTGAAGGCTCCGGCGCACACCTTGGACGTGTTTGTGGCCAATCGAGTGTCGCAGATTTGTAATTCCGACATCGAGTTGATTTGGAGACACGTGCCGGGAACCATGAATCCCGCGGATTGTGCGTCTCGGGGTTGTGTAGCCCCAACCCTAATTAACCACCCCCTCTGGTGGGGCCCACAGTGGTTGATGCGGCCTGAGTCGGAGTGGCCGCCCTCTCCAGCGTTGTCGAACGTAGCCGTTCCTGATATGCGGGCATGCGTCCTGGAGACTAACCCCGCCGGGGAAAAGGATTTGTTGTTGGATCGGTACAGCTCCTTACAGAAGCTGCTTGGTGTTACCGCTTGGATCAGACGTTTTGCGTACAATTGCAGAAACCCACGCGCGAGGCGTGATTCGTCGGTTCTCACTCCGGCCGAGCGTAGGGACGCGCTCTTGTTTTGGGTCCGGAGAGTACAAGCTGATAGTTTTGAGTCCGAGATTGAAATTTTGCGTTTAGGCCGTCGCAAGTTGAAGGGCGCGGTATCGCGATTGAATCCCTTCCTGGACGAGAGTGGGCTTTTGCGAGTCGGCGGAAGACTTCGAAATGCGAACCTGCCGTATGGAGCTCGTCACCCCCTTTTGTTACCTAAAGCCGGACATTTGACTCAACTGATAATAACAGATCGCCATGTGAATGCACAACATGCTGGCTGTAATGCTTTGTTGGCCATTTTGCAGCGTGAATTTTGGATTTTGTCTGCTCGTCGAGCCATTCGCACTGTGGTTTTCCGTTGCCTGCCTTGTTATCGATTGAAGGCCGCGACCATGCAGCCCCAGATGGGTGATTTGCCTGCTGATCGCGTCACGGAATGTAGAGCTTTTGCCGGAGTCGCCACCGACTTCGCCGGTCCCTTTACTGTAAAGGCTTCGAGACTGCGTAATGCTAAAACCTATAAGGCGTACTTGTGCGTGTTTGTGTGTTTGTCCACCAAGGCTGTCCATTTGGAAATTGTCTCGGAATTGTCTACCGAAGCCTTTGTCGCCGCCTTGAGCAGATTTGTTTCCCGTAGAGGACTGCCGACATTGATACGTTCCGATTGTGGTACTAATTATAAGGGAACGTGTAATTATCTTAAGGAAGTAGTTAAGTTTTTTGTTGATAATAAAATAGACATTGGAACCACCCTCTCCCGGCGTGGGATAATCTGGAAATTTAGCCCACCAGCTTGTCCGACCTGGGGAGGAATTTTTGAAGCTTGTGTAAAGGCTGCCAAGACACACTTGCGTCGCGTGATTGGAGAAACTATTCTCACGTTTGAGGAACTTGATACGGTATTTTGTAAAGTTGAGGCCGTCCTCAACTCGCGACCCTTGTGCCCGTTGTCTTCGGACCCGAATGACCTGGAAGCGTTGACCCCAGGTCATTTCTTGATCGGACAGCCCCTTTTGGCGTTGCCTGAATATCCGATTCAGGATGTAGGATCCCATCGTTTGTCGCGATACCAACTTTTGAAACAGATGTCCCAAAACTTCTGGGCACGTTGGTCGATGGAGTATTTGCATATCCTACAACAGCGCGTGAAGTGGACAGATAAAACCACCCCACCCCAGACTGGCGACCTCGTGTTGATTAAGGATGCTAACCTGCCGCCCCTATGTTGGCGAAGGGGGCGCATTGTTAAACTCTACCCCGGAACTGACGGAGTTCCTCGTTTTGCTGAGGTTTTGGTTCGAGATTCGGTTTTGAAGAGAGCCGTTAGTGGGCTCTCCCGATTACCCGTAGATTGACGTACCGTTCTTAACGGTCCGGGGCGGGGGGATGTTCGGAAAAGATCGACGTTTCTGAACGCATCTATAATGTCACGTCAAATTGACATTTAGCTGTCACTTGAAGTTGACAGTGACACTTGATTGGAATTCTTGTTAGAAAAATGTCGGATTAATTTTGCTGAATTGGTTAAAAATCGCTCGCGTTGAATATGCCTGGCATATCGAGCTTGAATTGAATCTTAAATTATCTATCTGATCCCGTGTTGTACGACCAGGATTTTGACGCCATCTCTGGAGTGGCCGGTCGCGGATGCTTTGAAAGACCACTTTCTACCACACGCGTTATTGTCGGGACAATATATCTTGATAAGCAAGCCCCGCGTGTGTTATCGTGTAGTGCTGAAGCGCCCAGTGTCTTGGGACCGTTGTGTTGTGTTGGTTTTGTGAGTAAGGTGACGAATTGGTAAGGTCTGCAGAAGAAGAAGAACTACATGGGGGCGCCCCCTTCACCACTTCTGCCCCGGAGACCTTCGACACCATGGACCCGTATGTAGAATTCACCTTCCTTCACAATTTAAATTAAGTCGCTGTGTATCGCAGTACAATTGTTCAGTCACATCCCCGCTGAAACCAAGTTTTTGTCCGGAGTCTATATTAGTGAAACCGCTTCCACTGCGCTAGCTGATTCCGCGGTATAGGCAGGGGTGTACTGAACACTCACTAAAATAGTTTTTTAAGGCATTTTACCAGTCTGTTCTGGACCTCGAGTTAATGAGAACAATACCATCGGCAAAAGCAAACACCAGAGGGCCTCTTCCTGAATTTCCGACGTCTCAGTGCGTCCAAAAATAACATGAAGAGGTAAGGACTTAAATCAGACCCAGGCACACCATGCTTTATATATAGTTGTATGTTTTTACCAACACTAATTTTGTTAAATTTTGTACAAGCTTTAAAAACAAATAATGTCAATAAACAGCATCAATATAGAAACAAATTATTGTTTGTTTTTCGATTAGTCATTGTTTGGACATAAATGTGCCAATCCACGGTATATTGACTCATTATACTTAGATGATTATTCATTTTTATCATTCTCAGACAATCTCAGCAACAGGAAGCTAAACAGATAGGTATACCTAATTTACAGTGCTTTTTATAGGTAGGTGGGACTTTAATCGGTTACTAGAATAATGATGTAAAAACAACCTGGCATCTTTCAACTAAAATGTTATATTTTTTTCATTATTTTTGATACAGAATCATAAAAAACAGACTTTTTTGACCTTATAATCATAATTACCATAAAAACTGTACCCACGAAGAAATAATTAGTTTTATCTAGAGTCTAGCTATAACAATATGTATGTAAGTACATACTGAAACTGTGCCCGTAGTGTAAGTTTTTATGTCAAAAAACGCAAACTATTTCGAATGCGTATTAATGTCAATTTGTATGAAAACTGTATTAGCGCCTCTAGCGGCGAGTAGCGCGCTTATATAGTTTTCATACAAATTGACATTAATACGCATTCGAAATAGTTTGCGTTTGCTTGACATAAAAACTTACACTCGGGGTACTGTTTATTTAATTAATCAAAACGGTTGATAGAAATAACATTTAATTATTCTGATTTACAAGCTTACACCAAATTTTCCCAATAAATATTAGGATTGTTATTATCATAATACCATAACCAATTTTGGGTGATATGGATCTAAATTAAATTGATTAGTCGGTAATCTCATAATTATTGTTTAAAACAAAACGGTGTCATTTGTTTACCTCATCAAAATACCTACATGGGGAAGAAAGGAAAATATTTTTTTTTTACTTATTTTGTTATTTACTTATTTACTAATCCTTTTTGCAGACAGTGGATGGCCTGTTATCAAAATGATGCATCATATAAAGAGATCTAGAGTTCTTCGTCATTCTTTCTTAGTACATACCCACCTATATCAAAGAAATAAATAAATAAATAAATCTTTTCTTTCAATCACACCAATTATCTAAGCCCGTAGTTAATTTCTTAAGAAACTGTGTCTACGTGATCTTGATAACGGATAAATATATACTTATATATACTTTTTGTTTGTAAAAACATACTTAATATACATAGAAAACACCCAGACATGTGCGATTCTGTAAGAATATTCCTCCGGTCATTTCACATTATCTTCGCATTCGAACATGAATCTTTTGAAAATTAAGGTTTAAAAAAAAATCGACCCGTCTCACAACTAGCTCCGATGGGACATCATACCTACTTCATTTTCAATATTTTTAATACTAAAAATTTCATGGTGAATGCAAAAAAAGTAAAAATAATATGAATATCTTATCATACAAGTGAAAGTCAAGTCATGCTTGCTTGTTGCCCCCTGATTCACGAACCTTCGAACACGAAATCTGTGCTTTGTCTTTGTCTACTCTATAGCGATTGACAGAGACAGTGCGTACATTCCGCTGTCGGGGGCGTTTCCGACGGTTTGTGAATCAGGGGGCTGGATTGTAGTCTGATGTTTGCGCTATTGCAGTAATTACAGGAAATTATAGACACAATTTAAATTGACATCCTTGTTAAAAATACTAATAGACGCATCAATCTTTAAAATAACATTTAAAAATAATAATGGATTACATCAAAATCATTTTCAAATCGAAGCTCAAAAAATTTATATCGATGGTCTAAATAATTTTGTTACCGTCATAGAGCACTTAACGAACCAAGCGAAGTCAACGCTGCTGTTGTTGTCATAAGTCCGAAATGAAATGCCTTGCGTCTCTTAGAATTTGCGACACTCAGACTTTAATTATAATAAACATTTTAAGGGTCCTTCATAATAAGGGGAAATACAACGCAATTTGCGAAATTATTAAGCAAATTATTTAGTAGCCAAAGTACCGGAAGTTTTATCGTTACTCTAATATTTAGATACCTAGATAGGTACGATACGAGTATTATAATCTCATTGATTTTCCTCATTAATACTTATATACGATTATAGTATTGCGTCACTATTTAGGTGAAAGGTTGACAACCGTGATAGCTCAATTTGTATGTTTTTAGTTTAACTTATGATTCGGCCTAAAAGATAGAATGCACCTGATGCTCCATCTCTACCTTCTCTATTACCAGAATATACCTATCTTGTATATGTTGTAGCACAAGTACAGTCACTGGCACCAACTTATTCTCTTTGACCCCATTGGCGGGGGGTTATTTTGATGGCATTATTGTTCTTGCTCTGTGCCAATATGTTTGCAAAAGAATGAAACAAACTTTACAAAGAACTTTTAAAAGAACGAATATAAATGACAAACCCACCATAAAAAGGTAATGACAATTTTGCACCCTAATAATTCAAAATTGTATTAACCTTTCAGTGCCATATCTTAAGCAATAATATAAGATCAATAAATGATTCAATGCTAAAAATAGCTTGATATAAGTACCTACTTCTGTTAACAATAAAACGTCACTTTTTATCTTAATCTTAGTCTATTTATAAACATTGGGTACTTAGATTTCCATATTTAGATTTAATAGTCGACTCTTAGTGGCGGATATATGTACCTACTTCGGTTCTGATCACGTTCTGATGATACCATCTCTTCGATAGTTCATAATCCGATAAACGTTTGTATAAATGTTGGCGATTTCCAGATACCAGCACCACAATCAATTGCAGTCTGTGAAAGTTCTCTCGTGGAACAGGAATTTATATTAATATTATAAATCTACATTTTCGACAACACTTCAAGTAAGTTGTTTTTATTTTTTACTTTTTATTTTTATTTTTATTTTCTATATATGAGATTGCTTTGGAGCAAATATTGCTTAGGCAATTTTTCTTTAGTAATCAATCTACTTATACTATACTAATATTAGAAAGAGGAAAAATTAGATTTTTTGTTTGTTGGTAACAGATAAACCCAAAAATTTATAGACCGATATTAAAAAGTCTTTCATCATAAGAAAGCTAATTCTTCCTGAGTGCCATCAGGGCCGCTCCGACCCCCCACAGCGCCTGTGTGCGAAACCTATGAAGCGCCTCTTTTTTTCACGAATCTTAATTATCTTAATAAAATAACTTATTTTTATTTCTTTTTGTTAATTTTGACCGAAATAAATGTTCTCTAGTTTTATATACTTAATTAGATAGTATTTTCCTAAATAGGTTTTTCCTATAATTTTTCCTTTTTTTCCTAAATTTTTACATTCTTTATTTATGATGTTCTAATCTAATTGTATACTTATATATTAATAACAAATAACTGACTTTTTTCTAATAATACTAATCTAACTATTACGTATTCTATGTTAAAAAAACAAGAGTCTAAAATGTGTAAGAATATAAAATATAGTCCGGTCAATTTAGACATCCGAAGATACATTAATTCGCAAGAAGCTGAAAGTTTGTGAGATTGTTCAAAACATAATTATAAATGAAATTTAAAAAGCCCTCATCATCGATCCGGTACATGGAAAAAAAATATTCGAGGTCAAATGTCAAATTCGCGTTTTTTCAGCAAAACGGTAAGTTTTATCGTAAAATTAGCAAAGACAAAATTATAAATCATGTAATTATCTATAAAAAATGGCTCAATACTTTTTTCTAAGAGCCACCGTTTCTGAGATAGGGCAGAGGTACCCTTTGTGGCCACTTTAAGGATTTTTTTACTTTTAAGCACTAGGTACTAAATGGTCTTAGGTATTTAAGGGACAAATTATATTTTAAATTTTAGGTAATTTATCTACCTTAAAAGGTACATAATTCAAATTTTAAAAAGTGAAATACTTTTTTGGTTATAACATAAAATGTGTACGAGGTGGCAAATGTACCGGTTTTGGCTACTTATTGATAGTTAAACTTTTGTAAGTATAGCTAAAATCAAAACCAAACCCAGGTTAAATCAATATATTCTAATGCGCTAGAAACCAATCAATTGCAAAACAACAATTTAATTGTAAAAAACAAAGGTTTATAAAGTATTTCATCCAAAACAAATTTCTTAAAATTTTCATACAAAACATTTTTTAAAACAGAAAATGGAATTTATTGAAAAAAAATCGTATGACAAAAAATTCTAACGGTTGGTATCATTAGCTTAAAATACCTTATTTTAATTGCCTTTAGCAAAAATGGCGAAAAGTTGTTTAGAAAGCTTTTAGAGCAAAAAGTGGCCAAAACCGGTACAGTGGCCAAAACCGGGGCTTCTGCACTATATTGATTAAAAAAATTTGGAAAGGTGTAATCGTCATCATATGCAAAGCTTAGATGTTTGGACATTTGTACTCAATCACGCCAAAACGGCTGAACGGATTTGGGACACAGAAACTTTGTAGCCTGGAGAAGAACATAGGTATTTTTTATCCCGGAACAATATCACATTCCCGCGGGATAACGTAAATGTGAAAGTTTAGATGTTTGGATGTGTCTTACTCAATCACGCCAAAACGGCGGAACGGATTTGGCTGAAATTCTGGACACAGATACTTTGTATGTTGGAGAGGAACATAGGCTACTTTTTATCCCGGAAAAATATCACATTCTCGCGGGATAACGTCGTGTAGTCCACGCGGACGAAGCCGCAGGTGCATAGCTAGTCTGCTATAATGCAATCGTTTAGAATCACAACATACCCATGGAATAGGCCTACCGGGGAAAACACTTTAAAAAACGCGCTACCTCATAGGTATACCGTGGAAATGTGCATATGATGCATATGATTGATTACAACGTTTCCAACTTTTTGAATCGTTATATTTCAGAAACGGTGGCTCTTAGGGAAAAAGTATTTACATACTTTTTGTAGATAATTACATGGTCTACAATTTTTGTCTGAACTTTTTTATGATGAAACTTATCGTTTTTCTAAAAATCGCGAAATACCCATTTTTTTACCTTTGACTTCGAGTTTTTTTTTCCAGGTACCGGATCGATGAGGACTTTTAAATTTAATTTATAATAATGTTTTGAACAATTTCACCAAATTTCAGCTTTTTACGAATTAATGTACCTTCACTTTTATTTTTTTGGTCTTATTTGACTTTTCGCCACATCATTATTAAATTTTTTGAAAAAACATTGACATGACATAACTTCTTCACACAAATCATCGGCGTTAAGGCGCTACTCGGAAAAAGTATGGACTTTTTGATTTAACCCTTAACCACCTAGCATAGGTCTGACAGACCACGACGAATTTATAATCGTGAATATTGTTGAGCCCGAGCTTCATATAAACTTGTTCGTCCATGTACCTTTTCCTCGCGCCCCCCAGTGCCGCACAACCGCTTCTTGCAGTCGGATGTTTGCGCGTTTGTATCTGGTAAGTAAAAAACTGTCGCCGGGTGAAAAATTTTTGGAAAATCTGACAGTTTAAGTCCTGGTATTTCGTTTAACTTTTACTTTATTGGAGGTGTTTTATATTATTTTTGTTTTTTGATTACTAAGTAATCAAAAAAAGTACAAAGAAGTACCTACTTATGTGGTTATTATAATGGACCTCATTTTCCTACTATGTCAGTTTATAAGTATAGTGTTGATTACTTAATTGAGATTTTCTTTTAATGTGGCTTTTCATGTGCTTTTCTTATTTTAACAAATAGTTTAATATGTTCCTAACAGACTTTTTATTAAAAACTTAAACTTACCTCACACAGTTTTACAAACGAGAATCATTTAGCTCCGAAGTCTCACAGACGTATGCTAGGTGGCAGTGTGACGATAACTGATGCTAGGTGGTTAAGGGTTTAATTAGTGGACACCAATAATATTTAGGATCGTATAGAAGGTATTTTTTTAAATCGTTGTAGTTTTTTAATACGAAGTGATTTTGTGTTGTTTTTGCCTAATCTACAAAATCCCGCTCCCGCGCGCGTCGTTTTCTCATTGCTATCTCGCTTTAGCATAATTTTTTCGATGAATAATTTCGATAGCGGCGCCCCTATTGCCTTGGCGCCTGTGTGCGCCGCACACTTCGCACACAGGGGCGGAGCGGCCCTGAGTGCCATAGGCTTTATTTTTTACCGATATTCCCACGGGAACGGGTACCACGCGGGTAAAACCGCGGGGAGCTTGAAGTTTTACTTAAATTTGTTTTAACTTATTGCCCCATTTAGATAATTATACTTAAAATGTATTATTTTTTTTGCTACCCTAGGATAAGTCTTTTTCATTTTAATAACTTATCTCTTTTTTGTAGAGTGTTTTTACTGAGCTCTCAATAATAGTAGGTACCAATTCTACATTTATTTATATTTTTATTCTATTATCAAAAATTTCGTGTCTCTTATTTCTTACTAATTGTCTTGTAAGTTGTTAGTTATTGTTAGGCTATAAACCAAGTACTTACTTGTATGAAATTTTTCAGCATGCAGCGACCAGGTTACAACCCCAGCATGCCCGGTATGCCTGGTATGCCTAGCATGCCCATGCAGAACGGCTTCAACGGGCCCCAGGGCTTCGGTCCCAACCCCGGCTTCAGGCCTGGACCGCCCCCGCCTGGGCCCTGCTTCGGGGGCCCACCACAACCAATGCCCCAACAACAAGGCCCCGGATGCTTCATGCCAGCAGCCACGATCCGTAAAATAAGCAACACCACACCGCCCGCCCAGTTCTTCAACCCACAATAAGTTTAGTGCACGTCCGGCAACCGATATGGAATCTCGAGCATGTATCGTTTTGGAAAGATTTAGTGTAAATTTTAGCGTATAAGTTACCTACTCTTAATAAATTAAGTTATTGTAATATCACATTTGAGTGTTTTACTTTTGACGCTGCTTCCATAGAAGTGAAAACCTGAAACTTATTTTTAACTAGCTGACCCGGCAAACGTTGTTTTGCCATATAAATTTTATTGGACACGAACTTCGTATCAACTGCCTGACAAAATGTCACTTATAAAAAAAAAGAAATCCTAAGCGGCAAAAATGTCAGTGATTACATACTCTTTGACATACCTACCTTCTCTTTGGAAGCTGCTAAGAAATGAGAGTTGTGTGAAGTATGACAGCTTAACGGTTTTCTATACAAAATTACCATTATTATTTTATAATTTTCCTGGATAAAAAGTAGCCTATGTTACTCTCCAGCTTTCAAATTATCTCCTTACCGAAAATCTCGTCGATCCGTTGCTCCGTTTTGACGTGAAAGACGGACAAACAAACAAACAAACAAACAAATAAACAAACAAACAAACACACTTTCACATTTATAATATTAGTATGGATTAGTATGGATAACCCTTCGTCTCTATACAATTTGAGTATACTAACTAAACTCAAAATCTTGTGACATCTGACTTGCCAATATACCAAAAAAATACCAAAAAATAAAAACCAAATAATACCAAAAAACTTTCCAACAAAGTTGTCAGTGCACACAAAAGTTGTATCTCTCGGGCTAGGGAAAACTTTGTTGAAAGTCTCCCTAGCCCGAGAGAGAGAGAGAGCCTTTCCTTTTACATTTTCATTCTTAATGTTCAATATTTGCGCTTTTTTTTAAGTAATGCAAATTAGTCTTACATAGCAATAATATATTATCAACAATAACAATAGTAGAAGGTAGGTAAACAATATTCATAATTACCTATATTATAGACCTAGAACGAACAACAGCTTCACCAATCGACTGCTAAGTATTCTATTTGATTGTGTCATTTTTACTGATATACATGTGCATATAGTATGCAAAAAGTAGTAGGTATATCCGATCACCGCACCGGTCGAACTTCAAAAGTATAAAGCAATCAGATATTTTTTCACTCTGATAACTATCTCTTTTATCTCGTAATTTAAATATGATTCAATAAGAGATAATCATCTTGCGACACGTATCGCAAAAGTCAAGTAAAGACATTGACTTTACAAGAAAAATCTAGCTGCATTTTTTGGTTAGATACCTCCTATTGTATTTTTCCTTAGATTTTGGAAGTTTGTACCTAGTTTTAAAATTCTTAAAATTTACCTAAAGAGGTCATAACAAAACTTGATGCATACCTTAAAACATTTTTCCCTTATTCTGATAAAAATATAAAAGTAGAAGGGTCCAGTTTTGAAAAGAATCTCCTCATATCCTGCTGTCGTCGTTCCGACGGTTTGTGAATCTGGGAACTTTTCTTCTTCTTATCTAGTCGATAGTAAATTAAAATCTAAACAACGTCCGAACCGAAATCGGCTATGCGATTGTGGATCGCAGTATTGGTATTGGTACCTATAGCTTCAATTAGGGCTTCCTGCGTGCAGCTGGTAGGACACGCAGGGCAAGATATCAAGAATGAACATCATAAATGTCTATGGCACTATGATTTTCAATGCCTGATCTGAGTTGAGTATAGCTGACTCATCATGTCAGCCGAACGACGCCCACTGCTGGGCATAGGTCTCCCTCAAGGATCTCCACAACGATCGGTCCTGCCTTCATCCAGCGGCTTCTCGCGACCTTGACCAGATCGTCGGTCCACCTTGTAGGGGGCCTGCCCACGGCACCTCGTCCGGTACGCGGTCGCCATTCGAGAAACTTTCCGCCCCAACGGCCACCGGTTCTTCGCGCTATGTGTCCCGCCCACTGCCACTTCAATGATGCAATCCTTCGAGCGATGTCGGTTGTTTTAGTTCTCCTGCGGATCTCATAATTTCTGATTTGCTCGTTGGATTACTTTGAGCCTTCTTATGACCGTAGTTATTTCGACCATAGTCGAAACGACCGTAGTTATTATGATACATACCCATAGTAAAAGACCACGTCTCACTTCCATAGGTCATTACTGGCAACACACACTAGTCAAAGACTTTCGTCTTGAGACATTGAAGACATTGAAGTATTTCGGACGCGAATATACCTATATAGCTGATTCAGCTGCCGCAAACTACCAAGTTGGAACAGCGCCCCGATCGCGGTAATTCTATGCAGCGCGTCTTGACCACGTTTGCGTCATGACGTTTGACTTCGTATTGCCGTAATGAGCTAACGACGCACACGTCACGCAAACCTATAGTCCCACAATCCTGTCTCTTCCGGCAACATCCGTGACGCGCTTGCAATAAGTTTGTCGTCCGACGCTCGCTCGGTTCGAACCGATATCTCGCAACACGTCGTCGTTAGGTACTATAACTAGTACTTATACTGTGTTGCTATACAGATTTTGTAGCAAATAATGTATTTTTCCAAAGAGGTAATGTGCCTTGCATTGGACCTTGGATTCAAGTCATTGTCATCAATATCTCAGTCACAGATCACGACAAAACTGTTACTAATCATCACTGATAAAAGATCATTATCTAATATCCACACACAACAAATGTAAATCGCTATTTCTTTGATGAAAACGGTTATCTAATAGGTACCTACCGTAGAAAATGTGAAAAGAGTCTTACCGCTCGTCCATGTTCGATTATGTTTGACGTATCGTTTTTTTTTACGAATCGTATTTTTATGGCGTATTACTTTTTATATGCCTATGTTCACAAGATCACGAATCGTGAAAAATAGCGGATACCTATGTACGTCTTTCCTATTTAGTTTCGTGTTGTGTGGTGAGTGTCAATGACGGAGTCCTGACCCAGTTGTTACTGAAACTAAATTTTTCGGAAAAAAATAACAACAAGAATAAAATGACCACTCATAACTATGTTTGAACTAAGGGTAACTTTGATGATTTTTTTTTTGATCTTTATAACAATCGGTTGCAGTAAATGGGTCGAGCCATTAGAGCTACCGGATGTAACTCTAATATGGTATCTTACGTGGATATGTAAGATACCTGTAATGATATCAACAGTGTCATTTTCCCTTAATTAATTATTTTGTTTCGACACTATCTAAAACTAAAATCTTGATAATGAATTTGATAGCCATTGTGACGCTTGTTTAGGGTATCTACTTAGTGCAAACCTAGTCGGACGTCGTCGGACTGAGGTAATTGGATTTGATATCCGTTTTATTAAACACTGTTGTTGATATTACGTTATGATATGTCGATATGCAGTCTCTTAGTCTCTTCCCAGTATGACTGGTTTATCCTTTAGATTTGACCAAAGCCTTCGGGCAAACCCCTAAATAAATTCCATTATCGGCCTTATTCGGCCTAACTTTTCAGTCAAACATCGAAAATAAAATATTCTGTTTCTAGCTTTAACAGAATCGGTCAAACGTCGATCTACCCCCTAGACAAGTGTCTTTGTATTAGCGATATCGCTAGTAGAATAGAAAGAAAATGTATGGGATTGACATTAGCGGTCACGTGACATTTCAATCGATAATGCCAATCCCATACATTTTCTTTATGGATAGCGATATGGATAATAGAAAGCCACTTGTCTAGGCCCTCGGTACCAAAAGGAGATGCTTGAAATGTTTTGGGTATCATACAAGGTAAAACAGTTGATGGTTTGTTCTGAGTATATAGGGACGAAACACGGAACAATAAACACACTTTTTTCGAGGAATCAAATAAAATAATGTTTTTGTGGATTGTTGTTCATTGGATTCGGGTGCACGTAATTCACGAATGACTAACCGAGTTGCTTCGTCATCTAAGGCACGGTTGCCTAGTGTATGGCAACGTCCAGTTGCTATACCGCAATTAACACAACGATCCATGGCAAAAATCGGTAAATCATTTATTTCCTCATCACACAATAGGTTACTTAACTCTAGAACATATTTGAGTGTAATACTATTTAACCTAATGACATGAAGTGTGAGAAACTGGTGCCCGCAATAGGTTTTAAAACAAAACCGGTTACACAGGTCACCAGGGTGCCTACCATCAACTTTAAGACAGCGATTCAAAAATAGCGCGATGCAGAATAGGTTCCTAAAATGAATTGCTTTCTTTCGTATTCTGACCTTCTAAAAACTGGATCGCAAATGAATTGCTGAATGTGAATGACCGAACGATTTGTGTCCTTATTTCTTCTACCCGTCTCTTTCATTCGATTCTGTCGTGCCCGGAGAGTGAAAGGGACGGGTATAACCTGCAGGTGTCATGTTAGCTTGGCCGAGTTATAAGTCAAATAAGAGTATGTGACAGCTTAGCGGCTGTGAAATGATGGTGAAATGTCATTGAATGATCACTGAATCGCTGTCATTGATATTAAGCTGTCGTGGTACGAATAAGCGAAGCAGATCAGTTTAGGTCCTAAACAAAACCGCAATAAGAGTTGATGGTAGGCACCCTGGCCACCCCCGCAAAAGGATACAATTGAGTTCCTAGCTACACGTATTTATAGACCTATGTGAAGAGCTAGCAAAGGTGGTATTAATTGTTGCTTGAAATGAAAACGATAAATTATAGAACTAGTATTAAACATTTTAAATATTAGCAGAATTTTGTGGTTGTTTATGAGTGTTTGTGTGTGTGAGTGAGTGTGATGTGTGATTGTGTATCAGCCAATTTTATTATATTTGCCGATATTACTTGAGTCGAAAGGAGAAGCCAATGTTATTCAGTAAGTTTTTATTTTATAATTTCTTTTTTTTCTTTGATTGTATGTAGGTAGGTAATTTAAATTTTTATATTAGAGGAATAAGTAAATTTTCATTCTTTTGGTAGTCCTGTTCCTTTAGGTAGTTTGTGATCGTTACTTTACGATCTACACTTTACGATACGGCTCTGGGGAGGGGATAGATATTAAGAATCCCATTTAACTTATTATAAAGGTAGTTAAGTACTCAATAAAAAAAAAAAAGTTGTGCGATGTAGCTGTCCTTAGAGAAAATGTTTGACAAACGGTGCCCTTTCAACGCTTGTCCTTTAACAAATCAGGATCATAGTTCAACTGAGTGTGATTTTTAAGATGGTCTTTAAAATGTAGGTCTGTCTGACTGTCAGTACTTTCCACTCTCTGTAGAGGTCTACCGTAGGTTGCCGGAAAAGAAGACCAGCGGCCACTTTAAGAATAGCACGTTGTATACGTTTGTATACGCTTTAAGCATAGCAATATTATAAGTAACAACCTGAATTCATTCAAGTCAAGGTAAAGCTATTAATAATTATTTTAATCGATTATGACCATTTCAATCGATTACAATATTTTACTTATTTACAGTTTTCTCGTTTCCTAGATTGTTAATTTGTCTGAGTTTTCGTACTTAACCACTAACTACAAACCCATCTAAGACTCAGGCAATCATTATTGGTAGCCCATATTACATCACGAGGATTGATTTTGAGCAGTTATCTCCGGTTCACCCTTGTTTGGCAGAACAACGTTTGATCGAATTTCACTAATTCGAACAACGTTTGAGAAAATAATCACTTTGTATAATATCGATTGACATAATTTTCATTTCATCGAATATTCATTTGCGTTAACAACGTTTGCGCTAATGATCGTAAAATAGAATGTTCATTTCATCGAATATTCATTTGCGATAACAACATTTGCGCTAATGATCATAAAATAGAATGTTCATTTGATATAATAATCGTTTGGTATAAAAACGTTTGGAAGAAAGGCCCTGTACTCCTCGGAAGTCCTGTAGAACACGTGATAGGTTAGAAATTTAAGGCGATCGCGAAGCGCAGCGAAGCGATCGCCTTAAATTTCGTGGTTATTTTTTTTTGTGCAACAATCCATAACTTGTATTGATACAAAAAAAATAACCACGAAATTTAAGGCGATCGCTTCGCTGCGCTTCGCGATCGCCTTAAATTTCTAACCTATCACGTGTTCTACAGGACTTCCGAGCCACTCAAATATTAACGATCTTTCGACTAAATCATTATTAGTCTAGTTAAATATTCGTTTAAATAAAATTAACGCAATTGAAAATTCGGTAAAATGACATTCGTCCAAATAAAATTAGCGCAATTGAAAATTCGGTAAAATGACATTCGTCCAAATAAATAATTATACGAAATAAAATTATGACAAATAAGCATTCGATCAAATGAATAATTCTGTGAAATGACTTTATTGTAACTAAAATTAGTCGAACCGATTTTCGACGAAACGTTGTTCTACCAAACAAGGGTGAACCGTTATCTCCTATCACTTTCCACAATATTAAAACAATAAACATTTAAATTAAAAAACTGCCTAGCTAATCTATCAAACTAAGATATTCCCTGGTCACATGAAATTAGTCACTACTAGCACAAAATAAGCGACCGCCCGCGTAGTTACTTTGTGCCACTAGGTTTGACAAAAATTATTTAGTTAGTCAAAGGCCTAAAAACATAATATCCAAACTTAAGACGTTTTTCGGTCTTTGACTAAGACTTTAAGTCAGACCTGAGGATTGGCTAGTCAAGTCGAGCTTCGAGGTTTGGCTATAACAGAATCAAATGCGTTTCTTTTCCCGATCGGGATATATCTTCATTGGCCGACATAACACGACACCCGCCACCGACAAAAGTCCTTTGAAATGATTAGCGCGTGTCGATATGGTCGATGTCGTGCCAAAGAGACAGCGCCCATACAATTTCATATAAATCGGCCAAGTGTGAGTCGGGATTCGCCTATGAAGGGTTTTGTCCCCGCTTAACGTACCGATTACCTATATCAACCGAAATACCACTTTATAGTTCGACAGCTTTGTCTTTCATAGTGTTTGTATGAATGCTTAGGAACGCATTTATTATTTTCATTAATCTACCTTGTAACTGATATTAAAGTACGGTTGACTTTTTAATTAATTAAATTTACTCATGTTGTTCATTTTATTATATTTTGTGACTTGCTGGCGCATTGGAAATGTTTTGTGCAAGCTTGAAAGATTTTTGATGATAAAAATAAATATGATCATAATTTTGCGATTTCAGAAGTTCGTTGATGTCTTTTGCTTGAAAAAGTGTTACAATTAACTTTCAAATATTTATTTGTAATTTAAATTTGTTAAAACTTATGTAAAAAGTTAAAAGTAAAGTTAGAACTATTATTTGCTGTGCAGTTATTATATCTTTAATTATGAAATGCACAAATAGCTCGATATCGTAAAAGCACTTTTCATTTCAATCGCACTTTATACATTAATTTTATAAATTACCTATTATTAAAACAGAAGTAGGTCCGTTATATACATATTTATGACGTCTTGGAACAATACGTAGAAACCATTACTTTTTAACCGACTACTAAATAAAAAAGGAGGAGGTTCTCTATTCGCCGTATGTTTTTTTTGTGTATGTCCGCCGGTTACTCAAAGACGGATGGACTGATTGAAATAATTAAAACGTTATTACATCAGGTTAATTGCCAAGTTGGTCTCATTTTTTGAATTTTGAAATCGGTTCAGTAGTTTTCAGGAAATCTTGAAAACACTGTCGTTTTCGTTACCACTTTATGTGAATTTAATACGTATCTTTAGGCTTAACTCATTTGTTTATAAACCGATTAAAACGGGTATACCTCAAGGTATTTTAACCGACTTCAAAAAAGGAGGTTTTCAGTTTGATCACATACCTATTTACCAGAATACACGTAAATTGCCTGCACGATGCACTAAAAAGATAGAAATAAAAATTATTTTTATAAAAAAATTAAACCGCCGTCAAAAAATCACATCGAAAAAGTAAGAAATAATCCCTCACCAAATAAATAACGTAATTACTTTGAAGTCGGGCGGGCTTTAACAAAAACAACAAAAAATTGTACATGTTTCACGCCCGACTTCAAAGTAGGTAGGTACTTACGTTATTTACTTGGTGAGGGATTATTTCTTACTTTTTCGATGTGATTTTCTTGTAATGAATACCCTTTCAAGCAAGTTGATCATTACAAAATCATCTCGTTTCATAGAATACTATTATTACCTACGTTACGTGTATGACGTTTTGATCTTAACTTGATACACAGTTATAAAGTTAAGGACGTATACTTTGAGATTTAAAATTATTTTTATGCATTCACAATACGAAAAATGTGATAGTAAAACATCGGCCAAGCGCATGTCGAGCTCGCTCATGAAGAGTTCCGTACCCGCTTAGCCTACCGATTACACACACCTGGCCAAAATACCACTACCATTTTCCGCCAGCAAAAGCCAAGTAACTTTGTTTTTCATAGTGTTTGTATGAAATACAAAGTTATATTTGCGGTTTTTCAAAATGTGTTATATCTCAAAAACTTCTGACTTTAAAAAATCTATCTTCTCATATTATAAGCAAAACAATTTTAACCAGTTTCCTAATTTAAGATTTTAACTTCTAAGCTCCTAATAGCCGTTTTTACCAAAACTTATGAATCGCCTAAGTCTTTTGCTTAAATAGGTCTACCCGAACAAGTTCACTCGGCACCTGACAGGTGATACTTTACTTGATTACTAAATGAGATTCCTAAGGAGGCAAAGCAAATTTACTCAAGTAAAATGTACTTTAGGAGCTTAGAAGTTAAAGCTATTAGGGAATTTGCTTTGTAAGTATAGGAAAAATGTGATAGTAAAAAAAACCACGAGCCCTATAAGTAGCTTTCAGGCGGGATTCGAACCCACGCTTCCGGGAATCCGGCCCGACGCTCTGACCAACTAAGCTACCGAAAGGCTTACACGAATCGTTCAATTTTGCTATCACTTGTTACGCTGTAGGCCAGCGTTGCTTCATCAATGTGAGGAAACCCTCGCATCCGAAAGAAACATTTTTACAAATGTTTAACAATCGATTAAGATGAAACAGCCATATTGAGATTTTATATTATTTTTATGCATTCACAATGCAATTTTGTAAGTATAGGAAAAATGTGATAGTAAAAAAAACACATTACTATCACAGGGACTGAGGTTTATGTTTGTAAAGATTTTATATTTACTTTGGTAATTATTTTGTGACCAAAATTTAAATACAACGGTGGCATCTAAAATACTATTTTCCACAGCAGGGCTGATACAAGGGGAAAAGGGAAACAGACATATAGGAAAAACTTTAAAATGTTGTGATTTCTCAAAAATAATTTGCTTGTAATAAACTACGTACGACTGAAATGATGAAACTACGACTCTAATAAAATTATTACATTTTCAAATAAATGAAACAAATGAATTTTACTTTTTTTGCATTCACAATGCAAAATACTAAATGAACCAATTAAAAAAGTAACGTTATTATAAAATTAACAAAATTCATTCAAGTTATTTAAATTTTTACTTTATTGCATTCACAATGCATTTTTTATGGTTGAAAAATGGAAAATGAAGTATTTAGAAAACCCATCCATCGAGCCCCATCGGAGCTGGTTGTGAGATGGGTCGATTCTTTCTAAATACTTCATTTTCCATTTTTCAAAATTCATTCATCAAAAATGTGTAATTAATTATTTATTTTACTTAGTTTTAATATTGATTTAAAAATTTGTGTATTCAAACAAGGCTTCAAATAAATCTTCAAAACAAATTGCTATCAAACATAAATCGTAATGCATTCGTATCGTAAATCGTTATCGTATTGGGCCACATTACGATGTATTTATTCGTCGTTCGTATTGGTATATATATTAATTAATATTAATTTGATTTATTGATTGATAAAAACATGTTGGTTTACAGAAGAACATAACTACCTCCTAAACACTAGCCAGTCATACAACATTC
This sequence comes from Crambus lathoniellus, assembly GCA_949710035.1. Classification (NCBI taxonomy): domain Eukaryota; kingdom Metazoa; phylum Arthropoda; class Insecta; order Lepidoptera; family Crambidae; genus Crambus; species Crambus lathoniellus. Next base: position 16,607,774 of record OX453307.1, read on the forward strand.
ACTTTATAAGAATATCATAGAGTATTATTATAGTTATTACATTAGTTTATCAATATAAAGTTACAGTCAAAACTCGTAACCCGTTAGTTTACCACCTTTAGTTTAAATTTATATGCTAGCCACGCCCACAGCGTGACGCGGTCGATTGCATCGGCAAAGAATACTACCATATTACATGCTTCCACACACCAGATGCGTGAGCAACACGATGCGTTGCATCTGCAGCACGCTGCGACATAAAGCAATTCACACCGGCATCAGTGTCGCACACGCATCGCAGTGCATCTGCGACGTCGTGCGTCAGCGACGCCGCCCGTGTGTTGCTTTCGGATCGCGGTTGACATTTTCTTTCAATTTTTTATATTTTATCCCACAAAAGAGAGTTTTTATTTTGTGGATCATATATGCATTTGTATCTGCGTACTATATTAATTAATTTTTCGCGTATTTCAAAATCCATGATGACAATTTGTAAATATTGACAACTGGCGTGCCGCAGTCAGCGTCGCAGCTGCACGCAGACGCATACGTCACCGCGGTGTGTCCTCAATTGAGAAATCCTGTAGAATACAACGTCACAATGCCGGAGCTCGTGTGCGGCGTTGCCGTTCCGCTGTTGCGCGACCGCGCCGCGGCCGTTTCGGTTTGTATCTCGCGGACGGCCGTGCGGCTCTCGCACGCAAACGCAACGCAATGCAGCTGCGATACTGTTGGTGTGAACCTACGCGTACAAATTCATATATTACAACTCATGACGCACGCACACGCAATGCAGCACGTCTGCGTGCGTTTTTGGTGTGTGGCAGCTTTACTACTACATCGCATCGGTCAGTGTTTCACGCCTTAGATAAAAACTGAAACATATTTTTATAAAGTTCATGTAATTTTACTCATAATCTAACCCAACGTTAACACGATTACACAATTAGGTATAGAAATATATTAAATTTTATTTGCTTAGTACAAGTTTTCTAGCATTCTCTGCATATTACTTACTTATGCGATAGAACGAGAGTTCACACCACTAAGGCCTGAGTTCATCAACAGTCGGTTAGTGGGATAATAATAATATAATAATTCTTTATTAAGCTTTACAAAGTTGGTTTGACATATATAACAATAGTTGCATAACAATAAAAATGTGTTATTATGATACAATAGTTGAGGCGCCACCTGCCCTCCTAACTAGAATATCAAAATAATCTGTGTTTGGGAGAACAGTCCATTCCCTAATGCTTTTCATGCGTTTAGTTCTTTGATTAATGTAGACAAGAATAGGTAGGTACTCTTGTTTTAAGAGTCATGGACTAACAATGCTTCTGTTTCGTCATAAGTCTTTACAATCAAGAATGAACGTGTGGCTGTTTGACAGTCATGGAAATTTAATTGGTACAGTGGCAATGTTCGATTTAATTTGTTGTAGAGGTAAGGACCTAAGTAATAATTGTATTTTTCTGTGAAAGAGAGATTTGCCTTTGGAATGTTGCAGATTTTATCTTTACGACGTGTTGTTATTGGGATGTACGGCGTTTTTAGGTGTTGGTATAATACTGTTTGTAGAATGAAATATTGTCTAATGTTAAGTACATTCCAATTTTTGTAGATTTGTATGGTTGGGTATAGTATAGGTTTAAAAGTGGCTACTTTCAGGATAGCTCGGTGAGCTACTTCAAGAGACTTTAAAGTACTTTTAGCTACACCTCCCCAACAAGATATGCAATATGTTACGATAGACTTACATAAGGCATGGTATACATTTTTAACAATGTGATAATTCGCAACGTATCTGAGTGTTTTAAATATGTATATTAATTTTCGAACTCGGGTGGTAAGTATATCAATATGTGTTTTGAAGTCGAGATGTTGATCTAAGTATACACCCAGGTATTTGATGTGGTCAACTAAACACAAAGCAGGACATGCACAGGTTGAGTTTGGGGGAGCACAGAAGTGTGCCTTTACTTCGATGGGAGTTTTGGGTTGTCCGTTTGCTGTGATGGAATGCGTGATTACATTAGTTTTTGCGGTGTTGAGTGATAATGTATGAGTCAGCAGCCAGTTTAAAGTTGTATTGAATCCAGATTGAGAAATGTTTTGCAGCTCTGACCAGGTGTTAGCATAAAATATGAGAGCGGTATCATCTGCGTAGGAAATGATGTTTGCATTTTGTAGGTGCAAATTGCAGAGGTCATTTATAAACACAAGAAAAAGGGTCGGGCCAAGGATACTCCCTTGAGGAACTCCATACGAGACAGGAAGCTCATCACTGGTGTGTTGACCAATTTTAACGACCTGCTTTCTATCAGTGAGATAGCTTTTAAAGAAATTAAGTTGCGGTCCTCTGATGCCTATTTCTTCGAGTTTGAGGAAAAGTGTGGTTTGAGGAATCGTATCAAACGCTTTCGCGAGATCTAAAAAGATGGAGAGTACTTTCACAGAATAAATAATAGTGCTAAGGCACAGAAGACTCACTCTGCAAGCTCATTCAAATAAAAATAAATCTTTCTGCGTGGAAATAAAGTCCAATTTCGGTTGCTTTGTCATCGCTTGCCTACTGTTATAATAACCTAGAGTTCGCGCATGCAAGCAAAACTGTACCTAATAGCTACGCGCGAGAGTTTCTATTTCTATGAATGTCTCAAACAGCTCGCTTGCTGGTTAGGGTTGCGAGCGACTTGCGAGTTCGGTTTTGTTGTTTATTTTGTTCTTTCTTTTATTTATACACCCGTAAACACAACAGTATCTTATATACGGATTATAAGAACGTTTAGTAGTCATTGTTCGGTGCACAAAATTCACAGAAATGATCGATTGTTTTACGCGCGAACGTGGAGCGTACGAGCCGAGCGGCATCCTTCTGCCATACGCCTGCCCGGCAGGCGCGCCGGCCGAACGTACCTAAACTGCGGAGTGACACACCCCTGGTACTTTTTTATTATTATTTAATTTATCTACAATAAAATTTGTCAGATTGTGAATTGCATCCGATGTGCACTTCTTCTTTTGGAAGCCAAATTGTTGTTGAGAAATTATTTTAAAACGGTCAAGGTACTTTATAAGTCTGTTATTAACTAGCCGTTCCAACACTTTAGACAAGGGTGAAAATCATTTAAAATGACCATTGTGACAAAAATGAAACAAAAATGATACCGTAACAAAAATGAAACCCGTAACAAAAAATAACAAAGATGAAATATTAGGGTCTTTTCACAAGTCACATAAAACGGATTTATTTTTTCCAGGAACAATAAAAAGCATTATTTTTATTTAAAGAAACCACTTATAATAACAATAAAAAATAACTTTCATGAACGCAAAGGATTCATTCATTGGTAGTTGGTTGGTAAAATCAACGTCAATGACACTCTTAAACTCTGTCATAGTATAGATATAAGTATTACCAGTCACGATCAATAATATGTAAACAAAAAACATTTATGGGCATTATGTTCTTTCAGCCTCTGTCTACAAGGACGCTGTCGTTCGGCTGCTGACATCGGCATTCTAAAAAGAAATATAGAGAAATATTGCATTGTGAATGCAAAAAAAGTAAAAATTGAAATAAGAAAAATATTGTTAGTAAAAACAAAATGGACAAATAACCAAACCGCACAATAACAGCATGGATACTACGTAATTAAAGTCTGGAAATACATAAAAACACAGATTAAACACATAACCCTCATTTTGGACATCACCGTGGTTGGGTACAAAAAATCAGTCTTGTGAATGCGGCTTTTGTTCATTTTTGTTATATCATTTTTGTTACGTGAGAAAAAAACGTGCCGACCCATAACAAAAATGAACAAACTTACTACTTGGAATAGAATCGAAAATATTTTAAACCAAATAAAAACGTCATGAGTGAAAGCTGTTTGCATTTCAATAAAGATCGAAAACAAACCGTTTAAATGAATCGATTAAATATATAAGTATTTTCATACCTGCATATTTTGGTAGAGACAACAAAAATGATGAATCAAAATTGTAATTTTCGCTCGGAGACAGAAAACCACGCGTTCACTCACTTTTTCATGCGATGACAAAATGACCGACATATAATCACTTCTGGCATCTGATTGGCTCCTTAGAGAGCAAGTGTTGCCCATTGGTAAACAACAAATAATACTAAATAAGATCGTTAGAAAAATGAATAACGAAAATGAACACATTATTGGACATTTATTTGAGAACAAAAATTTATTTATAGAAATAAGTAAATAAAATAGTTTAACCCGATATCAGCGACAAATCATATGTCGTAAACAAAAAATAATCATTTGTTTGAATACTGTTTTTTATTGTATTTATTTAGGTGTACTTTGTAACGCTAGTCACGAAGAGGACAAATTATTTTGTATGGAGAAAATCCGGTCTCGGAGCGAATATAGGAGTATATTTATTAAATACTGATAAGGTACATTAAAATTTATATATACTTATTTAGGTAATGTTTCATTCTACTAACGTGAGTACTCATTGCTTTATTTAAAAGAATATTTTGTGAAATATCGCGCGTGGACAAATTTTGATGTCAAAATGGTCATTTTAAATGATTTTCACCCACAAGGCACTCAACACAGCTATAGGTCGATAGTTATGAATAGATCCCACATCACCACTCTTAAAAATAGGATGGATAGTCGCCTTTTTAAAGGCAGATGGAAAAGCAGAAGACTCAAAGCAAAGATTGAAGAGATGAGTAAGAACAGGAGCCAAAATTATGAAGTACCGTTTTAATATACCGGGAGTTATCCCATCCCAACCTGATGCGGCGTTAGACCTTAGAGAATTAATAATAGAGATTACTTCATTTTCGTTTGTGTTTTCCAAAACAAAAGATGTTAATAATGGGTTTTTAGGAGTTGTAAATGAAACTGGTGGATGATTAGCAGTTATTTTATTTGCTAGAACCTCTCCTATTTCCGAAAAGTATGTGTTTACATTATCACATGCCTGTTTTGGGATGATTAACGCACGTGATTGTTTAACCAACAAACTAACCGACGGTTAACCAACCAATTAACCAGTTAAGTCACACAATTTTAGGAACAGAAAGGATTAAACAAAGATTTTTAGCCTAAATATTATTTATTCTTAAATTCTTACATTTAAAATTAAATTAATCTACAAAACACTCTCGAGATTCTATTCTATATCAACTTCCAATATACTCGTACTTATCACATACCACTAGAAAAAGGTATAATGAAGCGTGGCATCGAAAAAAGCTGGCTTCCTAGCAACTTGAAGACATTCAAAATCATACAAAGGTAAATTTCTAAAGAGGCTTTACTGCTTTAAGCAAAAGCTTTTCTTCGCGTGCCCTAACCACTTACTGCTTCTTACGTCTTTTTACTAGTGCTAAAACACTCGTCCGTGTTCACAGTATTTATAATGTTCTGAAATACTGTGGTGGAGATGTCGTATAGACCATTTTGCGTATCGTCGCTGCCGGCATGAAGCACCCAGGATCTTGCCTGACGTAAGGACGAGATGGTGGTAGACCTCCGAAGCAAGTTCCAGGGTACAGAGCTGGTCTGAAGCTAGGGTCAGTGGCGCTAGTATGATGAGAGGATGCGAGGAAGCCATTGTGGACTGGTAAACCATTTGGGGAAGAGTAGTATAAACGCTGCATGCTGGAAAATAATAAGATTGTCAAACCCGTTAGTTTATAATCTACCTCGCGAGATTATATCAACTTTCGATAAATTATTAACGGTAAGTACGTACGAGACAGTATGCACACGGCTTCGAGCTCACGAGTTAGCCTCGGAAATGCGCTAATACGCTTCGCTGCGCTTCGCGATCGCCTTAAATTTCTGACCTATCACGTATTCAACAGGACTTCCGAGGCTCGCAGCTGTGTGCATACTGTCTCGCTGAAATTTGACATGTATGTTCCTTGGGAAGTGTAGGGGAGCACTAAGAGAGGATTTATGGAAATTCCATCTCTTACATGGTAAAAAAGGATCCTCCAAGCAGACGAAGTCGCGAGCGGAGCGCTAATATATCATATATTTGCAAGAACATGTTGTCTTTAATTAGGACTAGGGTAATTTGAAGTCATTGTTGTGTTGGTTGTAAGAGAAGTTTTAAGATTCACAATTACACAGAATTTCAAGGCGTTGCTTTGGTCACAAATTTTTTAAAGCTACCTTCCTATATATTTTATTTATTTATTGTTAAGGTCAACCAACAGCATACATATAACAACAACAATAAAAACAATACTTAATAGGTCATAATCTTACATATATGCCGATTACAGGTTAACACAGCATTCACAATATTAACAATTACATATTACTATAAAGTAAGTTAAAATTAAAATTATGTGACAAAAAATAAATGAACCGCTAAATAAATGATTGAATAATTTTTAATTTGAATTTATTCAGGGAATCGAAAAATATATCCATATCAGGTATGATAGCATTTAACTCGTTATATGAAGCGAAGATGCGAGGCAAAGGTGAATGCGCAATGATGTTTGTGCGGGACGAGGGAACAGAAAAAGTCTTGGTGATCGGCTTCCTAGGAACCTTGTAAGGAACAGATAGAGTTATCCGACCAACAATTCTTTCGGATGCTAAAGCTCTGTTAACACATTTGTGGAGAAATGTCAAGTCATGCATTTTTCTTCGGTTACGTAATGAAATCATATTAAAGTGATCAAGACGCTGCTGGTAGGGCGCCCTATGAGATATACCTGGAGAAACATATGCCAGATGCCTGGTAAAGCTTCGCTGAATAGACTCAATACGTTGAGAGTGGTTAGCATACGACGGGTTCCAGACGACCGAGGCGTATTCTACTAGACTCCGAACCAAAGAGTTGAACAAAACAAGCTTTGTATAGGGTCGAAATGACTTTGAATTTCTCTTTATAAAACCTAGCATTTGCGATGCTTTTTTCACGACCGCATTAATATGTGCTGTGAATTTCAACTTCCTATCGAGAATCACGCCAAGATCTCTAACCTCGTCCAGCTCGAGCAACCTCTCGCTATTAATATGATATGAGGAAGTAACAGGGTTTAACCGCCTTGTGTATCGTATAAAGGAACATTTTTTCGCGTTTAGAGTCATACTATTGGATTTGCACCATTCCTCTATAGCGTCCAGATCCTGTTGGATACAGTCCACATCATGGCCAGAATCAACCTTCCTATATATTTTAAGGTCATCTGCGAAGAGTGCATAGTTGCAGTGCTTGATACAAGATGTTATGTCGTTAATGTACACCAAAAACAGCAATGGCCCGAGGTGGGAGCCCTGTGGCACACCCGATTGAGCGATATATGTGTCAGATTCAAAACCCTTGACTACAACTGACTGCAATCTGTCACCCAAATAAGATTCGAACCAGGCCAGAAGAGAACCGTGCACACCATAGGCTTCCAATTTACGCATTAACCGTAAGTGATTCACCTGGTCGAAAGCACTACTAAAATCCGTGTAGATGGCATCGATCTGACGTCCTCGATCCATTTCGCATGCCAGCTCAGAGACGAAGTTAGCCAAATTGGTTTGAGCTGATAGACCCTTCCTAAATCCATACTGTTCACAAGTGATAAAATACTCAAAGTGACGACTAACGAGAGGGTACAGTAGAGCCTCGAAAACCTTGGATGGACACGACAAAATAGCGATAGGCCTGTAATTTTTTATATCTGCCTGGTCCCCCTTTTTAAACACCGGTACGATCCTACATTTTCTCCACAAGAGGGGAAAGTAACCCTCAGCTAGAGAAGCATTGTAAATCAACATCAGTGGACGAGCCAGCACAGATGATGCCCGCTTGAAGAATACAGGAGGGATCTGATCTGGACCCGCACCTTTTCCAGGATCTAAATTCCTGAGCTTGGCTAAAACCTCTTTTTCTGTGAAACTAATATCCCCACCTAGTACGTGATGATGAGTTGGTGAAGTGAATCTGGGGTTGATATAGTTAGCCGAATACACAGAAGAAAATTGAGATGCAAAAAGGTTAGCGATATCCAATCCGTTATCAGCTACGACATTATCAAGATGCATAGTAGCCGGAAGGGTAACATTGTTATCTCGTTTTTGTTTGATATACCGATAGAAAACTTTGCTATCGGTCTTAACAGCCTCTTCAATTTTGTTTTTGTATTCACGATAGTATTTGTTCGATAAAGAATTGCACCTTACGCGTAAAGTTTCATACTCAATCTGATCTCGGGGATTTTTAAACTTTTTGAACCTGCGCCTTAGTTTTTCTTTTTCCCTGAGCATTTTAATCAAAGCTGGACTAAACCAGACGGGATAATCACCTTTACTAACTTTGTGCTTTGGCACGAATTTCTCTATTATTTCTTTGAGGATTCCGTAAAAAACATCAACCATTTCCTCACAACCGCTGCATTCAGAGAAGTTAAAGTCCCAGTTAACATTTTTCAATTCCCTTACAATTTCATCGTAATCTGCTTTAAAATAATTATATTTTTTTACACATTTGTTGCAAAGAGAAGGGTGCGTCACAAAATTAACAGATAAGAGGATATTGGGATGATGAGAGTCTAGTTTAGTTAACAAGTCCGGAGGAGATGTGACTGTGCAAGTTGGAATATTACTTAATACTAAATCCAAAATTCTACTATTTCCATTGAGTATGTAGTTGTATTGAAAAAGGTTGTTCGAATGTATAAAATCTATAAGTGCACATTCCATATTAGTGTTATAGGTGGAAGGAATCATATAATTGTTATGATCAGCCCCCTGATTCCACTGAATATTACCTTGATTAAAATCACCCAGTATGATAACATCATCGACCAATTCTAAAACATTGTTTGTATTATCTAAAAATTCATTTAAAATGTCAGAGCTGGCTGGAGAAGGCAAGTATACCCCACAAATTGCTATTTTCTTGGAGTTAATGCATATTGTTACCCAGAGATCCTCACAAACACTTTCCCATTGAGAAACTCTCTGAGATTGATATTTTCGAGACACTGCTATTAAAACGCCACCTCCGTCCAGCTTTGACCTGTTAATATTACTAGGCTGGTTCATTGCACGATCTCTACGATAAACTATATACCGATCATCGATAAACTCACTGTTATAAATATTAGAATTCAGCCAAGTTTCAGTCAGAACTAGGACATCATATGAACATTGTAAAATATTTAAAGATAAATCATCGGTTTTGGTTTTCAAGCCACGAACATTTTGATAATATATTTCGAGCATTTTTATAAAGAATAAACTGCATCATTCACAAAGGTCTCTTGAGAAGTTATTTACAGTTAGTTGATAAGATTGATGTTGTCCATGTTGCGAATGAGTACAGCCGGGCTAGACTCGTTTTTCCTGACAAAAACCCTACCATTGCGTACCCATACAAATTTGTATTTCATATCTCTCGCCTTCCTCCTAGCTGCTGCATGTATGTACTTGTTCGTGGGTGTTAGGTGCTCAGAAACATAAACAGGCGTGTTGGTACCGGCCAAGCCCAGGTGATGCGAGTTTAACTTCTTCTCTGGATTTTTCTTGTTAAAGTTGTGGACAGCCGCCAGTAGGACGTCTCGCTGGCGAGGATTGCGCAGCTTTGCAACAACAATACGTGGATGCTAGCTATCCTTATCTAATTTAGATACCCTTGTAACCTGCATGATGTCGTCTTCAACGATAGCAGCGCCGACAGTTCTGGCTAGCTGACTGATACAGTTGGTTAGATTTTCCGTGCGATGTTCCGGTATGCCATGAATTTCCACATTGTTTTCGCGTTGGTGCTGTTCCGCCAAGTTTAACCGTAAAGAAAGGTCAGTCACAGTAGAGTTCAGCTTCGCATTTTCCGCCTGTAACTTCGCTATAACGCTGGAGTCTTCCTCCTGACGATTTTTATATGTTTCATACTGTTCGCTCAAAAAAGACAGAGAGTTACTAAAGTCGGAAATTTGTTTGGTTATATGGTCGAATTTAACAGAAACGGCGTTGGCTACTGCGTTTGCGATGATATTCGTCACATCTTTTTTAAAAGAATCCAGCAAGTGTCTCAAGGTGCCGTTAGTAACAGGCATATTTTCTTGCCTTTAAATTAAATTAGAATACATAACAAGCTTAAAGGAACTTATAATAAATTAATATAAAAATCCAACTTACTTGATGATTGTTTTGGTATTTAATTTATGTAAATAAATATATTTTATATCAGAAGCAAATTGCTTGTGTACGAAAGTAACCTTCGTGAGAATCCAAAAGCTCACAGATGATTGTGATTTCAATGTTTGTACGTTTGCCATTTATATAATACGACGTTTATCTTTATTGGCGATATTGTTCCAGTAATTCCGTTATCAAATTAATTTCCGTTATTAAATTAGTCAAAAACGAAATCGATTTTATCATGTCGAAGAAGAAGCACATAATGTCAGTGTGATCAACGCTGTTAAGATAGGAAGCGATCACCGCATGGTCAGAGGCACATTGAATATCAACTTCAAGCTTGAAAGATCGCAACTGATAGAATCCACACTCCGACCAATACCGGCTCAAATTCAAAACCGAGTGCTTTCAGGTCGAGCTCCAAAACGGCTTCAAAGCCCTTGAGAACAGCATAGACGTGGACGATCTATACAACATGGTGGTGGATACTGTCCACATGGTAGGGTCCAAGTACTATCAAACCCGCCGTCCCAAATCAAAGAAACTCCACAGCAACACTCTTCGACTTATTAAAAAATCGGCTTCACAATAGACAGATATTATATAAGTTTTTGACGACCGACCTTCGCGAATTTAATACCGAGCGTATGAAAGAGATGAAGAGCGTATGGAAGTGAGACTTTTTTACGATGGGTCTCATAAGAATGAAACAGCGCGGGACCGATCGTTGTGGAGAGGGAGAGGCCTTTGTCCAGCAGTGAGCGTCGTTCGGCTGACATGATGATGATGATGTATGAAAGAGGCCATTGAGGGTTACAAAGGCTCATATAATTTATCATGTTTGTTAGATAGATTTGATCATTTTTTTATTTATTTCATTTATGATTGATCTCATCGATTAATTTGATAAAACTACAGGTGTTGTTTTTTTCAAAAAAATCCCTGGGTTCGGGAAGCGTATTTTTAAAGATCATTGACTGCAGTTTTGGTTATTTTCAACATTAAAGGATAGTTCCCTATGAGTGATATTTTATATCTCTATTGTTCCGAGTGCTTTCCCTCCAGATAGCATGAAAAAATTTCAAAAACAAAATCAAAACTTTTGGAGCTGTATTCGAGTCGTTTGTTTCGTTAGACAGTATCTCAAGTAGAAACCCTGAACTTAGAACTAAAATAAAAAAACGTCATGAAACCACTAAGATCTCGTGTCATGGCCGTCATGGAACTTCTAGAATAAGGGAAGAAGTCGAATGCATAACCACTGTCACTACTTTAGTTTAGGAAAGATGGAGTGGAGATGACAAATTGTGAATGGGAACTATCACATAAATATTTGGAATAAATTAATTGTATCAAAAGAACGAATGTGGAAATAAAAAAATGTTAATTGTAAAGATTCACTCTTTAAGATTAAATAAACAACAGTAGCATTCAAACAAATAACTTTATTCTTGGTTATTTAAGTACCTACCTACATCCTATCCTACTTCCTACTTATCCTTACTTATATTATAAATGCGAAAATGCGAATCTGTCTGTCTGTGTGTTACACAATCACGCCTAAACTACGGAACCGATTTGAATAAAAATTGGTACAGAGATAGTCTAGAGCCTGAGAAAGGACATAGGCTACTTTTTTATGTGTACAAAGGGCTGTAAGGGGGCTGAAATAGGGGATGAAAGTTTGTATGGAAATTACGTCATTTTTAAAGCTAGAAGCTTCAAAATTATTTTATAGGCTTTTGATTAGATAAATAAATACGACATTCAAAGTTTGTAAAACAACTACCCTAAAAAGGGTGAAAACAGGGGATGAATTTTTTCGTGTGATGACGTCGGCAAAAAGTTTACGGAACGGATTTTGATGAAAGTTTTTTTGTTATACAGCTATTGGTCCTTGCCAACATATAGCTATAATTTATTTTGAAGATCGCAATTTCTGATGTGGAGCCATAGCAGTCCAGCCAAACTATGAAAGATATAAAAATACCGTTTTAATCCTTACTTATCCTTACTTCCTTACTTTATCCTACTAATATTATAAATGTGAAAGTTTAGATGTTTGGATGTTTGTTACTCAATCACGCCAAAACGGCTGAACGGATTTGGCTGAAATTTGGAACACATATACTTAGTAGCCTGGAGAGGAACATAGGCTACTTTTTATCCCGGAAAATATCATATTCCCGCGGGATAACGTCGTGTAGTCCACGCGGGCGAAGCCGCGGGCGGAAAGCTACAATATTATAAATGTGAAAGTTTAGATGTTTGGATGTTTGTACGTTTGTTACTCAATCACGCCAAAACGGCTGAACGGATTTGGCTGAAATTTGTGACACAGATACTTTGAAGTCTGGAGAGGAACATAGGCTACTTTTTATCCCGGAAAAACTTTACATTCCCGCGGGATAACGCCGTGTAGTCCACGCGGGCGAAGCCGCGGGCGGAAAGCTAGTAATTAATAATACCTAGTAAAATTATCTTCTGATATTTATGATCTACTAGCGGCCGCCCGCGGTTTTACCAGCGTGGTTCCCGTTCCCGTAGGAATATCGGTATAAAAAGTACCTATACTTTGATTTAATCTAAGCTATCGACTATCTGTGTGCCAAATTTCAACCAAACCTGTTGGTAGTTTTTGCGTGTAAGTGTAAAAAACATCAATACATCCATAATCACAAACATATCGGAATAAAAAGTATCCTATGTGTTATTCCAGCCTATAATCTATATCTCTGTTGCAAATTTCATCCAGATCCGTTCAGTAGTTTTTGCGTGAAAGAGTACCTAACAAACATCTATACATCCATCCATACTCACAAACTTTCGCATTTATAATATTAGTACTTAGGATTAGTAGGGTGACTTCATCCAAAATAAATACGAATCATTACTTTTAGCGATGACCACTAAGGTAACAATATTAATACAATAAATTAATCATGTTATACTTATTTATTGTATCATCCGATAGATTTATCGTTAGATTTATAGCCCAGTCGATGAAAAGATATATAGAGGATATAGGTATATAGAGGGATATGCTTGAAACACAATTTTTGACTTCGTAACTTTGTTTAGACTAGTTAGGTAGGAGGTAAATATACTCGTATCAAAAGTCCCAGCCCGTAACCCGGGGAAAGTGGAGGGAGGAAGATCCCATCTTTCGCTTTTTATTTTATATCTCGGAAACTTTGCGTCCTAGTGACATAATCACTGCCAACAAAATGAAAGCTGATTCAATTTGGTACAACTTTTATTCTGTCAAGTTTTTCGATATCTTGTACAGTTTAAGAGACTGATATCCGCTCTTGAAAGTCTGTTATTTTGGGAAAAACTATTTTTGCCTCATATTTGTATATCTGAAGTCGCCAGAGGTCCAGAAAGCAGCAGCGGTCTTTTCAGACTTTTCCTCCTCTACCGTCCAAGTACAAAGGGCAGTGTAGACGACGCGATGCTCACCTATACATTTAATATATAAAATCTATCCGTTCTTAAATAATGTCAAAATGTAGTATATGGTTCACCATGACTTTCTTTAAAGTTAAAACAACTGTAAAGTACTCTTCAAACAACATTTTAAATACATACTCATATTGAAAAAAACCGAGGAGCCTGTGGCGCAGTGGTAAACGCGTTCGGCCTACAATCTTTGAAGTTAAGCAACTTTCACAATGGTTGGTCAAGGGATGGGTGACCAAAAATTTAGTATCTCGAGATTTTCCGTACTTCGGAAGGCACTTTAAGCCGTTAGTCCCGGCTGCGTTTGCAGTCGTTAATACCAACCAATCCGCATTGGACCCGCGTGGTGGGTCATGCTTGGCCCATGTCCATCTATAAGGAAGGTCTGTGCCCTATCAGTTATTAATTACGGGACTTATAATGGCTGATGATGATTAAAACTCTATTGCTTTTAATCTACCTACCGTAAACTGCTGCAACTTTGCACGAAATTTATGGTTTTTTGAAAATATCTCTTCAAGTATTTATTATCTGTGTCCATGTTTACATTAGCGGTCTAATTGGAGATCTATGCCATAAATCTTAAGGTTCATAACGCCGAAACTGCTGTTAAATTGATCACCAGAAACCGTCAAAGTTGTAGGCAAAATTGTGATGAAAAGCCTCAACTTTGCCTAGAAGATTATTAGCAAAAATACGAGCCGCATTTAAAATCTGATCTTAATTATAGAGCCATAAAGAATGTGTTACCATAAAGATGTGCATGGGTTACCACATAGAACCATCAATTTAGTTTTCTGGCAAGCAGGCAAAGTTGGCCACAAGCAGGCACAGTTTGAGCAGTATCAGTAAATATTTTCATAGTAAGTTTTAAGCACGGTTAGGGTTGCTCCAAATAGAAAAACACAAAATGTAAAAGACTAAGTAGGTATATTCAATAAAAACAATTAAAGTTTTTTTGTACCATCATGTGGAATACTCTTTTAACCAAAACGAACGTTATAATAGGGTCAATCAAACAAATCTGACAGGAATAAACTAGTTTTCTTTATTTAAGTTTTAATAAGTCAAATTAAAATCACAAAACAAAAGTAACAAATAATAGTATATTAATATACCTTATATGCCACTATGGACACCAACAAAAGATGTATAATTCTATATAATATAAATTATTTTTGCAAAAAGTGAAATAAAATAGTAAGTATAACAAAACCTACACGGACCAAGTAGGAGGTTTAATAAAAAAGACTGGTGTACGCAGTGACAAAAATCGCCGGGCATGTACGAAATGAAAAGATTGATGGATGTGAATGAAGCGAAAGAATTGTGCAAGGATCGTAGCAGTTGGCGATCCATAGTCTCTGCCTACCCCGTGGGAAATAGGCGTAAGTATATCTATGTAATAGATGTAAATATATCTTTTTTTTAAATAACTAAACAAAACATACCTATATGTACTGCTAAAATCAAAACCCTCCAAACGCTTCACTGTAGTTGAGTAACTAGTGACAACCCTAGGACTAGGCAAACTTGAGTCACTAAGTGACCGAGAAGCCTTCACAACATTGCCTACCCTCGTTCTAGTCGTAAATGATCACATTTACAAGAATAACCATTATAAACATGAGAAAGAGCACATTTGCTTACCCCGTAAACACTAAGAAAGCTGAAATTCTCGATTTTTCCAATGAAAAACAAAAAGTTTTGCACTGACTTAAAAAACGTGCACACTTCTTGTGACCGTTGAAAGGTGCCAGATAAAAAAGTGACGGTGTTGCACGAACGTACAACGAATAATAATGAAATGGGTTGCCATTAAAACGAAGGTTTTTCTCCCATTATCAAAAGTAAAAAATAGATGGCGGTGGTGAAGTTATGTTAGTTTTAATAGATTAGGCAAAGTTGAAGCTAAGGGGCAAAATTGCAGCAGTTTACGGTACCTACCTTCTTTAAAAATTTACAAATTAAAAATTAATTACTTATGTAGATACAATTTTAGACTTGTTATCTACAGGCGTTTTTAGGGTTCCGTAGCCAAATGGCAAAAAACGGAACCCTTATAGTTTCGTCATGTCTGTCTGTCTGTCTGTCTGTCTGTCCGTCCGTCCGTCCGTATGTCACAGCCACTTTATTCCAAAACTATTACGACTACTACAGACTTAAAACTTAGGTATTTAAAAATAATATTTAGGTTTCTTTCATGATTTTTTATCAAAGTTAATATTTTAAAAGATATACACTTCCAAAGTGGTAAAATGTGTCAATTAATAATGTGTTCAAATTGAAATTTTAAGTCTTAAATAAATATTTAAATAACTTTTTACAATCACACCAATTATCTAAGCCCATGTAAATTTCATTGAGTCTAGCCTAATACTTTTTTTAATATCGAATATCGAATTTGGGTCTTTTTTATAAAAAGGAAATCTCCATGGCATGGGAGGTGTTAAGGGGTCTGAAAGGGTAGAAGACAGCACTTTCAGTCAACCATTTCCATTTGGCACACGCAATGCACCAAATACTCAGTGTTCATCAATCAATCAACACGAAGGACCCGACTTTTTGTAGCGATGCTGTCGCGCGTCTTAATAATTATGATAGCATAATTTAAAGTTTGTATAAAACACCATTTTATTTTCTAAGGCCAATAAACCAAACTTTTTGTAAGTACTTTTAGTAAAAAAAAATTTCATCGCATAATACGTTTACGTCGTAAACGTATTATGCGATGACGTTTTATTAATATGTCTCGGATTTTCCAAACTCTATAGCTTGAAGAGATAATCTAGATGTTTTCAGTTTTCCTATTTAGATATGGAAACGGTATGCAAGGTTATTAAATAAAGATGACACTTTTTATAAAAATTAATGATAAATAAGGTTGACACATTACATTAAAAGTTATTGATTTTAAAAATGTTTATACCGAGGGGTACCTTACCTAGAATAAATCATAGCCTGGAATAGATCAAACGTTTGCTCAGGAAACCAGCTACTCAACAAAAGGCAGTAGGGATACCGTACGCGGGAAGCTAGCTTACCAGATTTGCGAGCCACACCCTGTCAAAAGCCTTTCAGATGTCAAGTAATACAGCGAGCGCTTCACCGTGCATCTCGATGGCTACACCCCAGCAATACATAAGTAATTTATTGCATTTGGTTTTTAAAAAGGCTATTTTATGTAAAAAAATATATAAACCGCTTAGCTAACAGCGACCCTGCTTTTGCAGTGTGTATCACGATGTTGCAGTTTCTAAGTTGCAGTTAGGGCATGCATTTCGGAATTCCGAAATTACGAGGATTTTTCTTATTTCGAAATTGACTTACTGCCATTCCTACTTTATAATACTGTAATACTTCCATGATAATACTGGACATAAAAAAGAGACAAATATAGATTTAGTTGTCAATTAAAGTTAATTGACGTCTCTGAGTGCGGCAGTATGTACCTCAATTTCGGAATTCTGATTTTTTTGCAATAGCAGAATAAAAATTTATTGATACGGAAAATGATTGGTGGCTGTTATCACTACATCGTTTTCTGCTGCTCGAAAGGATAATAGGCAGAAGAATACAATGCAATTTTGACAACCTTTGCAGTATTATGTACTATGTCGATTGATATACGTTGTACCAGATGCCCTAAAGCTAAACATATTTAAGCATTGCAGTTTGGAAACACATGTGATAAAATTCAATACACAATACACGGCGGTGGCAGTGGTAAGTGAAAAGCGAAAGGTCACTCACTCATCACGAAATCTCGAAAACAAGCGAAAGGTCACTCACTCATCACGAAATGGGGGGATAAAGTTTAAATCACTCTTTTTAAAACATATTGTCAGACTTTGTACACGTGCAACCTGTCGAGCTATTACACCAAAAAAGCATTCAGTGCCCTCCGCGTCCAATACAATAACGCCTTCAGGGGCTTGTTGGGGCTGCAGTAGCGTTGCTGCGCCTCGGGGATGTTCGCTGCTTGGAACACAGATGGCTTCCAGCACGCCGTGTTGCGCAAGCGAGTTGCTTCGCTCTGGGAACGAGTGCGGGGCAGCACCAACGCTCTCCAGGGGGTCATATGGGTAATATGAAATAAATTAGTTGGGCTATGCAACGCGTTTTTTTCTTTTTCAAAACGTTAATCTTTAATGATTATTTAAAATGGTACTATTTTTATTTTCTTGTCAGCGTCATTTTATAGTCGTCATCGTTACCGTGGACAGTGTCACATAAGATATATTTTTGGTTTTTCTAAACTCATCATCAAGATACCAACAAAATGTTTTCCATAATCTGCCCAATCAGATGACAACTCTTTAGGGAATTCCGAAGTGAAGACGATTCCCAAGATTTATCGTATGAGATAAGCTCGAGACATATCTGTCATCTAGAATCATATAAATATGTCCCAACAAAATTTGAATAAGTTAAACAAATAATAGAATTCAGTGGTTTAGTTTCACCCGAGTTTTTAAATCCAAAATCACAGGTAATTATTTATTTTATTTTTGACTGACTTTGTTTCATACATTACAAAAGATTTATATATTTTATTTTCATAATTACGAAAAAAAAGCTGCTGTGTAATTTATGCGTTTTGAAATGGATCGTCCCCATTTCTTTGGTGTAGTTTTTGGGTAACTTTAACTATGTTGTCTATTGTGTATGCTTTAACTTTAACTACATTAGGTTACTTCTGGATTTTATAGAATATTTTTAATATTAAAGTAACATGACTTGATTTTCATTACACATTTTATTCTTAGACAGTTATCGAAATAGTTATTATTCTCAATGAATTTGGGTTTGAATATGAAACTTTACACCTTAAATTGCAGTTGGATGCACAGTTTATTGTTCAACGTATTAAAATTTAGTGGTTTAATTTACTTGTATTTTCTTAAACACGAGTATAACCGCGAATAAAACTAAAACCGTTCGGTTTTAGTTATTTGACTTAAAATTGGTTACCCAGTCCTTATAAACTTTTCTGATTCTATAGATATGTCGGGTCCAAGTGGCAGTGGCCAGCAAAAACCTTTCCGTCCCCCGCCTTACGAAAAGCCGTATGGACCACCGGACCCAACCAAAGATCGTCCCAGAAACAACATTAATCCAGAGGAACTTGAAGAAGACACAATGGTATCTGTCATATAAAAAATCTGTAAAGCCCCAGATTGCCCCGATCATAACTCAATATTATTGTGAGTGACGACAGTCAAATTAAGTATACAATATTTCCCGATACAATTAACACCAAATTATGTCAAGTTATTTATTGTCTTAAGTTCGGTGTCCACTACTTTACTGCTCTCGTTTTTTATTGAACAAGGACAAGCTATTACATACCTCTAAGTAAAAAGTAAAGTCAACGCTACTTACTATTATAAACCAAATTAGGTTTAAGACATTAGACTGATTTATTAGTATACATAGTGCTTAATTAAATATAGAATCAGTTTTTACTCTCAAGTGAATTGAGAGTAGTTAAACTGATTCTTCGTTTTGTTTGTGTAATTATTAAGTCTGGATATAATATAGTGGAATCTCAATGTAAATAAATGAAAAACAATAATTTTAGAAGTTTTATTGATGAACAATACTTACAATGAATGTGTTATTTCGACCAGCCAAAGAGTTTAAGATTTAAGTATAAAATATTTTCTCTCCATGCGGAATCGCATTTCTTACGCATTCAACCGCTAACAAATAGCTGAATAAGAATTATGCTGTAAGTTATTATATTGACAATAGTGCCAAGGAGCATTGAATAGTTCAGTTGGAACAGGTTGCAAGCTGTAAAATCCATACGTTCTGTGCTTACTAGTTGTTTGAAATTCTGGAGTATACTTCTTCTTGAACGATCTGAAAATGATTACGAGTAATGAAGGATAACAAAAGACAATAGAGAAAAAAAGGAAAAAGGAAGGAATGCTTTTTCTTTTCGATTCGCCTCCTCAAAAACCATTCTCTATAATACCGTTCAACGTCAAGAACCGAATTCTTAGCTCGGTAAAACAGGAAAAACTTTATTATGAATGTTTGAGTGGATACATGGATGAAGTGACAGGTTGAAACATAACCTTACCGCATCTATAGTCGATAATATGTTTGATGATAACGGTGTCGATGATTTCAACCTCCTTGTGCAGATGATCGTCCACGAAGCAACACAGGAAGCACCAGAGGAACGGTAGAGCGCACTTGATGACCACGAGGGTTGGGTATTCAACCTTATTAGAATAAGCAGATATTTGTTACATTACAGTTAAAGAATATGAAGAAAAAAAGGATGCAATAAAAAACTGGGAAATAATTAAACCCGAGCTAAACCAGAGTGAAACTACGTAGAGAAGAATAGAAACGCTATTCACTCACACCCATTTTCTTTATTTATACTTATTATTCTTAGCAATGAATACCCTTTGCGCTAGAATGCTGATAATGATATTAAGGCGCGACGTATATTGTAGTTTTAAATTAGATTGTTAGACAAACTTACCTGTTTACAGGCAATAACAGTTACTCCAAACACTGTGCTTGAAAACATTGACCATATTATTAGCAAGATCTGAAAAAGACAAGAAATTATTAATCTAGTTCAAAACGCATTTACTTCCTACTCACATCTATACACTTTTCATGTATGGCTTAAGCTTTCTTAATCCTATCGGAATTTCCATTGGAATTCAGACAACAGACGCACTAATAATTATGTAAGGCATGGTTAAAAACTTATCAATCTCCAAATTAAATTTTCCAACTTAGTTATGTAGTTATTTCATACGGAGTAATCTTACCTGAAGACCATGAATATTTTCCAACAATTTGATGCATACGTTAATGTCGTCATAGATTATACATAGCTCTTTTATGCCAAATCGGTGACCTAAATTATTGTGATCAATCAATCCTTTTTCAAAACTCAACAGATACTTCAAAATACTTGCTTCGGTTCCCGTCCCTTGATCCTCTAATTTAATAAAAACTATTTCCAATGTATTCGATAAATTATTGCTTATCACTTTCAATGCAGACATAAGTAAATAAAGATGAGCAAATAAATGATATACGGTTAAAAATGTAGGTAACTGCATGACTAACATTAGAGGATAATCATTATTGATAATCTCCATACTTATCAGCATAATAAAAATTAGAGATGCTACTGCAAACCAAAAGTATAGCTTGAAAGCTAAAAACTTTAAATTCGAATTATTAATTTGGAGATTTTTTAAAATATTGGTCATTGTTTCATATAGATCCACCAGTGCACCATTAGAATGTACCAATTCTATTATAAATAAAACAGTATTTATTATCAAGTCGTTATAATCTGATATCTGAGGCAAATTTTCTTTAATGTTGAAGCTAAATCTATCAATGTTCAAAGTATATAGGAATATATTACATAAGATAACAACGATTGCCCAGACTTTAGGCAAATGACTCATCCAACTCATTTTACCAGTAACATCACTATAAGGTCTGATAAAACCAAATACACCACAAATCCAGTTAAAAACTCTAAAATAGTAGTAAAACATCTTTCTTTCCATAGAATACGATTCAAATTGATGGTATTACTTGCCAAAGAATCATTCGTTATCTAATATTGAATGTGCGTGTTATTAAAACATAATCTACTGTACTGTACATACGAAAGGTTTCCATTTGATTGACTATAATTAGAAAATAATTACACTGCTTAGACCGACATCAACAATCCACCCAATCTTTAGATGGTTGACAATGATGATGATGGAAATATATTCAATGTCTAGTATAAAACTAACTATATTTTAAACACATTCCAAATAAAATCATCAATTGCCAACACCACTAAGGGATTACTACATTTACTACTACTAGTAGTAGTAGTCTACTACAAGGGATCACCATTACTAATGGACTCCATTACTAATATTGGTGAACACCTACCTAATTTGTATAACTTTCCGACGCAAAAATGCACAAACATAATAATTTATAATAGTAAGAATTTATTTATTTCGTGTAGTTTCAATGTTTCAAACCCTAAACTACACGAAATAAATTAATTCTTACTATTATAAATGATTAATTATTAAACTACAAGCATCCGTTTTTTTCCGGATCGGTAAAATTCAGTGTAGTGCACAAATGCCCGAAAAGAGGGGTGTTATAAGTTTGACAAGTGAGTATATCTGTCTGTCTGTCTGTCTGAGGCAACGTAGCGCCTAAACGACTGGACCGCTTTTGATGCGGTTTTTTTTTATTGAAAGCTAAATTAATTGAGATAGTTCTTAGCTACGTTTGATAAAAACTCTTTCGGCCATTTATGGAGATGGTCAACTGCCTGTCGAAACGGTAAGAGATACAGAAGTGGTGCTTTGACTAGGATAATGTATACCCTGGGCAAAGATAGTTGCAATAAAAAAAAACAGCCGCAAAATAAAAATGTCTGTCTGTATGTACCTATTTATTCATTGTGCCTAAACGGATCAAGCGATTTTCATGCGGCTTTTCTAATTTTTAATAATAAAATTTTAAAACTTTAAACACCCCCGACAAAAAACCCTCAAAACAGAAAAAAAATAAGATTACTCTCTCGGTCGATTGTCAGGGTTTTTTTGACGGAAGTTTTTAAAATTTTATTTTTATTGAATACAGTGAAATATTTTTCCACGTAATGTCCTTGACTTCGTCTGACGGAAGTTTTTAAAATTTTATTTTTATTGAATACAGTGGAATATTTTTCCACGTAATGTCCTAGACTTCGTCTTCTTTCTTCTTGATCTTGCTATCAATGGTGTCTACCTATAATTAAATTTCAAACGACTAATGAATATGTCAAGATTCCAGATTATTATGCTTATAAAACGCTCTCAATATATTCTTATCTAATTCTAAATCATAATCATTTTAAGCGCGGGCTAATTTGCGGCCAGAAATTGGTTCCTATTTAAGTAAATAATTTGAGACCCTGGGAAGGATTATAATAGGCTACTTTTACTTTTTACCACAGGAAAAGGCGCTACTCGGAAAAATATGGACTTTTTGATTTAAAACTATAGGACGGTTACAGTTGTTAAAAATCTGGTAATAAGATATATATTTCTTCATACCTTTATCTAGAATCGTATAGTTTCAAAAACACGATTTTATGACTTTGCCTTGACACTTTTTATATTCGAAAAGACCTCTAAAAAATACGAAAAGTGAAGATTATTCTTAAATGGGGTTACTTACACTATTGGAAATTGGTTTAATTAGTGGACACCAATAATATTGAGGATCGTATAGAAGCATTTTTTTAAATCGCTGTAGTTTTTTAATACGAAGTGATTTTTGCCTAATCTGCAAAATCGGTCTCGCTCCCGCGCGCGTCGTTTTCTCTCGCTTCAGCACATTTTTTCCGAGTATCGTCTTAAGATACCAATTGGCATCTTTAATCTTTCGACGATCAAACTAAACTACTTAACCCTCCGTGTACGACGATAAAAGTTGCGTCCTGTACCCCTAGTGTAAGTTTTGATGTCAAGCAAACGCAAACTATTTCGATTCCGTATATTTTATGTCAATTTGTATGAAAACTATATAAGCGCGCTACTCGCCGCTAGAGGCGCAGTTTACATACAAATTGACATAAATACGGAATCGAAATAGTTTGTGTTTTTTGACATAAGAACTTACACTACGGGCACTGCACTATGTGGGGTTTCCTGTATCCCAACATAATTGAATCTATTTAAAGGGAATATATTTTAAAATTTTATTTTATATGCAATCATATTGTTTCTGCACTATTAAGGGATAAAAAGAAAACAAATTTGTTACAAATAATAAATATTTTTAATATCTTTAGGCATTGTAACAAAAATAGTACTTTTTTATTAACTAAAATGAGACAATGTTCGTAAAGTCTATTTACAAAAAAAAACTTAACTAATAACGTCGTATTTATTTTTATTTGAGAGCCTAATAGGGTACGAAACAAAAATAAAATAGAAAATCACTAAAAATGAGTATTCTAGAATTTCTTCATAGAAATAGTCATATTTTAACACACTATACTGACGACGACGTCCTGTACTACGTGGGGTTTGTTGTGCATTTTGCAGGCGTCTGTCCGCTGCGCTTTTGATGCTACTACTAAATCACTATTACTCAACAGTTTGGCAGTGTCACAACTCCAGCTACACGAGGTTTCGAGGTGTTCACGCGAATTTTGAGAAATATACAGAGATTTTTGTTTGGCTGGGGTTTACTACACCCCACGTAGTACACGGAGGGTTAAAGTCTATCCCTTTTTAACCCTGTTAGGCGATGAGTTTTAATGAAATATGAAACACATCTTCGATTAATTCTGTTAAAGAATGTTTATGCAAAATTTGAAGAAGATTGGACAAAGGAATCACGTTGTCCCATACAAACTTTACCCCCGTTTTTCACCCCCTTAGGGGTAGAATTTCGAAAAATCCTTTCTTATCGGATGCCTACATCATACAAGGAACATACCCTCCAAGTTTCAGCTCTCTACGATCAGCGGCTTAGGCTGTGCGTTTATCCGTCAGTGATTCAGGACAAAGGATTTTATATGTATAGATAGATGACATTTACAAGATTTCCGATTCTCAAAATCGGAGACCCATTTCAGCAAAAAATACCTAATCAAGTACTTACATATTTTTTTGTAAAAAAAAAATATTTATTCCAAAAGCTTAGTCTGTTGCGCAGTTTTTAAGTTAATCAGAAGCTATAGGAAACCTCAAATTCATTTTATTTATGTAGTTGAAAATTTCATTCAATTCTGTTTGTTGCTAATTTTATAACTATCGATTAAATTTTTTGTATTTTGTATCAAAGTAAGGAATGAGATTATTTTATATTAAACTACAATTACAATCAATAGGTAATGTATTTTAAAAAAAATACAGAAAATGCCTGCCCAAAGAAATGGTAAATTTTTTTAAAACGTTAAATCGTTTAATCACCACAAATAATGAAAAAAATTATAACTCCAAAACTATGAAAAATCGCGGAACATGGGGGTTAACTCGATAGATATGGTACTCGGCTATCACCTCGCACCGACCTAACCACCCTGTATATATGTAATATTTGTATTGGTTATTATAAATGTTTTCGTTAATTCTTTTCAGATTCGTCATCTCATTTAGAAATCATATCACGACATCCCTTGAATTGTAATGCTGTATCAGTACCTCGCTAAAAAAAGAATTATCATTTTATATGTGATTAAAATACATTGAACTTATTCTAGAAAACAACTCAACGTTTTAATAAATAATTTTCAAAAGTAATGGAAATAACACAAAAACAAATTGCAACCAAATTGTAATTTTGAAACTTACGACCATGTCAATAAGATATGTGTAAACAATAAAAGTGTCGTGAAACACTTAGTGACGTTAGACATTTAATATTTACGAAGAACTCCTCCAACAAAAGGTGTTTTATCTTATCACGCAGTAGATATGATACTGAGTCAGCTATCTGTACAAATATGTATAAGAAAATCGATTGTGGCTTTAGTGAAGTGTCGTCTATAGGTGCAGCTGCTTTTTTTTCATAGTCAAGTAATTTAAGCAAATCAATATGGCAAACCGTAAGTCCTTAGTTTATATCTAGCCGTATTTGCTATCTCATATTTTATTAGTAATCTCATCATCATCATCATCTGCCATTTAATGACCCTACCTGCTGGAGCGAATTAAAACGCGATGCTCAAGACCAACCGCGTTGGAGATCTACTGTGGACGCCCTTTGCCCCATCCAGGGGACATAGGACATTAAGTCAAGTAAGTCACTGCTGGAGCATAGGCCTTTATTGTGGGTGTGTATGGAGCTATGCATGCATCGTCGGTCAGCTTGATAAGACTTTGAAAGTGGTTTGTCTACCTACATAAAATGAGATTTTGTTAACTGACAAAAGTATCAACCTGATAAGACAAAACTTTGCTCGGGAAGTTAAAAAAGCTCTAAATAGAAAATGAATTATTTAGAAAAAATCGACCCGTCTCACAACCAGCTCCGATGGGACTCGAACCCACGACCTTTCGCTTTCCGGGCGACTGCTCTAACCACTGAGCTACGGAGTCGTTACGAGAAGCGTCGAATTTATCCAATACTTCTTACGCGCTGTATAGTCAGCGTTAATTTCATCAATGTGAAGATATTACTACCCTCACACGCGAAAGAAATACCTTTCCAGGTATTTGGCAATCGCTAAAGATGAAATTACTATTGCAAGTTATTTTAATTTCGATTTTTTCTAAATACTTCATTTTCCATTTTTCGGTAATAAAAATTGCATTGTGAATGCAAAAAACTTAAAATTAAAATAACAAGCTCTAAATATTTTAAAACTAGCGGCCGCACGCGGTTTCACCCTCGTGGTACCCGTTCCCGTGGGAATATCGGGATAAAATATAGCCTATGTCACTCGGGAAGACTGTGGCGTGGTGAAAGAATTTTCTAAATCGGTCCAGTACTTTTTGAGTTTATTCGTTACATACAAAAATACAAATCTTTCCTCTTTATAATATTAGTATAGAAGTATAGATATTAGTATATTAGTATTAGTATTAGTATTCGTATTAGTATAGATAAGTACAAAAATTATGGCTTTTATCCACTTCTGTTACCTATCTTCTTTTATTTATTTAAGTAACAAAAGTTTCATTACCGATTGAAAGAAGTGCTCAAATACAATAAGTAGTGATTTTTTTATCATAAAATTGATACAACCTTCTATCTAAGAACGTGGCCAATTTCGGTATTTATTGTCAACAGCAGTTATCATTTAACACCTAGAAGTATTTTATAAATTGCGTTGAAATACCATTAAGCTTTTCCTTTTCTGTGACATAACAGCATTAGAAAATGTTTATATTTGTTTTTATAATATGTCTGTTTTACTATAACGTATTTGAAAATTTTTAGACTCATTTTCAGCCCACATCTAATGAAACAGTTTCTTCTGTGAACGTCATGGGTATGTATCATAATAACTACGGTCGTTTCGACTATGGTCGAAATAACTACGGTCAAAAGACCTACTGTTCAAAATAACTATTGGTCGTTACACCTATTTTCAAAATAACTAATGTACGAAATCACTACTGGTCATCTCACCTACGAACAACTCACCTACGGTTATTTCACCTACGGTTGATTGAACTACTGGTCATTTCACCTACGGTCATTTCACCTACGGTCAACTCACCTACACGGTTTATTTAGTTTAAAAATAGTGACTCATGTACAGACACGAGCAATAATATTATGTATACTATACAACATAGAACTTTGTCACACTGTAGCGTTCCAAAAGAAAACGATCAGTGTCACAGAAGTCATTCAATATTGTAATATGACATAGTCCTATGTTGTATACATATTATTGCTTTTGACTGTACTGCTGATAGGTGCGAGGAGCGAAGCGACGAGCATGTTAGGTCTATATGAACATACCGCGCGAGCCGAGCGAGCGAAGCGAGCGTGCCGCGGCAGCGGCCGGCGAAGCGCCAGAAGCGACTTTAGACATATTCCCATTTCCTATTAAACTGAAGTAGGGGGTAAGGGGGGTGTATGAAATCAGTTCTGGTGCTTCGCCGGCCGCTGCCGCGGCACGCTCGCTTCGCTCGCTCGGCTCGCGCGGCGTTTTGGTCACTGTTCTAACCTAACCTAACCTGAAACGTCTGTTACATTTTGTTGGGTAGCGGGGGGCTTCGCCCCCCGAGCCCCCTTGGCGGGGGGACTTGCCCCCCGTCCCCCCTTCTGTTTTTCCCAAAAGATATAAAAATTTTGAAATAACAAAAACTTTTTTGAGCAAAAAAAAAAAAATTTTTTATATGTCCATCGGGTGCCTCCTAGGTATCTCCGGGGCACCATAGGGGATCGAAAATTTTGTTAGATTTCAGCTATGACGCACCGTTTTCGAGATATTTTCATTTTTATAAAATTCATTCTTGAAAATTTTACAAGTCCCCGCTCCATACTAAAACAGTAAAAAATTTTATGTTTGCGACACCCTAACCAAAAAAAAAATCCAACGCGCCCAAATCCATTTAATAAACTTTCCAATTAATAAGCTTGTTGTAGGCGAGTCGTTCATAGTCGAAACAACCAGTAGATGAAATGAACATTAGGCCAATCGTCCGTTAGTTGAATCAACCGTAGTTCAATCAACCGTAGGTGAAATGAACAGTAGTTGAGTCGTTCAATAGTCATTATGAAAATATTTGAATCGATCGTAGTTATTTCGACCATAGTCGTAATGACCGTAGTTATTATGATACATACCCAACGTCATTGAGTGCCAAATAACCGATTCGCATCTTGTAGCCTAGAGCTTGGAAACAATTTAATATTACTACCCTTTAATAGTCATTAGGTACCAATCCCTTTATTGAAACAAAGATCTTGGTCATAAACGTAATATTATTTATATCTTATCAATGTCACTGATATGTATGACGAATGTTTTCGATTAGCAATATGTTTTAGTACTTCTTGAAATTTCTTACTTTATTGGAACTCTGTCCAAAATTTGTATTTGATATAATCAGTCGACTACTTACTTTATCAGCCAAAGTTGCTAGACACGAGACAATACAAATTTATTTAACCATATAAATATGTGTCCCAGCTGGTATTCAAACTCACGACCACCACCACAACACCCACTACATCATCAGGCTCTTCAAACATTACATACCTACATATCTCTATCCTCATTATTTTTTGGTCGCATGCTGCATGGAATCACTAGATGATAATGATCTACTCTACTATTTCATTACAGCTCACGGTTATGGCCCGCCCCCATACCACGGCTATCCCCCGCACCCGTCCGTCAGCAACGTGGCATTTGTACCGGCTCCCGTGATGATGCCCATTTACCCCCCGGGGGCAGGGGTGCCAGAGCCTAATCCCACATACGTCACCAACTACTATTACCCACCATCAGCACAGCAACAACCGCATGTGGCACAACCGGTTGATGGTATGCATTACATTACATAGCTAGTTATTATGCAAAATGAGCTTAGCATAATATTTTTGGCTTTAGCTTCACCCATTTAAGATTTACTTCTACTGTCCTTCCAATTTACTTGAAAAAGGGCAGTAGGTAAATTTTTTTCTTCATCTCCTCATTTATTTTAAAGTATCGTGCATATAGTTTGAT
This sequence comes from Crambus lathoniellus, assembly GCA_949710035.1. Classification (NCBI taxonomy): domain Eukaryota; kingdom Metazoa; phylum Arthropoda; class Insecta; order Lepidoptera; family Crambidae; genus Crambus; species Crambus lathoniellus. Next base: position 16,636,571 of record OX453307.1, read on the forward strand.
CATTACATGTAGAAAAGTTTATGGCATACCTATGCTTATGGTTAGCCACTTGTCTAACACTATAATCCTCCTTACGGTCAGAATTAATAACCTATCCACAGATAGGGATAGGTGCGATCCAGATTAGTTGCTAGGCAACACCTAGCAACACCCTGGCAACTGTCGTTAATTCTATGTTAATATCAAGCGTTGCACAGTAACTAACCTAATCTGGATCGCACCTATCCCTATCTGTGGATAGGTTATTAATTCTGGCCGATAGTGTTCTGTTTCTGGCGATATTATATTTAATAGTGCCCATTTCTGCTATTCTTTGTGTTCATAGATGGCACAGCAAACAATTATAATATTCAATAAATTAAATGAATTTATGCCATGAAGAAAAACACGTGTTTTTCTACATGCTACAGTAAGGGTTTATGGTACTTTCTGTATTCACAAATGAATAACAGCATAATAGCGCAGTGAAATTTTTCCACGTATGTGACGATTAGAATTACCCAATTGTAATCTGATGGATCTTGTATTAATTTCTTAATTTCATCTATCATAGATAAATCTTTTCTTGGCATCTTCCTCCAGAACCCATCGATTGGATATCCGTGACAACGACAACTGCAGAAAACTACGCGTACCGGGCTTTCGTCGCAGGCAAAGAGGCATGGGATAGCAGCCCCCTGTACATCATTAGGGCGCACCATAACGGCGAGTTTATCCCGGGCAAGCTGGCCATGAAACACAAAGCTGCTTACATCCCCTATTGCGGAAAGGAAGTCCCTGTTCATAACTTTGAGGTAAAGTTTGGTTTTCGGTGCTTGTGTAACGGTGATAGACTGGACCTCGACTTAATTCAATATATTACGCACTGTTGGAGGGTTTTTTTTTTAATTCACAACGGGGTAGCTCTTAGCCATCATCCATTACACCTGATGTTAAGTGGTGATAAGGTTGATATGGTTGCTAATGTTCATTTAATTTTACCCATTGAAACCTATCCCAAACTAAAACAATTTTAGTGGTAAGAAATATTTTGCTTGACAATTTCATTCGGAGCTAAGAAAATTTGAAGAAGTAGCTGTGCCGCGTGGTTTTTCCCGCGTTGTTCCCCTTCCAGTGGGAATATCGGGTCAAAATAGCCTATGGCACTCTAAAATAAGTTATAAAAAAATGCACCAGTAGAATGTTAAGCTACTAGCGTCTTCGTCGTGTAATGCAAAGAACTAAGGTACTTGATACAAATAAGGCCTACGTTTTAATAAGGTCTATGCGCTAGAAAACCTAGATAAATAAATCCAATAGGGAACTTCATCATGAAGTTCATGAAGTCTTCATGGACACGTACACAAACGCCCTAATCCGCCCGAGTGCACTAGCGTCCCGCTACGCGTCACCTATCTAAAAAAAAGTGGATAGTAGTGGATATAAAAAAAATATATGGCCTATACAAATTTTTGAGACTGAGTGAGATCTTTATTTCTTTCAGAATTTAAAATGTGTTCTTTACTTTTTTATTATTAAGTAATTAATATTTAATTTCATTGATAAATGTTTGTTTAATTTTGTTTCTTATTTAGCTACAATTTAAGGTATTTTTTTACTTTGAAATTTGTATAATCTAGCCGATTAAATCTAGCCGATTTATTAAGGCCAAAATCTATGTCTTCGGAATTCCATTATTTTGCATTAGATTTGGCTAGAAACTGTTTAAGTTTTTCATAGATTGAAGCTAATTCACCATGTTTTTATTAGTAACCTTTAACATTTAATTGAATTATAATCATTTCAAATTAGGTAGGCCTTATTTATATCAAGTACCTTAGTTATCCATCGTGTTCTCGAAGAACGCCCGATTTGTATTACACGGCAAAATGAAGAACAGTGGCAAGTGGCTCAACATGGTGACTATACAAACTTTAACTCAGTATAATATTAATGTAGATGTATAAAATTATACTTTAAATTTCCCACAGCTTATGCTCGCCCAGTCGTCTGCAGTCCGCTGGATAGCGAGCAACAACGGCCAAGTCCCTGTCGGAGCCATCCCTGCGGGGAACACGCACGCAGGCGAGCCTCTTTACATCGCCAGGGTTCACCATATGGGTTCAACTACTCCCGGAAAGGTTAGTATTTTGTTCTCTTAGGTCCGGTTGCTCGAAGCTTGGTTACGTTAACTTTAGGGTTAAATTATGGTTAAAGTAAAATTAACCGGCGGTCAAATTTAAAAAGCGTTGTTGAAGCAGCGGTTACTTTAACAAGCAGTCAAATTACAGATTTAACGGCGGTCAAAATAACCGACAGGGTGGGGGTGGTTTAAATTTTGACATTAGTAATTAAGGGAAGGTTAATGAAATGTACAGGGTGCCTACCATCAACTTTAAGACAGCGATTCAAAAATAGCGCGATGCAGAATAGCTTCCTAAAATGAATTGCTTTCTTTCGTACTATGACCTTCTAAAAACTGGATCGCAAATGAATTGCTAAATGTGAATGACCGAACGATTTGTGTCCTTATTTCTTCTACCCATCTCTTTCACTCGATTCTGTCATGCCCAGAGAGTGAGAGGGGCGGGTATAACCTGCAGGTGTGATGTTAAATCGACCGGGTTATAAGTCAAATAAGAGTTCTTGACAGCTTAGCGGCTGTGAAATGTCATTGAATGATCACTGAATCGCTGTCATTGATATTAAGCTGTCGTGGTACGAATAAGCGAAGCAGTTCAGTGCCCGTAGTGTAAGTTTTTATGTCAAAAAACGCTTACTATTTCGATTCCGTATTTATGTCAATTTGTATGAAAACTGTATTAGCGCCTCTAGCGGCGAGTAGCGCGCTTATATAGTTTTCATACAAATTGACATTAATACGCATTCGAAATAGTTTGCGTTTGCTTGACATAAAAACTTACACTAGGGGTACAGTTTAGGTCCTAAACAAAACCGCAATAAGAGTTGATGGTAGGCACCCAGACAACACTTTTAACCCTAAAATAACCAACGTATTTTTCTTTTACCGATGTTAAAATTGACAACAGTTAAATTTTAACTTTTACTTTACTGTAATGTACGAGCAACCGGACCTTAAAAAGGTATTACTGCACTGACCAGCAACATCGATCGTTAGACGTTAGTGGGTGAACATGGATGACAAACTACAACGTTGCATTCATTTCATCGTCATCATCACGGATGATCACGGCCCTCAAAAAGGCGGCATGTGGTTCACAGACAGCTGTTGAGTGAGTTGAGTTTAGAGGAGGATGAGGTAGTAGCAACAACTGCCAGTAGGCCCAGCATGCGCACCAAGAGATAAGCTAGAAACACATTTCTCTGGCGCAGCGCAGCGCAGCGCAGCGTCGACCCGGGTGTGCACACTTTACTAGTGTGGCGCAGCGCGTTCTGACGAAATTTTTGATCAGTGTCAATCGAGTCGTTGCCGAGCTAACATCTGCATTATGTTTTCTTCTAATTTTGAAAACAATTTCTGTTCTTACTTGAACATTATTAAATCCAAAAAAAAATATGTTGATGATTACGATGATAAGATGATGATGAATGAATACGAGATGCAATTTATATCTATACTAATACTATAAATACACTTTGTTTGTTTGTAATAGATAAACTCAAAAAATACTGAACCGATTTTAGAAATATTTAGTGTAATTTATTTTCAAATCAGAATTATACATTATTTTTGTTATAAAATTATACAGTATAGTGTACTAAAAACACTTTAATACTGTTTTAACAGTATAATTAACAACCCTACATGATAATGAATTCGTGACTCTTCCAAACAAAAAAAATAATTTTTAAATTGGCCCATTATTGACGGAGAAATCGGAGAACATAAGTAGAAAAAAGCAAAATGCAGAGCTCCGCTGCGCAGTCCGCTACCGAGCCATCTGACGATACAATGCTAGAAAGTGGAGGGGGGTCTGGCGCAATCGGAGCCGAGCGGCTGCGCTGCGCTGCGCTGCGCCAGAGAAATGTGTTTCTAGCCATAGGTACTAAATGTATGAAACCGATCGCGCTTCGCTGCGCTGCGCTTTGCTGCGCCAGCGAAATGTGTTTCTAGCTTTACTTATGTCGTCGACAGCGCGTATTGCTGTCTTGCCTAAATATAAGTGAACGATAAGTGAAGATGATGATGGGAGGAATGGATGGAGGTACTGATGCCAAATGAATTACGAATGAAATCCTGCCTGCCTATGTATAAAGATCGTAGCAAGCAGAGAATGATGATGATAATGTACTAAATGAGGATGATTATATAACAACCAAGAATCTTAATCGGAAAAGGAAAATGTACACACGGCGGCACGTCAGACTATACATGTTGACCTTGAGACCGCCTTCATGCCCTACGTAATAAAAGCTGTTATCGCAGTTCAACTGTTTAACCGGATGCGCTGTCGAGTGTACAAGAAATGCTTATGCTTATTATAAATAATAAATGAATAAATATTTGCTTACACCCACACCAATTTTATCTAAGCCTATAGTTTTCATTACGAAACTGTGTCTACGTGAACTTTCTAACGGATTAATATATACTAAATACTTTTTTGTTTGTAAATACATACATACATAATATTTAAATTTTTTCTTTTTTGCATTCACAATGCAATTTTTATTATTGAAAAATGGAAAATGAAATAGGAGCTAGTTGTGAGACGGGTCGATTTTTTCTATTAAATACTTACTTCATTTTCCATTTTTCAATAATAAAAATTGCATTGTGTATGCAGAAAGTAAAAATTTAAAAAAGTTGCACTAGTAATTTCATCTTTAGCGATTGTCAAATACCTGGAAAGGTATTTCTTTCGCGTGTGATAGCGAAAGGTCGTGGGTTCGATTCCCATCGGAGTTAGTTGTGAGACGGGTCAATTTTTCAAGAAAATACTTCATTTTCCATTTTTACATACATAATATACATAGGAAACACCCAGACCAAGACAAATGGACATGTTCATGCACACAAATATTTGTCTTGTTCGGGAATCGGACCCGAGACCTCTGGTGCAGAAGGCAGGTATACCCCTGCGCCAAATCGGTCGTCAATGCTATAATAGCCACCACCAGTTATACTTTAAACCACTATAATATACATTGCTGATTTAGTAGGTACTTTATGTGAATAAGCCTTTTTGTAGGAACGCTGTTAAATTTCATTTTTCTTTCCAGGTACATCCTAGCCACCAGTGTGCTTACATCTGTTTCGGAGGTACTGAACATTCTTACAGACAATACGAAGTCCTGTGCAAAATTGTTGGTTGAACTGTCAAAAGTGTACCTAAACAATGAATTTCAAATTATTATTTCCGACGGAATTGCTTTTGATTTGAAGAACTGAATTTGCTTAGTGTAAGATACGTACAACATGTGTTTTGGGTACTTTTATAAATTGATATTGAAATAAAACTGATTTTTGTAAGCCACTATCTATGTTATTTATTCATAAACCCCAAGTCAGACGGTTACTTCGAGTCCTAGATATAGTGCAAATACATAGGACTAAAGGTCTTAGCCCACTTATACCGCACTGCTCCCACCCAACCAAAGTATGAGCAGCCAAATATGGACTTAATATCGAGCAGTGTAGATGCACTTTACAGTAACAATATAAATTAGCAAACAGCGCGCGGTAATCGAGCTTGCCGCAAGCTAAAGTGCATCTACTCTACGGTGCATGAGATTCTGTATTTGGCTGCTCCTACTTTGGTTGGGTGGGAGCAGTGCGTTATAAGTGGGATAAGACCTTAAGTCTACCTCGGTTGTGAAGATACATCACTTATGATTATGAGCATCGAACGTTGGCTGATTTTCTGAGATAGCAAGGCAATGTCTACACTCTAGTGCGACAACGATAATAGGGAGTCTAAAGTAAATTGTCGGCCTGACACTGCACCTATGTAGCTTACTTCCAGTTCCAATTCGAGATTTATAATAAACTTATAAAACACGGAACAGGAAACAACAGAACTAGTTCTTGAACGCTTATTGATTGCCCTTCTTTGCTCAGCGAATTCAAATTTAGAGTTCCTCGTAGATACCCTCGCTCCACTATCAGGCCTTTATCGCTACCGCTTAGAAGAACAACTTTTGGGTCAAACTCACCAATCCCCCGTTTGTGTAAACTTTACAATGGTATAAGCGACATTACTTACATTCATTCGGCATCATTAAATACATTCGTCAAGACCAAATTGCTACATCTTAACCAAATTAATTCATAGGTTCTTTTACTTTTGTTGTTGTATAATTTTATTTAGTGTTATATTACGTAATTACCTACTATATATATTTTTCTTGTGTCATATTTAATGTAGAATAAGTATAGTTAATCTTAGGATACCTACTAACTGTTTTTAAATTCTTTTAGTGGATGCATGTGGTATTCACCTGTAATTGTTTATACATTTAGCAGTATATATTTAGATAATATTTTATATAAGCATAACCCAAATGTAATAAACGTTGGTGGATCAATAAATAAATAAATAAATAAATAATGAATGCTTTCAAGAGATTTCGAGCTTTTAACTCTGCACGACTTAACTCTACAAGCCCTAATTTCACTAACTCTGCTCCTAACTTTAAATATGTGACTCGGCCTGGCCGTTTTAATAGGTACTACAAGAACTATTTTATAACAGAAAAGTCATGAACAGTGAATAAGATTTTCACCTTACGCCTATGTGACGTTAGTGAATCGGCCAAGCCACATATTTTTGAACTGAAAGCTTCTTTAGCGGCGTTGTGTACTTTTTGTGATGATTGTGATTTGAGAAAAATGTTAAACTCGCGTCAGGATCACGTGACCGTCAGATCGAAAATTCGTAAGATGGACACGTGACGATTGAAAAACTGTTACAATGTCATTAGAATACGAAGGCAAATTTCGCCACCGTTTCCAAAGATGTGATAGCTCAGGTTAGAAAACGGGCGGCATTGAAACCACAAGACCTCGGTTCCAATCTAGTCCGTTTTTTTTTGTTTTTTTTTGTTTAATTGCTTTTTTTTGCGAAAAACTCTAACGAGCCCTTATCACTTCTGCCGGCACTCCCGGAGTGCAACCCGTTTTTTTAGGGTTTTTTTTATTTAATCTCGGACCCATTGGCCCCTTAAGATTCGTTTTACTTAGGAGTAGAGTTCGTGAAGTTAGGGCTTATAGAGTTAGGTCGTTGCAGAGTTTAAAGCTTGGCTCTACATGATGTCTGATCTCGTCTTGGCAGCATTTTACATGAAAATGTTTTGGTGGGATTTCACTTCTTTTTGTAAGCTGCTTATGATTGATTTTGGGGTTGAGCAATAGGTTTTATTTTTAATAATCTGAAACACGTATCTTTTTGTAATAACAAGTAGGTATCTATCTGTACTTGGATAAACCCATAGGAACAAACTTCCATCCCGTAATTTATAGGGTGGAGAGTGATTTGCTAAAAATCATATTTATAATAAGAGATCAGATCAGATCTCTAGCTCTAACATCAAAATTTGCCTAGTCTCATAAAAAAAGTTCCAAGTTTTTTATTTTTTTTTGCGGTTTGTATACCCATATTAGCTTACACACCAGCTTTCTAGCACTTCAGGTAATAATATACATACAATAATATAGCGGTTTTTTAAACTAACACAAGTTATAAGGGTTAAAAATACGACGAAGTACCTACTTTGAGAAAAGGTAGGGTAGTGTTTTTCATTTTAGCTTCGCTTGGCTCGACTCGGCAGATTTTATGGATGGATTACGACTAAAACTAAAACCAAAATAAATACTTTTAATAAAAAATAAACCTTACAAGTATTTGGTCAGTCTACAAAATAACTAAATTAACAATTTTGAGAGTCTATTTAGTAAAAACTCATGTTAATAGGTATTTTATAACTTCCGTCAGGTTTAGCGTGACGGAATCGGGTGACGGAAATTAGGAACACGACGTTATAATTATGAGATAAAAATTAAATGGTAAGGAATACGGTATTATAAGGTCCTTCTTAAATAGTGCACATAATTTTACGGGGTCAATGTACTCACGCATACAAACAACTTTCACTATGGTACCAACATTGAAAACGCGAAAAAAGAATCAGCTGTTCCATAGAAAATTTTAAATCGCATAGATCAAAATGTATGGAACAGCTGTTTTTTTTTCGCGATTTCAATGTTGATAGCATACTAAAAGTTGTTTGTATGCATGAGTACATTGACCCCTTAAAATTATGTGCACTATTTAAGAAGGACCTTATATATTGCTTCAAGCATGAGGTCAACAACGAATTTCTGTCTAATATAATAACCTAAGTAGCAAAATTTATATGCCTTTCAAAATATTATTTAAAAGGGCGAACGGTAATTAGAATATTTGTAAGCCATGCAAACGGAAATTAGTTTTTTTTTATTGTTGAACTTACTTTCGGTCATAGTTCGACAGCGGAACAGGTGACACAAGACCGTTTCGGTTGCCTGCTTTCCCTATATTAAAAGGTACTCTGTGGCCTTGGCACTATTGATGACAGACGAACGTTGCGTTGCGGTAGGCATGAAAATTGCTTACTCTACTACTATTGAAGGAAATTATGTATAATGATGAATGAAAGAACCAACATATTTTTCGTTCTAAGAAAATACACTTTTTAGACAGATTATTTCTTGTGAATAATAAAATGTATTAAATAACTTCCCAATTGTTTAGACTAAAATGTACCAATAATCGTAGCTTACTTTGAGACTGTTGAAAGTAGAAAGCTTGATTCTAGGTTCTGGACAGCGAACGGAAATTAGGAGAACAACTTAGAAGAAATAATATTGAGTGTTTTTTCTACCAAATGATGTGTAGTTTTATAATTCTAATTCTTAAAAGACAATTGCTAGACCTAGTTAAAAAAAAGCCAGCTCCAAAATATTACAAATAGCGGATCCTCGCGGTTTTACCCGCGTGGTACCCGGTCCCGTGGAAATATTGGGATAAAATATAGCCTATGTCACTCGGGAAGAATGTAGCTTTCGAAAGGCCAAAGAATTTTCTAAATCGTTCTAGTAGTTTCGGAGCTCGATGCAAACAAACCATCAAACCTTTCCTCTTTATAATAAGTATTAGTATAGATTTTATTATTATATTATATAATTATATAATTAGTAAAAGAAGGGAAATATATAGACTGTGGTAATAGTATATAGTATAATAGTATAGAAGTATAGACTAGTCAGATATTTGTATGGCCGCTCAAAAACCAAGCCTGCTGAGAATGACCGAGGAAAAAATACAAACGATCAAAATACACATGGCATAATTTAATTACAAAAAATATTAACGACGATTCATTGCTAATATTTAAATAAATACAAGAACAACACAAGAGAGTCTTTCATCACGAGTAACATTCCGACAGCGTCGAGCTACCCCCTTATTCACAAACTGTCTGGAACGTTCCCGACAGCGGATGGTATTCATTGTCACTGTCACCCAGACAAAGACAGAGCACAGTTTTCAGGGGATTCACGTTTGTGAATCTGGGGGCTGCATGGTGTCGTGTTAGCTCCGCAACTATCTGTCGTAGCTGGGTTGTTCCATGACAACCACGTCGTTGCCGTAGCCGCCATCGCCGCCTCTGAGGTCTGGGTTCGCGTTGTCCACGAAGTCGACGTTCCTGCCGGAATCGTCACAACAGCTGCTGCAGCAGTTACCCATGATGACTGAAAGAGGGAAGGAAAATTTAAAAGTGACTTTTTTAACTTGGCTTCCTGTTTACCGCTCAGAAATGATACACCTTAATTTTTAATGGGTTGTAATTAATTGATCAACAAACTAACCTAACCTAACCCACAAAAATACTAACATCGCACCTAAACCACCATTTCAGTATTTTAGATGCTTACTTATTATTTTGTGTGGCTCAATTAATTATTTCTCATTTTTAATTAGTACAAATATTTTAGGGGATGATTATGTCCAAACGAACAACTTTTACTATACGCTCAGACGCACATTCATCCCCAAAAAAAAATTTGTTCTATTAAAATTTATTTCAGCGGTGTAACTTTCTAACGCTTTTAGGATCCTGGAAATTTTAAGTGCTAGTTTTTCATTCGGAAAAATCTTTCGGCGTTTAAATTTTTCCGCCCCTTCTTTTTGATTCTTCTGTAAAATCTAGGTAGGTACTTAATGTTAATCATGGGAGTTAAAAATTTGTATGTGTAATTTAAATAAAATAAAAAAGAGAATAAATCACAATCGTTACCAAAAGGCGTAAATTATTATTATGTTGACAATATTGAGAAATGATTTAATCAGTAAAAGTGATGGTCATCGTTATCATCATTGATAGGAATACAATTTGTGATAATAATTAATCCTTTTAGCAAAGATTCTTGAAATAAACGCGTGATTAAAATCAGGCGGAATTTTCTATGCTAAAGATTTCTAAAACTTTAATGTGAGTTAAGTTTAGAGTCAGAATAAACTTGAATTATGTCGCAATGTTTTTGTAAAACGCGTACATAAATAAAGACCCTAAAAAGTGATCCTTACTATATTGATTTGGTTCATCATCATTATCAGCCATTATAAGTCCCCATTGCTGGGCCACAGGCCTTCCTTATATCCATAAGGAAGGCCTGTGGCCCAGGATAAGGATAAGGAGAATGGCAATGGGCCACCACGCGAGCTCAATGCGAACAGCCGGGACCAGCGGCTAAACGTGACTTCCGAAGCACAGAGGAGCTCGAGATAGTAAATTTTTGGTCACCCATCACGTGACCGACCATTGTGGAAGTTGCTTAACTTCAGCGATTGCAGGGCGAGCGCGTTTACCAGTACGTCACGGGCTCCTCCATGAATTTGGTAACCAAACAAAAAAACCAAACAACCAAACAAATATGGTTAAGCAACCAGTAACCTTTTGGAAGAAATACATAAAACAATAGTCCAATAATACTTAAGTACTTACCTACATGAAGTAATGAATTACGTATTAAAATTATTGTAATAAACTTACTTTTAATAGGCGGTTTTACCTAATTAAAAGAGTAGGGAGATAGATTGAAGAGTAATACCTAGTTATAATAATACTATTACTAACTATTAGTAAAATATCTTGTAATTAACACTTACCTTCACAAAAGACGCTGATTGAACGACTGACTGAAGTGATTTTAGTATTGAAACCAATATCCAAATATATGTTAGTGATTAGATAAGATATCTAGTATCTTTTCCAAGTACCTAAAAGGCTCGTTTGGAAATGTTTGAAATAGTAACTCATACATAAGTCAATTCATTATAGTTACTTAGTTTTTACTAGGTAAAAAATGCCACAAACTTGTCAAACCCGGTTGTCATTTTTGGAACTAAAATATTTTAAACACAGCGGACCGTCCATGTGGCTCCTTCACCGCCACTGTCGCCGTATCAGAATGTTTGTGTAACAATAATTACGTTATTTTTAATGTACCTAGGTACTATTTGGATGTTTTACAAAGGAACAGTTTACCAAGAAATAAATTGTTAAAGACATAGTTATTAAAATTTTTACTTTTTTAAAGACATATTTCACTAAATCAATTCTAATAACTAAAACTATCAGGTGTATTATTTTCTAACGTAGTTTTTTTCTTACCACCATATATTACACAATAACAAGCAAACAGATAACTAATGTAATATCTAATCAATTTAATATTATAAAAGATTATCAAGTCTTTATCGAATCAATTATTGTTCTGCGAAAACCTAATTATTTTTAGTGACTCATAAACAAATTAAAGTTGTTAAGCGCATCAGCAAAATAAAAATAATAAAATACAAAAATCAGCCGAGACTGAATAATTTCTCATCTTTCTTTTTTGTAAATAATATTTCACCAAAATCATCCTATAAAAAACTGACCAACTCTCGCTGGAGCTGCTTATTTCTTTACAAAAAGCGTTGAAATCTCTCAGTAAAGTCAAGCCAACTCTAATGTTCCTTTCTGCGATTTCTTTATTGATATAGTTACGTTTTAATTTTATCTTTTTATTGTTATCTTTTTGCTAGGTATTACACATAAGTAATAAATACAGGTATACTGATTTATTTACTGCAAATGTAACTTTGTAATCCTATATATTTATATAGGATTACAAAGTAATTTATGCAGTTGGTGTAACTAGAAATTATCCTAGTTTTTATAGTTTTCCCTTTATATGGCCATTAAACCCTTACTCTGTACCGAATTTCAGCTCTCTGAGTTTATGGGAAGTAGGTACTAGTTCTATTTTGATGATCATGAGTGAGTGAGTGTCATAAATGCGAAACTTTGCTTTCGCTTAACTTCGGAACTAAATGACCTACAGACTTGAAATTTGGATTTTAAGTGTGTAATTATAGCTTACTGGATGACGAAAATTTCTGCGTTCTGGTCTTATCCAGAGGTTCTCGAATAGGGGCCTGAAAATGCGGCGAAATGGTTCCAGTAAAGGATGGTACGGCAGTGTTTGCTTCGCGCTCGACTTGGCGGGGACACTACCGTGCCCCCGGATGTATCGTCCATTCTCTAAATATTTGGTCCAACGATGTATAATATGGAGGTATTTAGGTTCTTCAGTAGAGACGACGACAGTAACACATTCCCCCTTATTCCAAAACGTGGATTAAAGTTAGACCTGGTTTAAATCTAATGCTAATTCTGTCTTTCATTTGGAAAATGAAAGTGGCAGCACCAGTTTAGTACCAGTTTTAAGCCAGTACTATTTTAGTCCACGTTTTGGAATAAGGGGGATTGGGTTTAATTCAATACCTTATGAATAAATAACAAAATTTGTGTCCTAATCCTAATAGTGTTTATTTGCGGGATTTTAATAAAAATAGGAAGGTACAATATAAGATCAGCTTAAAACTCTAAGCTAAGACTATAATAATAAAAATTGACTTATGTAATGTTTATAAATTTTGCTCGAATTGAAGAACATTTGCCTCAATTTGATTTATACTCAAGTAGCACCACTGATCTCTATAAACAATAGAGCTCAGTGAGTAGCACATATAATAGAGATCAGTGAGCACAACAACAAAGGCAGACTCTGTACCCCGAGTGTAAGTTTTTATGTCAAGCAAACGCAAACTATTTCGATTCCGTATTTATGTCAATTTGTATGAAAACTATATAAGCGCGCTACTCGCCGCTAGAGGCGCTAATTTTCATACAAATTGACATAAATACGGAATCGAAATAGTTTGCGTTTTTTGACATAAAAACTTACACTACGGGCACTGAACACATCTTAGCGCTCTGTACCCCTAGTGTAAGTTTTTATGTCAAAAAACGCAAACTATCGTGACTCCGTATTTATGTCAATTTGTATGAAAACTGTATCAGCGCCTCCAGCGGCGAGTAGCGCGCTTATGCAGTTTACATACAAATTGACATAAATACGTACTCGCGATAGTTTGCGTTTGCTTGACATAAAAACTTACACTAGGGGTACTGAAGCGACGCGTTCAGGCTTCGCGGCACGCAGCGTGAGCGAATTTGTGCATCAGTTGGTGCGTCACATTGACTTATTTGATTTGACGTCTGTCGCGACCGCGCAATGATAGCACAATTTGCCCGCGCGGCCTGACGCGTCGCCCCTCCTTGAACGAGCCCTTTTCATTTCATCCTGATAAGACCCCTGGAAAGGCGTCAAAATATCGGAAAATCTAAAAATTCTCACAAAACACAAAATTCATGTAGGGCAGAGGCACCTTTTGTGGCCACTTTAAGGATTTTTTGACTTTAAAGCACTAAGTACTAAATGGTCTTAGGTATTTAAGACACAAATTATATCTTAAATTGAAGATCATTTATCTACCTTTAAAGGTACATTTTTCAAATTTATAAAAGTAAAATAGTTTTTTTTTATATTACACACAATGTGTGAGAGGTGCCAAATGTACTGGTTTTGGCCACTCACTGATAGTTAAACTCACAGAACACGGAAAGATTTTTTTCTCTCATGTTCTGTGGTTAAACTTTTGTAAGTATTGCGAAAAATCAAAACCAAATCCAGGTAAAATCAATATATTCTAATGCGCTAGAAACCAATCAATTGCAAAACAACAATTTAATTGTAAAAAACAAAGGTTTAAAGTATTTCATCCAAAACAAATTTCTTAAAATTTTCATACAAAACATTTTTTCAAATAGAAAATGGAATTTATTGAAAAAAAATCTTATGACATAAGGAACTCTAACGGTTGTTATTATCACCTTAAAATACATGGCTAAAAGTTGTTTAGAAAACTTAAAGAGCAAAACCGGTACAGTGGCCAAAACCGGTACGCCTGCTCTATTTCTAGTATTAAACACTAAGTTTACTTTCTAGAAATAGGTATATGAATTTAGTGTTTCATGATCTAGGTAGGTATAACGAGAGTTTCGGCAAACCCACTGAAACGGAGTCCATAGTGTAGTTTTTCTAAAGCTTTTTCCAAGACTTTTTCTTGTTAAATAAAAGAAGTAGGTAGTAGATATTTTGCTTCGTTCCGCTAGACTAGCTCGATCATTGCTATTAAGCCGTGCAAGGCGGTATTTGTACAGTAATAATCGTAAGGTCGCTGCCAAGGTTAAAATATATATGGGTAATGGTGTAATAATCAATGCTTTTCGATAACCACGTTTACAGTTTTTTTCTCCTTGCTAGATAACTTCTACAAAAACTAATAATTTAAAAATTAAAATAAAAAATAAAAAGTAAAAAGCTGTTACTGCAGTCAGGGTATAGCTGCGGACTACTTAAATTTAAAAACTGTTTATACACAAAATAAATGACTTATCCTAAAGTTATAGAAATCTTTAATGGTCCCCTGACTGCAATAGCTTATTTTTTTACTTTTTTATTAGATTTAAGCAGTCGAGTTTTTTAAGTACTTATTAAATTAATAACTTTATTTTACGCCTTTAGTGATTTATGTACTTACACAAATTATATATTTTTGTAATATACTCGTCGAGGCCTTTCATTTGATACCCATATTGGGATAATTGAAGAAAAAAAAAACATCTAAGGAATTATTTTATTTAATAAGGTACACCAACAGCATAACATGTACATACATTGTAAAAAAATATTGTTCATTAAGGGTACAGTTCTTACATGAATGCCCATAACAGGTACCTATACACAACATTTACAATCATGAAAATCAGTTTTTAAACTTTAAATAAAGATTATCTACAAATTTATATTATTATACATTAAATACATAGGTAATATGTGACATTTTAAATATAAAACTAAATAAATAAACTATATAAATTAATTATAAAACGTTTTTAATGATACCCCAAATATTAAAGTTATGGTGGAATAAAGAAACTCGCATACATAGCATAATAGCATTACACTCCTGGTTTAGTATTATTCTGTGCTCCTGGACAGTCCGTGTAAAAACACATTACACTCCTTGAGTAGTCGTGTAAAACTAGTTTCTCTGTGGCAATCTCTGTCTCTATGTTTAAGTGCTTCTTTAACTGGACCCAAGTAGACCTGCCTCCTGATTCCCAATCCATTGGAATCGGAATCAGATTCGAATTCTATGCTATGCCTTTGTCTATTCTGAAATGAGTGACAAAGGCAGTGCATACATTCCGCTCTCGGGAACGTTACCGACAGTTTGTGAATCAGGGAGCAGGTCTACTTGGGTCCAGTTACAGTAGCACATTTAACAATGAGCTTCATTTATGATACACAATTTTTTTTTTATACAAATAATACCTTCTTGTTTCCCAGGCACAACATTAAAGTTTTATAAAAGTATCCAGCAGTTACTCGAACTCGGAAAATCATACCAAATTTTCAGTTCAGTAAAGAGGCATATTCTGTGCCTTAAAAAAGCATAGGTAGGTACGTAGGTACTGCGTTTTAGTCTTTATAAACGCCAACTTTGAGATAATAATCTCAAAATAAATACATTATGTAAATACATTTTTATATTAGTCATAAAGTAAATCTAAGTATGCTAATCTTAGTGCTAATGAGTCAGTAAAACTAATATCAGTCCGGTTTTTAACCTTCTCCATATGTCAGTTACGACACGTAAAAAGCTACACTGTATCAGATAGTGTTAAATTATTATCTAATAGTGAAAGAATGCTGAGACCTAGTCACACTAACACTAGGGCACAACACAATCACTGGGACACTTAAAAAACTTGAATGAATTTATGAAACCTCTTGCTGTCTATCAATCAGTCCCTTTCCATCATCAACAACTTCTTGAAGGTGAACCATAGCTCCGTTGATCTAGAATCATGAAATTGTGTGGGAAGCAAAGTGCCATAGTATTTCAAGTTAAGAGAAAATCCTGAAAATGACATCAATAAGCCTTTATCACATTTTTTACATTTTAAATTCCACCGTCCCTAGTATTTTTACTACTCTCCTGCTCTTGGTAAGGTGGCGGCTTTTCTGGAGTAGTTGAGCTGGTGTAGTCTGGTGGAGGATCGTATAGTTCTCCCCTGGTGGCGGAGGTAGGCTGTTCTTCGCGGACGATCTGAACAGAATCGGTTAAGGGTTCTAAGGTGCATTCGCAGCATATGCATGGTATGCAGCAGCAGCAGAACGGCTTAACAATCACGTTGAAACTCATCCTGAAAAGAATTATGGGCTTAAGTATATGTATAATTCCATAACTATTGAATCTTGTAAACAGGGTATTTTACTGATATTTTGTTAGTTATTTTAATTTTTAGTTTTTTGCATTCACATTGCAATTTTTGAAAAATGGAAAATGAAATCTGTTGAAAAAATCGACCCGTCTCACAACCATGTGAGACGGGTCGATTTTTTCAACAGATTTCATTTTCCATTTTTCAATTATATTTTGTTTTTTTTTATCATTTTTTTTCCGACTGCGGCCAAGCCCAAAAAGAAGGGTTATGTGTGTGGCTATTCCTATTTTCCCTCGTAACTACTAAGCGGATAAACCGATTTTGATAAGTGATACGTCGTTAGATTCGTCTTAATGGCGCGAAACACTGAGTACTTACTGATATTAAAAAACCAAATGGTGGATTTTTCAAGGCATATTCCAATATAAAAAATATATATAAGTATTTTTCACACTTATGCTCTGAAATGTTAATATTATATTTGAGAAAAGAATGCAGTACGTGGCACTTTTCCGAGGTAAACATTCTAAATTTGAAAATCACTGCAGTAATGAATTTCAGTACTTACTTACTGCACTAAAATCAGTGCAGTAAGTAAGTACTGAAATTCATTACTGCAGTGATTTTCAAATTTAGAATGTTTACCTCGGAAAAGGTACTACCCAAAGATATTATTACCAAATTTTTTTCTTTAGTTTTTCTTTCGTTATTCCTGTGTATAAAAACAGAAAAAGCAAAGGGACATTAGCACCATACAGCCTCATTATTATTATTATTATATAGGTAATTATTATATCATAATTAGGTTAACTTTTTTTTAAATACGGTGCGCACAGAGTATATTACTTCGTATTGTACCACAAGCGCTATGTACCCTTAGCACGAACATCAATCGAAAAAACAAAATGAGATTTATCATAGACAAAATATCCTTTACGAGTAATTTTGTATGGGAAATATGTACAGCGCCATCTACCACCTAGAAGCGGGTATTGAAGTTGCGCATTTTAGTAGTAAGTATCAATAGGCTGTATGACCGTTCCACTTGGCCTCACAAACCAATATTAAAAAAACGGCGGGAATGATTTTCAGCGGTTGATTTGATATCAATACAGTTTATTTATATTGTGTAATAAATTATCAAAATGAGTTCTGCCAATGAAACATAAACAGACATTGTATGTACCTACTCCACCAAATTTGAGAGCAGAAGCAAAATGAATAACAGAAAACTTACTGCCAGCAAAATCAAAAGAAAGATATATGAAAACCTACGATCTGATTTGGAAAAGTGAAAAAAGGCGCATACGTTTTCGGAATCTGTGTTGTTGGCGTATTTTAATGATACCTACATCATTAAAATAATATTATTATGGGCGATTTATACATAAGTGTGCCCGGGAAAACAATAAAATTTACATTTAATAATTGCCCGAACATGTGTTATATAAATTTTAATAAATATTATTTAGTTAAACAGTTTTTTTTTATTTCCTCGCATTTCTTGAGAAAAGCACTATACAAGCCTTGTACGGTAAGCAAATTACCTTGCCTCGAATGATTAAAGCCCTCGCCTGCGGCTCGTGCTTCAAACCATCCTCGACAATGTAATTTCTTACTTACCTGTCCTCGGCTGTAATGTACTATTACCAATCCTATCGAATGGGGTATCAAAATGAAGAGTTTTAAATAGCGATTCCATAATTAAATATATGTAACTTGCAGTTTTGCAGAACTCTCTGCATTGACTTAATAAATTAAATAATTTAATAAATTAAGTACTAAAAAGAAAGGTGATTTATTAATTACTAGCTTTCCGCCCGCGTCTTCATGAAACAAGATTTTACTCCGAATTATCTTGAATATTTAAGTTATAAGACATCACACTTTCTAATTAGACAAGGAGAAAACGAATATATTGTGACGTCACCAAGGCATTAGCGTTATAGTCTCGAAGATTTCGTTTTGGAAAGAAATAGCGAAGTAGGTACTTATAGTCAAAATAAACAGCATAACATAATTAATTCGCTTGTAAAACAGATTTAATTATTTTTTCACATTTTTTATTTTACATATCTATAGGTGCCTATTGAATAAAATAAAATTAAAATTAAAAAGAAAGGATAAGAAAATGAGCCTACTTACTACGTTCGAATGTTGTACACAAGGTGCTCTCCACGGTTTTAATTGTGAAATGTTTGTTTTTGTAGGAAAATCCGCCTTTGTCACTCAAAAATAATTTTTGTTTTTATTGGCGGTTCTTTTATTAAAATCGGTTTAGTAGTTTTATATCCAAACAAACTTATCCTCTTTATTATATTAATCTTTAGTTTTCCTATCTTTGAGGGAAAACAAGACCAACAGTCAACTTCCTATCACTCAAAGTGTTATCTAAGAAATGCGTAGCATTAGGTTTCATCTTGGATTCAATGAAAAATGGATATCAAACATAAGCCAATCTTGACTCATAAATGAATGACATTAGAATGACACAATAGCACAATACCGCGTCAAATGCGCAATGGATAGGCCTTTTACTAGAGGTATGAATCAGGATTATTATAATGGTTTAAATATACCATAAACATAGAAATATTCGAGCACGTATGGATGGACGGAATGCACTTTGCCGTTTTAAACTGTATACTTATGCAATAATAAATAAATAAATACTAATAGGTATTTACACACCATCACATACATTGCTCCTAACGTAGCTCGAGCCCCTGTGTTATGGCAAATTGGAAACATCGACAAAAAATAACCACATACCTATGCCTGGCTGGGCGCATGTTGTCGTGTCTGGACAAAAATATTGAAAAGTTCGTTTTCAATATTTACCCTATCGGGAATCGAACCCGGGACCTCAGAGACGGCAGCACCTTGAAATCCGGTGCGTACACCACTCGGCCACAAAGGTCGTCGTCTTTAATTTCTCAGCAATAATCATCATCATCCATTCCCACTGCTGTGGCACTTGCCTTCCTCAAGAAGGCCATCTTATTTCAAAATTTGAAACAAGTGTACATACTAAAGGGTCCCTCAGACTATCTATCAGTCTGCCTGCAGGCAACGGCCTGTCAGTTGGCCGCAATCTGCCACACACTCACAGTATTACATACAAAAACCAAATGTCAAGCGGCCTGGGGGCCAAGTCTGCTAACGTTAAGTCATAATCGTGTTTCAATCGTGTTTCAGTTGTAGTTCAATTGCAGTGCTTATTTACACACTAGTTACAAGAAATGTGTACTTTTTTCACAATATTTCTGATGGTCACACCACTCACTACATACAAATCACATCATACTGTCATTATTCTTGTAAATTGTGTGTAAAAAAGCACTACAATTGAACTACAATTGAAACACGATTGAGACACGATTATGACTTAACGTTAGCAGGCTTGGCCCCCTGTTCGATCGAGGGCTGCTGCAGGTGGCCTGCCGGGGCGGACTGATAGTCTCTGGACACCTTAAGAGGAGTGTGTAGCAAACGGTTTCCATACAAACGGCGATAACGTTTTCCACCCACTAAGCCTTAACATACAGCAATGAATTTTCGGTAAGTTGTTGAAAAGCATAAGAGCTAGGGGTACCTTTTGTTATTTTAATATTTATCATAGACTAGCTTTCCGCCCGCGGCTTTGCCCGCGTGGACTTCACGACGTTATCCCGCGGGAATGTGATATTTTTCTGGGATAAAAAGTAGCCTATGTTCCTCTCCAGGCTACAAAGTATCTGTTTCCCAAATTTCAGCCAAATCCGCTCAGCCGTTTTCGCGTGATTGAGTAACAAACATCCAAACATCTAAACATCCAAACATCTAAACTTTCACATTTATAATATTAAAAAGAAGGATTTTGAAATATTTGCATTTGAGTGACTTCATACAAAAACAAAAAAGTGACAATATTTTAAAATCTACAATGAATATTAGAAAAACACAAAACGAATAGCCCTAGTTCTTCTTAATATCAACAACATACCGAAAATTCATTGCTGTATGATAATGTTTAGAGGGTGGAAAACGTTACCTCCGTTTGTAGGAGACCGTTTGCTACACACTCCTCTTAATACTACTAATGCAAATTTGAAAATACTAAAATTAAAATATTTTTAATATACGCACCTCACTTAATTTCAGTTTACTCACAACATCGAAACCACTTTAACTAAGTAAATAACTATTTTTTTTATCGTAGAGACATCAAAATAGTGCACTCTGCGTTACAGTTAGCGCATAACTGAACTGTTTACATGTCAAGTTACGTGTTCTGAAGCCTGCGACTGCGCACGCGACTTTGTTTCCGACGAAATTAGTTCAATGAAATACATTTATGTTGCGGAAATGATAAATTAAATGCTTGATTAAATCCTCATTGTGCATCTGATATTATCTTATTTGTTATACTTATGAGAAACTTGAGCCTTGCCTTGCCTTTTTGAGCTCATTGTATAATAATCTGTATTTTTCTATGAATAAAAACAATTGAAAAACTAGAGAGCCTGTTCTATTGAGAGTATTACAAATCTAATTTGGTTTAAATAAAAACAATTGAAAAACTAGAGAGCCTGTTCTATGAGAGTATTAGAAATATAATTTGGTTTAAATTGGATAACATAATTTAAACAAAAAAAGAAAACATTTCTGATTTTCTAAATTTTTTTTATACTTTACTCTCATTTGACTCAAACAAAGAGTGACCACAACTAAAGTCTTCAATGAAGTAAGAAAACTGTTACCATTTTACTTTAACTACGGACACAAACCGGTATACATATTACGTGAACAAAATCGTGTTATTCTGTAATTCACAGCAGTTAGGCAAACAATGAAGACACAGTTTGCCAATATCACCTTGATTTTTTAATGGTCCGACTTTGAATCAGATTATAACGCTTCACTTGCTAAGGTAAACAGTAAGCAGCAAATTAGTTTGTTCACAAAACTTATTTCGACTAAATATTTTTTACCCAAATAGATTCTAAGCTTTCTTACGTGTCGGACTCAAAATCAATTAAGGAATTCTTCCTGTTTCTTGAGCCAACACATTTCATGTTTCAAAAATTCTGGTAATGTGGAAGATCTCAGGTGTTTTATTTCAACATAGCATTATAGTACGAATGATGCTTATTTTCAAATAATACTTATTTGATCTTCGTAACCCAATTCACATAGCCGAGATCTACAAGGTGTAAAAAATAAGCATCTATATCTATGAAACTGCAAAACTCTCCCTTAGAAATGTAGGTAGGTAGGTCGAAATATTATTATTTTTTTCGTCGTCCCATACTATACTGATACTGCCCTCTACCTGATCCATTTGACTTATTCGTCAACTCGCGAGTGTAAAACTCGCGAGCGCGCGCGAGTTGATACCTTCCAATTTTAATTATTTTTGTTGTCGTCAACTCGCGCGCACATATAAAGTACAGTCAAGTAAAAACGGATTGGAACAAAAACTATAAATAACTAGCTATTTCTCCGCAGTTTCGCCCGTACTAAATGATTCTGATAAGTATCAACCTACTAACATTAATTCGATCTAATTCGATGCAATATGGGTCCATATCTTCGTTTGGATTCTAAAGTACCAGGATAACATAGATAAGGAGGCGGTGGTATAGTACACGGTAGGATAGTACACGAAAATAGTAGATTTTAATACAGTTGCTCAAAAAGTGGCGTATTGCAGGGACGTATAGCGTTCGGGATGCGGGCTATTACACACTCGAACTTTTTCTTTACCTTTCCCGAACTCGTGCGTTTTCTTTCCCAACTGTCAAAATATTGTCTATTAAAAAGAAAAAACCAACCACGAAGTTTTTACTAAAAAAAAAATCATAGAAGTTTTTATGATTCATGCAAATATTTCTAAAAAGAAGCTACTAATTTGTTTCAATATCAGATTTAAAAGTAATTTTAATTATACATTAAATTAATATTAGTATCGGCCAAATTAAATTTATGAATATAAAAAATACATAAAATTGGCTGTATGACCACAGATTACTAAATATGGTATGGCGTGCACTATTTACTATAGTATCTGCTTATAGGAGTTTGCGCAAGTAAGTGAAAAGAAAATGAGGGACCTTATTTCTTAATTATCTAAATTAGTTTTTTCTGGTTTTTATTGTGGTAGGTAAGGTATGGTAGGTTTTTATGGTGGAATTAGTGCTTTAATGGAAAACGATGTGGTGAAAGAGAGAAATAAGGAAAGGCGCTCCTGTAGGATTCGGATTGCTTTTGTTAGGTTTCATTTCATTTCATCTCATTTAATTTAATTTTCATTTCATATCAATAAAAAAATTCTACTGAAGCCTTGGCTGTATGATCATAGTTTCCTTTGCCAACCCAGAATGGGTGAAGAAAACAAAAAAAAAGTCTCTGCATATTATATTCTTTTACGATTAGTTAGTTGAGTTTATTGTGTTTTATTATTTTATTAAATTGCTTAATTTTTTCGCAACTGTATTAAAAATAGTTGTTCAGTACACGTGCGGAACCGTCATTGCAACTTGTTCCGACTGTCAACCCTCACCTTCGGCTGCGCCTCGGCTCGGGTAGACATTTGTCGGAACTCTTTGCAATGACAGACTTTCCGCACTTGTAATGAAATCTACTATTTTAATACAGTTGCTCAAAAAGTGGCGTATTGCAGGGACGTATAGCGTTCGGGATGTGGGCTATTACACACTCGAACTTTTTCTTTACCTTTCCCGAACTCGTGCGTTTTCTTTCCCAACTGTCAAAATATTGTCTATTAAAAAGAAAAAACCAACCACGATTTCACTAAAAAATAATCATAGAAGTTTTTATGATTCATGCAAATATTTCTAAAAAGAAGCTACTAATTTGTTTCAATATCAGATTTAAAAGTAATTTTAATTATACATTAAATTAATATTAGTATCGGCCAAATTAAATTTATGAATATAAAAAAAACATAAAATTGGCTGTATGACCACAGATTACTAAATATGGTATGACGTGCACTTTTTACCATAGTATCTGCTTATAGGAGTTTGCGCAAGTAAGTGAAAAGAAAATGAGGGACCTTATTTCTTAATTTTCTAAATTAGTTTATTCTGGTTTTTATTGTGGTAGGTACTTAGTATGGTGGAATTAGTGCAATAATGTGGCTTTAATGGAAAATGATGTGGTAAAAGAGAGAAATAAGGAAAGGCGCTCCTGTAGGATTCGGATTGCTTTTGTTAGGTTTCATTTCATTTCATCTCATTTAATTTAATTTTCATTTCATATCAATAAAAAAAATCTACTGAAGCCTTGGCTGTATGATCATAGTTTCCTTTGCTAACCCAGAATGGGTAAAGAAAACAAAAAAAAAGTCTCTGCTTATATTCTTTTACGATTAGTTAGTTGAGTTTATTGTGTTTTATTATTTTATTAAATTGCTTAATTTTTTCGCAACTGTATTAAAAATAGTTGTTCAGTACACGTGCGGAACCGTCATTGCAACTTGTTCCGACTGTCAACCCTCACCTTCGGCTGCGCCTCGGCTCGGGTAGACATTTGTCGGAACTCTTTGCAATGACAGGCTTTCCGCACTTGTAATGAAATCTACTATTTCATTATATGCAGAGACTTTTTTTTTGTTTTCTTTACCCATTCTGGGTTAGCAAAGGAAACTATGATCATACAGCCAAGGCTTCAGTAGAATTTTTTTATTGATATGAAATGAAAATTAAATTAAATGAGATGAAATGAAATGAAACCTAACAAAAGCAATCCGAATCCTACAGGAGCGCCTTTCCTTATTTCTCTCTTTTACCACATCGTTTTCCATTAAAGCCACATTATTGCACTAATTCCACCATACTAAGTACCTACCACAATAAAAACCAGAAAAAACTAATTTAGAAAATTAAGAATTAAGGTCCCTCATTTTCTTTTCACTTACCTACTTGCGCAAACTCCTATAAGCAGATACTATGGTAAATAGTGCACGTCATACCATATTTAGTAATCTGTGGTCATACAGTCAATTTAATGTATTTTTTATATTCATAAATTTAATTTGGCCGATACTAATATTAATTTAATGTATAATTAAAATTACTTTTAAATCTGTTATTGAAACAAATTAGAAGCTTCTTTTTAGAAATATTTGCATGAATCATAAAAACTTCTATGATTTTTTTTTGTAAAAACTTCGTGGTTGGTTTTTTCTTTTTAATAGACAATATTTTGACAGTTGGGAAAGAAAACGCACGAGTTCGGGAAAGGTAAAGAAAAAGTTCGAGTGTGTAATAGCCCACATCCCGAACGCTATACGTCCCTGCAATACGCCACTTTTTGAGCAACTGTATTAAAATAGTAGATTTCATTACAAGTGCTGAAAGCCTGTCATTGCAAAGAGTTCCGACAAATGTCTACCCGAGCCGAGGCGCAGCCGAAGGTGAGGGTTGACAGTCGGAACAAGTTGCAATGACGGTTCCGCACGTGTACTGAACAACTATTTTTAATACAGTTGCGAAAAAATTAAGCAATTTAATAAAATAATAAAACACAATAAACTCAACTAACTATTCGTAAAAGAAACTTTAGAAAAAGCAGACTTTTTTTTTTGTTTTCTTCACTCATTCTGGGTTGGCAAAGGAAACTATGATCATACAGCCAAGGCTTCAGTAGATTTTTTTTATTGATATGAAATGAAAATAAATTAAATAAGATGAAATGAAATGAAACCTAACAAAAGCAATCCGAATCCTACAGGAGCGCCTTTCCTTATTTCTCTCTTTTACCACATCGTTTTCCATTAAAGCCACATTATTGCACTAATTCCACCATACTAGGTAAGTACCTACCACAATAAAAACCAGAAAAAACTAATTTAGAAAATTAAGAAATAAGGTCCCTCATTTTCTTACTTGCGCAAACTCCTATTAAGCAGATACTATGGTAAATAGTGCACGTCATACCATATTTAGTAATCTGTGGTCATACAGCCAATTTTATGTATTTTTTATATTCATAAATTTAATTTGGCCGATACTTACTAATATTAATTTAATGTATAATTAAAATTACTTTTAAATCTGATATTGAAACAAATTAGTAGCTTCTTTTTAGAAATATTTGCATGAATCATAAAAAACTTCTATGATTTTTTTTTAGTAAAAACTTCGTGGTTGGTTTTTTCTTTTTAATAGACAATATTTTGACAGTTGGGAAAGAAAACGCACGAGTTCGGGAAAGGTAAAGAAAAAGTTCTAGTGTGTAATAGCCCACATCCCGAACGCTATACGTCCCTGCAATACGCCACTTTTTGAGCAACTGTATTAAAAACATCTTTACCTGGCAGGTAAGGATTTTTTTCTAACCAGTCGGAACTATAACTACCTCCTCCATAGCTATGTTATCCTGGTACTTTAGAACTCAAACGATAATTCGCTAAGCTACAAGGTCCTTGTACTAAACCATTACTAGAGTAATGGTTTAGTACAAGTAATCAGTAGAGTAGAGTGCTACCATATTAGAAACTTATTTGACCCGGTGGTGGCGGAGCCAGCCATTGAAATACAAAACGGACTGTGGCTGTCAGCAATATGATTTATTTCAGTTCCAAATAAGTATTAATATTAGCATCGGGTCAGATAATTTCGCAGCCTCAGATCATAT
The DNA here is from genome assembly GCA_949710035.1 of Crambus lathoniellus. NCBI lineage: Eukaryota > Metazoa > Arthropoda > Insecta > Lepidoptera > Crambidae > Crambus > Crambus lathoniellus. Next base: position 16,662,845 of record OX453307.1, read on the forward strand.
AATACTGTTCGCAACACTCTACCGCGATAGGTGTACATACTATGCGATTATTATAAGAATAGGACGGGTTGTTGACAAACTTCACTCTGAAAAGGTACAGTTCGCAAGAAAGTGCAAAACAAAATGAAAATAGTTTTTTTTTATTTTGGCAGAAGGTGGTTTGGGTATTGCCACTTTCAAAACAAAGTTTTTTATTTTTTAAATTTACATAAGTACTTCCCTTTTTTTGTACTCAACTTTACTGCTCATGCCCTTCCTTATGCCGCCGGCGCCAGACATAGCACAAACATTTGTACAAATGTTTGGACACATGTGGTATTTGAGTATTTGTTCAAAGCTTTGATAAAATACTAGAACATATTTCTACAGTACTTTGCAATGTCAGAAGAAAAAGTCTTCAGTCAGAGGTGGAATAGCATTAGCAAGCATAATGTGTTGTGTTTTGATTTACAATTGGCGGATTCACGAAAGGCGCCTCCCCGAGTGGCTCGATTGAATAGTTCCCCGTGATACCAATAGCCGGCGCACCATGGTAACAGCTAGATTCTGCCGAATCTAACTTCAATCAACGTGCAGACTCTAGCTGGCCAATCCTTTTACCATGATAGACCAAAACAATTTTTCACGAGACCCCCAATTTACCAATTTTATTGTAAAGTTGATTATTAAATTATTTTCATTACTTAAATTCCTGTTTTATTTAAATTCTTAAACCAGTAAATAATCAAAATTTAATTTATTCTGTGTTATTGAAGCATCAGAACATTGTATGAAAAAATGGTTTCAGTTAAATATCACAAAATTTTAATTTAAATTCAAATTACCTGATCATTTTCGTAAAAGCATACTTTCATGAGTCCTATACTTTCCGAAAAAATCAAGTTAATGATTTGTATAATTATTATCTGCAAATTATTCATATGTTTTGGTTTGCACGAACATTATTATTTATCGTATCTAAGCTATGACATGATCAGCCCCCTTATTAATTTATTTTTTTGCACACCATACTGAAGTGAAGTGAAGTTAGTTTGACAGCACTTTGACAGCTTGACGTCACAACATGGCGGATTCCCTATCCTATTCTTATATTAATCGCATAGTACTTACTATAAGTGGATTTCTTTCCTTTTTTATCGATGTTAGTTAAGGCTGAAGGTGGAAGCGCACTACTCCCGAAATCCTCAATTACTGAAGAACTGGTTATCTTGTCTCTAACTGCCAGAACACAAGAATGCTAAAAACATCATTGTTATGGCGGCAGACTTCGATAAGATGGTGGTAGCTAGCAAGGTGGACTTCGAACAAGTCCTACCACCAACACCAATCATTCCTTTTGTTATGTTAAAATTTAAGGCTGGACCCGTCGTCTCTGCACGACAGCATTTATTTAAGTACCTACCAAACATTTTATCTTATCTAGACAAACAAGGGAATTTTGTGACAAATCTGTTTTCTATCTTATCTATCAGCTAGATATGCCAAAAACATAATTTTGTTGAGTTTTAGCTATTATTTATTAACATAGGCTAAGTACAAATTGTTACTAACAAATATGAGTCAATGTTACTTGAATAATAAATGAATTGAATTGAATTGAATAGTACAAACATATTAGTGGCTGAAGGTGTCAATACGATTTTTGTATTAGAGGGTTAATTATGAAATTGCGAATAAAAATCGATATTGTAGTTTTTTATTTCACGATTTCGTGCCTTATTTTTTTAAATACATCGTAAAATGTGCAATATTTTTTTTTCTTGATAAAATCTGTTATAGTCAATGTCCTTTTCGTTTGTGCAGCAATTCGAGGGGCACACTGTAGGTTCTAATAAGTAAAGTTCTAATACTTGATTTTCAATATACCTATATGTTATATTAATAGCAACGGAGTCTTTTTTGAATTTTTGGCATTTACATTTTTATTACTTATTGAAAATCAAGTATTAGAACTTTCAGCCTTATCACCACTTAACATCAGGTGTGATGAAGGCTAAGTGCTACTCCGTCGTGGATTTTAAAAAAATCGACCCGTCTCACAACACAACTAGGAACTAGCTCCGATGGGGCCCGGATCCACGAACTTTCACTGTTTGGACGAATGCTCTAACCACTGAGGGTGACTGAGGTACTGAGTCGTTGTATCGGAGCTAGTTGAGAGACGGGTTGATTTTTTCTAATAATTATGTAGGTACCTACTTCATTTTCATATATAGGTATGTTTATTCCTGCTATTTTACGTGCAGGATTAGTTTTTGTTAAAGAGAAGTTTGACTAACATATTTTTATTTTTTTTTTAATAATAAGGCTAGCAAGTAAGAAATAAATTTTAAAAACTTAGATATTTAGTAACGTACAAATAAACACTTTGTTCACAAGTCACATCACAAGCACACCTATGTATAATTTAATTTCAGTTGTTATAAATAGGTGTAAAAATCTAATAAACGTGCTTAGAGATAGAGGCGGCTCAAAGGCTAATTGAAACAATTTCATATGTTACGTTTAAATGCAATATATTACATTCATAATATTTACATACAAATAAAAGACTTAAAAACTTATTTAACAAATACATCACCTAAGAAATAAATTACAACAATTAAGAAATTTTGTACAGAACAGCTAACTGATTTGGTATTTAGGGGACATACAATGGTAGCTCAGGATGGAGATAGAGTTACAATCAACTTCTAGGCTTTGTAAAAAAAACATAAAAAGATAAATTAAATTAACTCTACTTTTTGAGGTATCGCAAACTGCATTTACGAGTATCAGACAAACACTTCGATTGGTACCTGCACCTGGTTGTTTGAAAACTCCATAAGTTTTACTCAATGTTTGATTGTTATTATGGGTTTATAATATACTAGCCTTCCACCCGCGGCTTCGCCCGCTTGGACTACATGTCATTATCCCTTGGGAATGTGATATTTTTCCGGGATGAAAAGTAGCCCATGTCTCTCTCCAGCTCCTAAACTATCTCCATTCCAAAATCTCGTGTCGATCCGTTGCTTCGTTTTGACGTGAAAGACGGACAAACAAACAACAAATAAGCAAACACACTTTCACATTTATATTATTAGTATGGATCATATTATTCCTTTGTACCTACTTACGTATATAAACTTAGTAACATAATCATAGTAGATATAATTATATTTTTTGTAGAAATAATATAGGTTATTAACTAGATTAAACATAGAAAAAATTGTGATAGAAAAAAAAAAACACCAGCCCTGTAAGAGTAGCTTTCTATCACAAGTTTTCCTACGTTTGTTACAGAAATGCATTGTGAACGCATAAATATATTTTTTTAAATTGAATATTAAATATTAGAAAAAAACAACACATCCTCTAAGTGGTTCCGCCGAGAATTCAACCCGTTACCTTTCACTGTCAGAGCATTCGCCCGGTCGTTTTTTTTCTAATATTTCATTTTCAATAATAAAAATTGCATTGTGAATGCAAAAAAGTAAAAGTAATATAAATATTTTTATTTTTATTTTCAATGACCTGCACATGCCTGCACCCACCCTGTTCGTGATCTTATTATTTGTATGAAAACCAGAGCAGCGCCTCCTTGAGTCGTTTTATGAACTAAAACTGAATAGGCAGCACTTTGACAGCTTGGTAGCATTTTTACGCAAGGTGTAGTTTATTTATTATCATAAAGAGAGGTTTGTGTGTTTGTGGTATATTTTAAGCACAAAAATTTATATTAATCCAAAAACACAACCTGATTTATAATTGAATGAATTATAGCTTATAAGCCTCAGCCTCCGACTTTATTCAATATTTTCGTCACAGGAACCGGTATCGAATACCTACTTAGCGAAAGCTAAAGGCACTATTCTAATAGGATTTATCATTAACTACCCAAAACATTATTGAGACTTATGACAAGCCGATTGTTGAATCGAAATTATTGGAATCAAAAAAACTAATAGCTCATCAGAATTCAATGAATAGGTAGTACCTACCTACTGCGCAATCAGTGATTAACTGATTCTTATTAACTGATTAATAGCATAGTGTATATATTCTTTGTTAACAGTACTTAATAGCTGTCATTTTAAAAAGATTTAATGTCATCTGCAAACAAAAGACAACCATTAACCAGGAGCCTATACCATGATGGCGTGATATTGAAAATGATGGAAGATTTACAAGAATCCAGTAGCTGGCGTAGATTTTAGGCGTTTACAAACGGGCGCCAATAAATGTTGAAATATTACCTAGTTAATAGATAAATATTGAACACCATCACATACATTCATTGTTCGAATACCAAACTGTAATAGCTTAAGCACTAGTAATAGGGAAAATGGTAACAGCGACAGGTATTACCACATACACTCAGACCAGACCCGACGAAATATTGAAAAGTTACCGACCGGGAATTAAACTCGGGACCTCTAGAAATAGCGGCGCCTTGAAATCCGGTGCGTTTACCACTCGGCCATAGAGGTCGCCCACCACCAATAAGTTGATAGCCGTTTTACTCCATGCCATGGCTGGCGCCAGCATATTATTCTGTGGCGCCAGCTTGAATTGGCACGACAAGACGTTTACGCGAAGCTAGCGCTGGATTGCCATTAATAAGTATTGGGGTCAGCTAATTGATCAATGTAATTGTGTCATGAAAATGAAAATTGTTTATTCAGTCTAGGCTGATTCAGTATTTGTGAACGTCCGTAAGTAAAGGCAGTCTCGGTTTACTACTCTCAAAGCATGAATCTTTAGAGTGAGGTATAGCTCGGTAGCAAAAACCAGCACTATGCGTTAGGCACCATACGCTATTTCAGGTGGCAATCTACCTGAAATAGCGTATGGTGTAGTAGCCTCAGTGCAAAAGAACAATTGAAGAGCGATCGGTATATCGGGTAAAAGACTAAATTTGTATTTTTTGGTGGAATAGTTATAGATGCTGGAGTTATTCTAATGACCATTACCAGCTATCTGTAAGGCGGTGGTGGTTGGTTAACGATGACAGTGGGTGGGTTGGTGACGTGGTGGTGGTGCTGGTGGACGACGGTGGTGCGCGGCGGCGAGGGCCCGCAGCAGTCGCAGCACAGGCAGGGGATGCAGCAGCAGCAGCACGGCCGCAGAGATATGTTACACCCCATCCTGGAATGATGGAAAGATACACGTTAATGTTACGGTTACATAATGAACTCATATGGAACAGGTGATCTTGTTCGATAAAATTTACCAGCATGTCTCCACGGTGGTTCCTATTCCTAGATCCGAAACCGAATTTGCCAATAAGGGTTTGTGTGTCATCTCTGTCATCGCCTATCTTTGCATGTTACTATTGTATACGTGATATTGCATTGGTGTGTCATTAATGGATCTACTAATATCTTCGTGTAATTGTTCTACTTCTAGATCTTGTGCCGAGCTAGTAGGTATACCTACGTCACCGAGAGATAGTTTTCTGTATAGTCCAAAACCGAGGAGCCGCCAGACATTACTTCTTATCGTCGTCGTATGATAGTATCAGTATAGTGGTCAGTATACTACTCATATTATGAGAAGTACCTATACTGTTAGAAGACCATACGAGTGTATCATTTAGGTATCTATGTTAAGTCGGGACCGTTTTGGGACAATTTTATAAATATTTTGTAGGTATGTTCCAAATAAACATATTTTCTATCTTCTTTTTTTCTTTCTCTATAATACTTCTGTTTTTGACTAACAAAATTGTTATACAGGAAATAGAAAATCATCGTCATATTATTTATGAGAAAATAAGTAGTCTTGGCGGCTCCGGTATTTTTATAGAAAACTAACTCTCGGTGACATCTGCGTTTTAACTCCAAAATTCTGACTTGAACGAAATTAAGTAAAAATTAAAGACCTTGCAATATTTTTTATCTTTTCCTACTTAGGTGACGTACTTTTAAATAACTTTCTATAAACACGATCGATTAGTAATCAAACATTAAAAATTAGTTTTAATACTTTTCGGAGTGCCTTACAATATTTATTTTATTTATTTATTTGGAAACAAACAGTTTTTTAACACAAATTTACCAACATTGCACTTACCATTAAACACAATAAGGGGATAGACTTACAGTTTCAGTAATTGCTAAATAATGTAGCACTATGTAAAACAGAGGCAATAAACAATTATATTTTTTTAAAGAAAATCCTAATATTATGAATGCACTTAATGTTACATTAGACAATTAACCGCCGGTTTCTGAAACGCCAATCAAAATTAAAATTAGCTAACAGACTGTCAACAGACTGTCACAATTAATTCCCAATTAAAAGCACCTTGGGTTTCTGAAACGAAAATTATCTCACAATTAGGTTTAGATTTGTATGGGCACTGACTGACTGTTAACAGACTGTTGACAGTCTGTCACATTTTTCTTTCAGAAACCCAAAATACAAGAGATTAATTGGGAATTAGGTAATTTTAATTTTGATTGGCGTTTCAGAAACCGGCGGTAAGTGTGTTAGGAACAATTAAATTAATCTTCTAAAATGTCACGTTCACGAAATTAACATAAAAATCTGCAAATAACGGTATAAATGCCACTTGCAGTAAGTACTTGTATTTTTGCGATAAAAGTGTAAAAAACCGAAACCTTAACCTTGCTGTGTTAATTTCCGATAAAACCATAAAAAAGTTAATTTCCTCATTTTACCTTCAAGTAAGTAGATACAATATGCAATTGTTGAATTAAAACGTTTGGGACGTAACATATTTTCTCGTCTTGCGATACGCGACGATTGTTCGTAAGGAAAATAAGGGACACTGCAATACACACCAAAAATACGTCCTTAAACTCATCTGAGACCTTGGGCCTTAATAATCATCAATGCCTTTATTGCTATAGGTAGATTAGGTCCCCCAAGACCCCAAGTGAAGTAGTTCAAAATGCAAACGATACTATCGCATTTGCGCTGAAAATTTTATTTTCGGTCTTATTTCTTTACCATTATGATCGATTTCTTTGCCAAAATTTTACTCAAACGCGATTACTTATTTAAAACGTCTGTGTTTGAATCAAAGCTCACATTTTCATTCAGTTTCACGATTTCGATGAGAATATTCGCACCACTTATTTCCCTCACACATTTTAATAACATTTGTCCTAAGTAGTAGGTTCTTAAGCAGCAAGGTAGAAGAAGCAAAAACATTTTTAAATTGTTATACTTTGATAAAATGTTGGTTATAATTTAAAATTCTTAGTCATGCAGAACTTCTATAAAAGATTCAGTACTTATTATCAATTTCTAGGTAAGATCACTTCTAATTGCTATCTCTTTCCAAATTTAATTTGCCTATAGCTACAAATTAATTTTATTTACGACACTTACTGCAAAGGAGACAAATAAAAATTAAATCATTAACATTCCATTCCAAATGTGCAATATGTTAAGTTCCCATTTTTATGGCTGAACCACTAAGTAACTACGCGGGCGGTCGCCGCTGAACTAATAAATGAAAATCCCATGTGATCTACGTCATATCAACATCTTTATGACGAAGCTGCAAGAGAACAGGGTGCCTACCATCAACTTTAAGACAGCGATTCAAAAATAGCGCGATGCAGAATAGGTTCCTAAAATGAATTGCTTTCTTTCGTACTCTGGTACCTTCTAAAAACTGGATCGCAAATGAATTGCTAAATGTTAATGACCGAACGATTTGTGTCCTATTTCTTCTACCCGTCTCTTTCACTCGATTCTGTCATGCCCGGAGAGTGAGAGGGACGGGTATAACCTGCAGGTGACATGTCAAATCGACCGGGTTATAAGTCAAATAAGAGTTCCTGACAGTTTAGCGGCTGTGAAATGTCATTGATCGATCACTGAATCGCTGTCATTGATATTAAGCTGTCGTGGTACGAATAAGCGAAGCAGATCAGTTTAGGTCCTAAACAAAACCGCAATAAGAGTTGATGGTAAGCACCCAGGAAAACCAAATACCTACATTTGAATAATTGTTTTCAGTGTTACACTAACGATCTAAATAATAAAGAAACAAGTGACAAATGACACAAACACTACACAGTCCATAGATATGTGAAAAGACAAGGACTCTCATCGTAAATGAGTGTGTTAATTGACACATCAAAGTGCCCCGGTAACGATCAATCGCAATTGACAATGTTTACGTCATTGACGGACCAAATGATCGTCTACAGAGGCAATTGAAGCGATTGACATTCGAAACTACGTGATTGATGCGAATGATGGAAAGCCCATTGTCAATCACGTACAAATTGACGAATGACGATTGATCGTTACCGGGGCACTTTATGAGCCGCACAGAACAACGTGAATCATTATAAGGTAAAAAGGTAATAATTATCATTTGGAAAAAAATACATCACAAATTCTACGAATGCCTTAATAGTATTTATAATAACTTGGTGCCTATTAGTTTATAAGTTTTTAGTAAAAATTTTATTTTTATGACAAGCTTTTTTGCTGACTGTACTTTAATATTGTATTGTCATCTGAACCAAACCTGTACTTATACAAAATTTCAGCTCCATCGGACACTGGGAAGTGGGTCAAATTAAGCTTACAAGATTTGTCCCCACTAACCAATGACGTTTTATTAATTTATATGCCACTAACTAACAAACTAACTAACTAACTAACATGGCAAGTTAATAAAAAGCTTGTTATAAAGAAGTTTAATTTGACATTTGAAATGCTTTTCATTTTCAAATCTTAAAAGTCGATTAAAAAGGAGTGATAATTGGAAAAAACTGATTTTTTACCAATCATCAGTTTAAACATTAGAAACATTAATTTAAAAATCTCTACACTTTGCTTTCAGCACAGATAATATAATACTATCTTTCAGCTATTTTTGCTTTGCCAGTTCTTCTATCTCTCATCTTTCTATCAATCGAAAGCCTTGTAAAGTTTATGATAGCCAAATTAATATTGACGTAGTATCTTTACAATACCTACACCAGATATAACTTTGAAAATCCTCGTACTAAGTATTAACTTTACAAGGTTTATTAACTACCTACTTAAATATCAATAAGTAAAAAAAAGTGTACCAATCTGAATTTTTTATGAACACCATCCTACTAATATTACTTATAAATCCAACTATCCTACCTACTTAATATTATAAATGTGAAAGTTTAGATGTTTGGATGTTTGTTACTCAATCAAGCCAAAACGGCTAAACGGATTTAGCTGAAATTTGGGACATAGGTACTTTGCAGCCTGCAGAGGAACATAGGCTACTTTATATCCCGGAAAAATATCACATTCCCGCGGGATAACGTCGTGAAGTCCACGCAGGCGAAGCCGCGGACGGAAAGCTAGTATTTTCTACCTTCAAAAGGTTAAAAAGACGTGCTCCTAAAGAAGTTTAGAGCCTAACTCTACCTTCAAAAGGTTAAAAAGACGTGCTCCTCAAGACATGATTGCGTGAGGAACTAGCGCCAAGTTTGGAAATATCACTGGATACTGTGCCATACATGCCCACAACATGTCGGAGAGACAGCTCGCAGGAAGAAAGATTAGATGATAAAAAAAAAAAAAGCAGGTTTAAACTCCTTTGTTTTTTTTTACTTTAGAAGAACTTATATACCTAGTAATAGTGAAACAACTAATCAATAAATAAAATGCGGACAAACAAAGATGTTTAAGTAATTAATCCAATGAACAAAAATTTGACAAAAAATTTGAGGAATTTGACAGCAGCTGCCTGCGAACATTTAAAAAATCGTTTTTTTTTATCCGAAACGGGGTAGCACTTAGCCTTTATCACACCTGATGATAAGTGGTGATAAGGCTGAAGGTGGAAGCGCACTACTCCCGGAATCCTCAAACACTGAGGAACTGGCTATCTTATCTCTAACTGCGGGAACACAATAATGCTGAAAACATCATTGTTATAGCGTCAAACTTAGATAAGATGGTGGTAGCTAGCCAGGCGGACTAAGAACAAGTCCTACCACCAACCAAACCGAATACAATATGTACTTCCACCGGGAATCGAACCCGGGGACCTCTGGGGCTGAAATCGGTGGTATGAACCACTACACCACAGAGGCTGTTTATTTCATTTGATTCCGTAACATAGTAATATAATCAGCATTTTTAATTAAGATAAGTACGGTAAGTGCTACATTACCGAAAGTATGTATGACTAAGTGAATTTAGTCACTACTGTTATCAGGCGGTAGTTTGATAACAAATTCTCTAACATGCAAGATTTTCAACTTAAATGACGAAAGACTACATATTATGCAATGCCAACATAGGTACTTAGTTACCTACTATACAAAGAATATATTCGTGACAGTTTTTTCCGTTTGCGTGCGGTTGAGTAATAATTATAATTTTGACCACACCGTTGATTAGTAGGTACGTAAAGTAAAAACGAGTTAGTAACGACAACGAAATGTGTTGAAGGCAGATGATCCTGCCTGAAAACAAAGCTAAACGATAAGCTTTTTTCATAACTACAATACTCTCTAGTTCGGGAAGTAAACCCAAAAATTAAAAATAATCACAGAGTGATCCCTCCCTCCGTTTAGTTCTCACAGTAACCTTTAGATAGGTGGAAATGGGCAATGATGATTAGTCAGTGATCAATAATGATTAATCTGAAAATTTACTGTTAATGCCATGATAAACAACCGGTTAGTAAGTATTATCAACCAACACACCATCAATAATAATTGTCACTTAGATAAATTTAATTCTAAAGTGGAATGAACAATGATAATGAAGAAGCGGATGAAATGGTCGTCCACAGCTCGACTCACCTTAACAAACTTATTTGACTTGATCACTTTATCTCGCTTCAGGGTATCCGGGGTATTGCGGGTATTGCTGTGGGTATTGTTGTGGGTATGGCTGTGGGTAGGGCTGTGGGTACGGCTGCGGATACGGGTATCCGGGTGGCGGGGGCCCTTGGTCCACAATCACCGGTGGTTGCTGAACGATCACTGTTTGTGGCGGCGGCTGTTGCTGCTGCCCACAAGCGTTTGGACAACAGCAGGCGCACAGACAGCACGCGCCGAGTGCCAAGCAACAAGGGGTACAGTCACCACAATCCGCGCAATCACCGCAATCAAACGAAAGACAGATCCCCATTATCCCACAGCTCAAGATCCAAATTCAATACTGATGAAGCTCACGTACCAGACTGAAATAAGTCAGTTACTTAAGAATTGTAAAATAAATACCGTGAGCACCTGAGTCATTAGTAGGAATAAACAAAATGGCGGAGCGTTATCAGTGTATGTGCGTTATCGGTGAGTGAAGTATCATATCTATTGATAAAAGATAGCAGCAACATCTAAATCGAAATTCACCGTAAATTACGAATTCAAATATCCTGTACTGATATCAAGGAACATATAGATAAATAGACATGGACAAAATATACTATAACCACGAACAAATTATCCGTCAATTACGATTTGAAATCTTCTAATATTATAATGTATATTATGTAGTCACAGGAGCCTGTATAAGTACTATTTCAGAGTTTTCTGAAAACAAAATCATTGATGTTATCTTATCAATCAACTCTTTTTCTTCGGAAAGATTATAATTAAATATGTAAAATTTCATTAATAAAGTTATCAAAACAATCAGGGGGTTTTACCTCAAAACGTAGTGATATGTAAGCCAATAAAAAAACGTAAATTATAAGTTGTTAGTTCACTTTTGATTGCTTGATATATCGGTACCTAGTTTTCCTTGTGTATTTTGTTATTCAATTAACACATAGGTATATGAAAAAAAAACTTGGTAAAATTAGAACACACACACAGTTGTCTTTAGTTAATTTGTGTCTACAAAATAAATTAAACTTGACAATTAGGTAGGTATATACTCGCTCAATTAATATTGAAAAGGTTTCAAAACTATCGTTAAAATGGGACGAAATATAAGGCACTCAATTTTTTAAATAAATTTACCTAGTTGGTACTAGTTTAGATTTCAATATGCATTGCCAACATTGCCGTGAAGGTGAAACAATCTACAAAGACGTACAATTTAAGACCGTGAAACAAACATTGTAACACGTAATAGTAGATTGTATTACAAGGGAGCAAAATAATATATTTACGGCGAGGGCGCTATTTTGAATCCAGAGCGCAGTGAAGGATTCTAGAGTAGAATCTCGAGCGCAGCGAGGGATTCTAAAGTAGAATCCTGAACGCAGCGAGGGATTCAATATACGCCGCCCGAGGTGAAAATAATTTTGCGGCCGAGTAATACACTCTGCTTTTCATCCCCCTCTATAAGAAAAGCAGTAAAGACAACTCAAACTACCTACCTTTCTTTGTCGTTCGGATACATCATAGCGCTAGTCGGGCAAAAAAAAAGTATTTCCGGGGATGCCGTAGGGGGGTTGAAAATTTTGTTAGATTTTAGCTACGACTCACCGTTTACGAGATATTCTCAATTTTATAAAATTCCGTTTTTGAAAATTTCTCGGTCCCGAAAAAAGTCCCGGCCCCATACAAAATCAGTTGAATTTTTTTTTAAGTACTGCACACCCTTTGCTACACTCCAACCCATGAAGCTCGACTTAATACTGAGGTAACGTCAAACTTCATGCTGCAACCAATGCTTCTTTAATTATGTTCTAAATTCAAATCTCATCGTTTTGGACCCTGTTATGAAGCTGTTCAAAATTCAAATCTCATTTATACCCTCTTGTCATAACAGGTAAAAAATGAATCGTTTTGGACCCTGTTATTAGATAAACAATCATCGCTTTTCGAATCGATGGGATGAAAATACTTTTACAATACACAAACGAACACGAATACGTTATTTACAATACGCTTTGTTTGCCAACACCAAACACATTTGGCACCACACACATATTAATTTTCACTTCCATTTCCCATGTTTCGTGGACGACCAATACTGTTAGTAAGCATGTTTAATTAAAATAATTAAAATCGTTAATTACCTTATACCAGCAGGCACGTCATATATCAACAAAGTTTACAGTAGTAATAACGTGAAATAATGAATTGATTAATTGTTTCTGTAGTGAGTCAGGCTGTAGTGTGTCACTCAACAGTCGAGGAAAAACTGCAGTGACGTGAACGCCTGCGCAAGCCGCTCGATATTGCATTAGTCTAGGAGCTAGGAGTTTTCTAGTGGGCGATAATACTATTTTTTTTTATATATATATATATGAAAAATACATCTGTAAAACAGCTCTTTCTCAGATGATTGATAAATGATTTCTCAGAGTGTTCTTAAGTTTTGGAAAATTAACGAGTTTAAAAAAAACTCAAGAGTCATTGAACAAAATTACAAATTTTCCTTAGAGTTGGAAAAGACGTGATTAATAGGTGAAGAAATCTACCAGACAGAAAGTTAGCTAAGTATTAATTTAATACAACGTTCTCAGATGATGTTGATCTGCCTTTGTCTTGCCTTTGCCTTTGTTGCCTTTGAAAAACCATATTTTAGTTACCTTTGGAGATAATGCTATTTATGTTTATATGAAAGTATCAAAGTAAAAATAAGAACCTTACCTCCAGGCTTAGAGGTCTCACATTACAAGCAAAGCGTTATATTATAAAGCAAGAATATTGCACTCGGACTACGTGACGTAACATTGAAAATGAGAGCGAAGTCAACTAACCTTAACGTAAACACGAACACTTGCTATTCCTTTTAAAGAAAATATAAGGCCACTCGTCGTGTTCGACTGTTTGCAAACATGCAATGGATGAAACATTTGCAGTGCGAAAACCACCGTTATTACTAGCATCCTAAGAGAATATTATATGGTCAATTTGCCAAGTTTGCCGTACTGCCTTTTGCAGGTTGTTTGTTGATTCTAAAATGAATGTGATGATTTTTATGTTAAAATTCAATAAGGTCTAAACTCAAACTTATTGACTTTGACACTGGCGCTTTTGACGCTTTTAAACAAATTATTAGCCAAATGGGTCATGATTCGAATGGTTCGACTGTACATACAAGTTAAGTAAAAACGACTAAGTACCAACCTTATCAAATTCTAAATTAGACTTTGTCTCTACGACAAATTGGGTAGCGGTAGGGTAAAACCTACTGAGTTTATAATCTAACTATCTATAAAATAAGTATTATCGGAGATTAACTAACAGATCTATTGAATTTTAATTTATTGTGGATTTTCCAATCTTTAGTTGGAAAATAGATTATGTAGAGCAGGTACTTAGGGACAAATGTTTAGTTATAAAAACTTTATTTCTGGTTCAGAATTATTTTCGACAAATATGTTGTTTTTACAGAGTAAGATACTAGCTAAGCACGAATCTCTCACCTTTTTTTGTTTCTTGCGTAAATTCAACTAAGTATTGTACAGTCTGCTGCATATGAAGTTACCTGTTTACCACGAAAAAAATCCGTGTTCTGTCTGTGGTGTTAACCTTGAGAACAACCATAAAGCAATATTATCATTATTAAAGTGGTATCGTAGTGCAACTGTTGATTATAATATAGCGCGATAAGAGGATTGTGTAGCAAACGGTCTCCATACAAACGGTGATAACGTTATCCACCCTCTAAGCCAGTCCTTCCCAAAATGGGCGATAACGCCCCCTTGTGGGCGCTGCATGCCTAAAGGGGCGCGGTAAGAGACCCAGAAAAAATATGGGGGCGTTGTAATGGCTACCCGTGCTGACCGCCTATGTGTAACTGCGCTCAGTTACGGCGATACTCGAAAAAAATATGGTGAAGCGAGATAGCAATGAGAAAACGACGCGCGCGGGAGCGAGACCAATTTAGCAGATTAGGCAAAAAAACCACAAAATCACTTCGTATTAAAAAATTACAGCAACTTTTAAAAAATGCTTCTAAACGATCCTAAATATTATTAGTGTCCACTATTCAAACCAATTTCCAATAGTGTAAGTAATGATTATCTATACATATAATAAAACAGAAACGGACAAAAAGTCTGTACATGAAATATTAAAAAAAAAAAAAAAACTGCTATGTGATGTGTACAGGATATAGACCCCAAAACGATAGATATTAAAATTTTTGTCTGTTTGTCTGTTTGTCTGTTTGTCTGTTTGTCTGTTTGTCTGTTTGTCTGTTTGTCTGTTTGTCTGTTTGTATGTTCGCTTTTCACGCAAAAACTACTGGACGGATTTTTACCAAATTTTGTGTAGTAATAGCTTATAACCCGGGTCAACATATAGGGTACCTTTTATTGCGGGAAATTTAATTATTCCTACGGGAAAATACAAAAACTGATTCTTACTAAAATAGATGGCGCCACATGATTATGAAAATACGTTATATTTAATCGCTGTCTCAATTAATAATGAATCATGTTATTTTTTTTTACCTGCTTCAAAACATAATATAAATTAAAACCCATCCAGGCTCATATAAAATCATAAAAAAAATTTCATGTTATTTACGTCATTATATCTACTAAGCAATAGATGGCGCAGGAAGTCAGTAAGATTACGATATACGTCTCACAAAAGAACATTCGAATGATTATATTAATTAGGGTGAAAGCCCCCTCTGTTGCCACTTTAAGATGTTTTTCACTTCTTTTGCATCATAACTACTAAGCAATAGATGGCGCGGGAAGTCAGTAAGATTACGATATACCTTTCACAAAAGTACATCCGAATGATTACCTATAATAAGTAGGGTGAAAGCCCCCGCTGTTGCCACTTTAATTTTTTTTCACTTCTTTCGCCTATGGTCTTAAGGAGGTATCTAAAATTGTCAAGAATGTATCTTATACTTTTCTTTAAATTTTTAAATTTACAATACAAAAAACTACTTAAAAAATTTAACCGACTCCAAAAAGTATTTGTCAACTGAAAAGGAAAAATATAATTTATATTATAGTTAAGGTACCTTTTTGAGGTCGGTGCCAGTCAGTTTAATTTTTTAAATTACTATTTATTTCCTAAGTTTTAGTGTATATTGTACAATAACATACCCACGAAAACTACTAAACCGATTTTGATGAATCTTAGACTGTTCCCAAAGTTAGAATACACCTAATTTAAATCAAATAGAATCATCTCGATATGCCTTTAGATTTCGAGAAATTCGTGGACATACATAGTAAAAACATATAACTAAGTATTCATATACTTACGAAATTTAGTTTTATTTAAGTCAATTAAAAACCTATTTTTTAAACTTAAAATGTGCGAAGGGTGCCGATTGATGTGTTTTTTGTCAATCAAATTTTAAAAGATACATCGAGAAATCAAAACTTAACTAACTTAGATAAAATAAAAGAAACATCTAATTCGATGTAAACTGAAAAGCGTTTATTGAATAATATTTCTATGTCATAAAGAATTATTACTATTGTTATTATGACTTAAAAGTCATAGATAAAAAGTATATCAAGCAAAAGTTATTAACGAAATGTTTAAAGCTAAGTAAGCACTCGGGGCAGTGGCCAAAACTAAAGTTCTTACCCTATTGATGTAAAATTTATATTTCGCATTTCCACTCGACGCTAGATGTATAGTGCCACAAATATATCTGAACCGGTGATAGTGGTCTTGGAGGAGCCACTAGCAATACAAAATTAACTGTCAAAATGGACTGCCGGCAGTCAACAGTATATTTAGTACCAAAAAATAACCACTGTGTGAAATAAGTTTGTCGCAATGTAGACAAAATGTCACCAATGTAGTTTTGAAAATTTTGCTCAAACGCTAAGTGGCCAGTACGTAGTTACCTACACCTACAGTGCCACAAGCTTTTCTGTTCCGGTGACAGTCGTGACAGAGGAGCCACTTGCAATACACCTAAACAGAACAGTTTACATTTCCTTATAGTCAAGGTTTTTCACAGCTAGAAAATAAAATTAGACATAACTTAAACTTAACCTTAAGCACAATAGCTTATCATAATAGTCAGCAGATGCATTTAATTGACATCAACACATTGTTATACAAATTTAACTTGACTAAAGATAAATATTATCTGCCTAATTATCTTAAGCGACAAATAGCGGTATCGCTATCATTTTATTTTAAACAATTAGCCAACAATTTGGCTAGTATAACCTCTGCTTCTATTGAGCAGTTTAACTTTGATACTTCTAATGTAACTTTGGAATCTGTTCCAAATAATTCGATTCTTTTGAATCCAAATACTGACATGGTTAATTTAAATTACCATTAGAGACAACGGAGGCATACTCTAGCCCAGTATTGACAAGAGGAAGGCCTAAATGTTTAAAAATAGTACACCAGAATATCCAAGGCTTTTCTGCTGGCAAAGACCTAGAAATAAGTTTATTTTTAAATTGTGAAAATATTGATGTGTTATGTGTTACTGAACATTGGTTAAAAGAATATGAATTATTGTTAAATTTGGATAATTATAGTGTTGTAAGTTCATTTAATAGAAAAACTACAATAAGGGGGGGTTCTTTAATAATTTTACCTAATAACACACAATATAAAGAGCGAAAGGATATAGTATCCCTCTCTGTTGAACGAATTTGTGAGATATCATGCGTGGAACTTGAACAAATGATTATAATCTGTGTATATAGCCCCCCTGGAGCAAATTACACAGTCTTTGAGTCCACTATGGAGGATGTTTTGAAAATATGCTGTCGTAAGAATAAAAAAATTGTAGTTTGTGGAGATTTTAATATAGACATCTTAGATATTAAATTAGCACAACTCTCCGGTAAATTCCTTAATCTTTTTAAATCATTTAATTTGCTTCACACTTTTAATGAACCGACGCGAATTACGCCAACATCGGCCACTTGCTTAGATAACATCTTTTCCAACTGTAACTTAATTGAGAAATCGGTAATTAATATTATTAAATCCGACCACAGTGGACAACTAGCTTCTTTTGAGCACTATAATGTTACTCCTAAACGCGAAGTAATTTGCAGGCCAATACCGAAACGTGGTATTAATAAATTTAGAAATAATGTACAAGATAAAGTTCAATGTTTGCCAGCTTCTGCTGACGCTAATAACTCTTATCAATCATTATTTGATATTGTTGAAAAAGAATTTAGTAACAATTTTAAACAAAAAGTTATAAAGTGTAATGATCGTAAGAAGTTCAGTGACTGGGCCACACCTGGTATTTATAATAGTAGAAGAAAGTTATTTGAACTCTATGCACAAAAAACGACCTCCTGTGATCCTAGCTTCATTGAATATGTCAAGAAATATTCAAAAACATTTAGGAAAGTATGTGCTTTGGCAAAATCTAGGTATATTTCAAATAAAATTAAATCATCTGAAAATAAAATAAAAGCTACCTGGAGTATTATAAACCAAGAAACTGGCAAAACAAAAAGCAAAATTAATTCATTTAACTTAAAAATTAGTGATCAGACTTTTGAATCGGATATTGAGGTGGCTAGTGCTTTTGAAGGTTACTTTGCTCGAATACCGTTAGAAACTACTAGCAGACTTAATTCTTGCCCCAACACCGCTGTCTCTCTTATGGAATCTAGTGTGAACAAGTGCCAGGAAACATTTAGTTTTAGCTATGTCACTACCGAAGATATTATTAAAGCATTCAAAGCAATAAATATTAAGAAAACAGAAGATCTCTGGGGCATATCTACAAGTATCATCAAATCAATAATTGATGTGATAGCTCCATCATTAGCAATAATTTTTAACCAATGTATAAGTGAAGGGGTCTTTCCTAATTTAATGAAGAATAGTAAAATTATTCCTCTGTTTAAAGCTGGTGACAAAAGTGACCCAGCAAATTTTAGACCTATATCCATACTACCAGCAATAAGTAAAATATTTGAGAAATTAATTTATGCTCAACTTTTAGAATATTTTAAATTAAATAGTATACTGCATGAGAAACAGTTTGGTTTTTCAAAAGGTAAAAGTACCACTGATGCTGGGGTTGCATTTCTAAAACATGTACTTGATGCCTGGGAGGACAAGCAGGATGTAATCGCTATTTTTTGTGACCTTTCCAAGGCATTCGATTGTGTTGATCACCAAACACTATTAAGGAAGTTAAAACATTATGGTGTTTCTGAAATGTCAGTAAGCCTTATGCATTCATATCTGTATGAAAGAACTCAGAAGGTAGTTATTAATAAAACTGAGTCTACCGGAGCTACCATTACTATGGGCGTACCCCAAGGATCAATATTGGGCCCGCTGTTGTTTTTAATATACATAAATGACCTTCCTTACTACGCGAAGAATTTATGTGAGACGGTGCTATTTGCCGATGATACATCTCTAGTCTTTAAAGTAGATAGAGGTGATGACTGTTCTGACGAAGTAAATAGTGCTCTTTCAAAAGTGTCACATTGGTTTAATAGTAATAATTTATCATTAAACTCAAAGAAAACTAAGTGTTTAAAATTTTCGTTACCTAATGTAAGACAAGTTGATTTTCATATTAGACTAGACGGCGATACGGTCGAATTCATTAACAATACAAAATTTCTAGGTATTATATTAGACTCGCGACTACAATGGGATCCTCATATCGAAGCCTTGGCGAGTAGACTCAGTTCGGCTGCATTCGCAGTTAAGAAAATAAGGCTCTTAACCGATATTGAAACGGCTAGAATAGTCTATTTTAGTTATTTTCATAGTGTTATGTCCTACGGCCTTTTGTTGTGGGGCTCAGCCGCTAACATCCAAAGTATATTCGTGCTCCAAAAAAGGGCTATTCGCGCCATTTACAACCTCCGATCGAGAGATTCTTTAAGAGATCTATTTAAAGAAATAAACATTTTAACTGTTGCAGGACATTACATCTATGAAAATATAATTTATGTGAAAAAGTATTATAATACATTTGTAAAGCAGAGCGATATTCATCGCTTTAACACAAGAAATAAAGATAAACTTGTCGTTCCCAAGTTTAGGCTAGAAAAATCCAGAGCCTCATTTCTGGGGAAAAGCATAGCCTTTTTTAATAAAGTTCCACAGCATATAATTGAACTACCATTGCATAAATTTAAATGTTACATTAAAGAGTCGCTGATGAGCAAAGGATACTATAAAGTAGACGATTATTTGAATGACCGCAATGCATGGTCATGATGTAACACATAACATAATCACTGTTTAATATGATGTATTTTTATACTAAGCAATTGTTGTATTAGTAACGATATGTTTTTTTTTTTTTTGTAAATGTCGTTACCTAACTAAGAAACGCTGGCAAATTTCTTGCGCCCATTCTTCTTGTCAGTTAAAAAAGTCTTGAATGGGTGGTAGGAAAATATTGACGATTCATAAGTACATATTTATTATGTCTAAGTGAATAAAGAATATTTTTATCTTTTTTTTTATCTTATCTTATCTTTATACGAAATTAGCTGTCAAAATGGACTGTCGTATGAAAACTGTTTTAGTTCCTAAGATAATCACCGGAACAGAAAAGATTGGCGCACTATACCTACCATTTTTTATGTCATTTAACCGGCTCTGGCTACTTAGGCCTTCAGCCGTAGGTACCATCCAATAAAATAAAGGAATATTAAAAATAGTTTTCTATCTAACTTATTTATTCATTTACTAGCTGACCCGGCAAACGTTGTTTTGCCATATAAATTTTATTGGACACGAACTTCGTATCAACTGCCTGCCTGACACAATGTCACTTATTAAAAAAAAAGAAATCCTAAGCGGCAAAAATGTCAGTGATTACATACTCTTTGACATACCTTCTCTTTGGAAGCTGCTAAGAAATGAGAGTTGTGTGAAGTATGACAGCTTAACGGTTTTCTATACAAAATTACCATTATTATTTTATAATTTTCCTGGATAAAAAGTAGCCTATGTTACTCTCCAGCTTTCAAATTATCTCCTTACCGAAAATCTCGTCGATCCGTTGCTCCGTTTTGACGTGAAAGACGGACAAACAAACAAACAAACAAATAAACAAACAAACACACTTTCACATTTATAATATTAGTATGGATTTACTAGGAAAGCTTACATAAGTGATGATTGATTAAAATTAAATAATTAAATGGTATATCATTACATTTTATACCTGTTACTTAAGGAAGAAATGTCTCCATATCAAAATACTAGCCTTCCGCCCGCGACTTCGCCCGCTCGGACTAAACGACGACGTTATCCCACGGGAATGTGATATTTTTCAGGGATAAAAAGTAGCCAAAGGCAGCCATTACATCCAGATCGCGATCACTGATCGTGATCTTGATCGCGATCGAGATTTACTTTGTAGATATTTTGCGATCAAGATCGCGAGCCGTCAATCACCTTCGTACACAGTCAATCTGCATCGCGATCATTGATCATTGATCATTGATCCAGATTGACTGTCTAATGGCTGACTAAGTATGTCACTTTTCAGCTGCCTAACTATTCCCATTCCAAAAGTCACGTCGATCCGTTGCACCAATTTTGACGTGAAAGACGGACAAACAAACAAACCCACTTTCACATTTATCATATTAGTATGGATACACACAATCTCTTTTACATTTTATAGTAAAAATATGATTGGTCTGATATTATGCATTACTAAGTAAGAACTTTTGTTTGAATCGTGAAAGCGCGCATATGCGCAAAACGATAATACGCGCTCTATCGCGCGCGGCAAGAGTGCGCTTCACCACTGGAGCTCCATAGTAGTGGTCGGAGTGGACGTGCCTCGTGCGATCCAAGGGCACCAAGAGAACAAATTTGATTCACGATCCATGATCCCCAATCTTAGGTCGTGGTTGGCCAATCCAAGATGGATCGTCTGGTGTGGTTCAGTCTTATAAACCTCGCGTAGAATAGATCTATTGCCCGCTAGCAAGCAACGTCGAAGAACGAAGAACGGCTGTTCAAAATAATCGTTATCATTATACACTGTTATGTGTGATACATGCATTTTTGCGTATAAAAACCATATGAAAATATAGATAAGTTATCACAACTTACTGTAAATCGAGATTTGACAGCCTAAACTGACCTAGATAGCGGTTTAAATTTAAATCGGGATCGGTAACAACAAGTAGCTAAATGGGATTTAAAAGAAAATCGAGATCCAAGTGGCCCATTTGAGTTATTAAGAAGAGAAGAGAAGTTTGTTTTTTTGTCGCCTCTAAGGGATTGCAGACTTCAGTATTTAATTTGACATACATTTTAGCTTGATACCTCCCACGCATACTTGAGAAAAAGTTTCTTGACAGACGGACAGATCTTTGAATGAGGGCTCAACTATGTTCATGCAGCATATGATAACAACATACCATGTTCATACCCTAGCCTGCATATTCGATATCCTTTAGACCCTTTTAGTAGAGAATAGGACTTCAAGAAGAGCGTTATGAAATCTGAGCAACAAACACACATAAACTAAACTAACACAAAAGTCACTACACCGCGCGTACGAAGTCGCGGGCAACAGCTAGTTTAAGAATAATCTTGAATTTTCGTACTTTTTTTTTATGTCTTTTCGAAAAGAAAAAGTGTCGAGGCAAAATCATAAAATCGTGTTTTTGAAACTAGGTACCTACTTATATGAATCTAGATAAAGGTATGAAGAAATATATATCTTATAACCAGATTTGTAACAATAGGGTATTTTACTGTTGTTGAAATGTAGATATTTAATGATGACGTTAAAAAATATTGCAATTAAGAATACCAAATGTAAAAAATAATTTGAATCTGTTTTATAATAAAAGAATTATAGTCTGTTTGATTTTGACTATAGCTGTCTCTTTCTAAAACGAAATCTTCTATGGCGTGACTATGACGCTACTAACCCACTGACGTCACTAAGATAGCGTCCTGTCCTTGTCTAATTATAAAGTTTGAAGTCCTATATCTTTGAAAATATTCAAGATAATTCAAAATGAAAACTTGTTTTGTGTAGCTAATATTTCGAAAAACATTTTAAAGAAATAAAAAAAATCAGTAAAATACCGTATTGTAATCGTCCTATAGTTTTAAATAAAAAAGTCCATACTTTTTCCGAGTAGCGCCTTAAGTTAAGTTAACTCTTGCGAGTTATAATAAAATACTCGTTTAGAATTAATTAATGTTTAATCTCCGCTGATATAGCTCACAATAATTATTTCCTTTGAAGTTATAGAGGTTTTTAAGTAGGTAAAAAATGGAGGGCGCTAAAAATAATTTATTTTCAAAGTATGCATTAGACAAAATAAGTTTGGGAACCTCTGCTCTAAACCTTAACAATGAATTTTCTGAATGTTGTTGAAATGCATAAGAACCAGGGTGTGCTAGGGCTGTACGTTTTTTTTTAACTTATCACAGATGTTGAAATATTTTCCCTTTAGTGATTGATTTCATACAAAACAAAAAAGTGACAATATTTTCAAATCTAACAATGATGATGAAAATTCATTGCTTTATTATTTTAGAGAGTGGATAACGTTATCGCCGTTTGTATGTGGAGACCGTTTGCTAGGCGGTAGGTACCCTGACCGAAAGTGGCGCCGCGTTGAATTTTATTAAATATTGTAATTGTTAACACACAATTTTAACTCAACTTTACGAGGAATTTTTATCGTTACATTCCCTCGTAGTCACTGCTAGAAGTAGATAGCAAAACTGCTAAAAGTGGCCGCTTTGACACATTTACTACTTATCTACTTCTACGAATGACCATGAGGGAATGTAGCGATACCTTCTTAAAATACTAGACTATGGGCCCTAAAAATTCCCCGTAAAGTTTCTAAATATCCTTTTCTATTAGCAACTTATTAAGGCGCCGATTCCCCAAAATAGGGTATTTTAAATTATGAATTACTCGCAAAACACAAGTACTTAAAATTTGAAAAAAATTTATGTTATTTTACAGTTATTTATCTAGTGCTTCCGGCCGTTTTTTTTTTGATTGGTGATATTTTACTGTCTCAAATTAAATCCCAAACATCCGTCTAATAATTATTCAAATATCATATTACTTGCAGTATACTTGGTTTTAGTTAATGAAAAACATCTATATATATAAAAAATTATATTTAAAAAAACCTTTTATTTAAAATCAAGCTTTTATTCAAATGTCCTAAAAATAATAAAATAAACTGTGTATCAAGTCAAATCCAACAAACTTATTACATTAAACAATTTATATGTTTTAAAAGCTTGTCGCTTTAATTTCATATGTCAAATATAAGTTAAAGCATTTGTGTTTAGTGCAAGCCCAGTAACAATAAAATCTCGCGACAAGCTTTTAAAACATATAAATTGTTTAATGTAATAAGTTTGTTGGATTTGACTTGATACACAGTTTATTTTATTATTTTTAGGACATTTGAATAAAAGCTTGATTTTAAATAAAAGGTTTTTTTAAATATAATTTATTTTTGTATATTTAGTTATTGGACATGTTTCAGTTTTTCAGAAAAAAAATCAGCTGTTCTATACATTTTGATCTATTCGATTTAAAGTTTTCTATGGAACAGCTGATTTTTTTTTCGCGTTTCCAATGTTGGTACCATAGTAATAACTCTTTGTATGCGTGAGTACATTCACCCCTTAAAATTATGTGCACTATTTAGGAAGGACCTTATATATATTTTACCACCAAATAGAGATTGTAGATTCTTACTATAGACACACACATAAGTATTCATTAAATACAAGGCATATTCACATAGGTATAAGAGAAGGTAGCACTGTATTACGAACAAGAATAGAAAAACAATTAGACTCAATAAGACAAAAAGTTCCAAATAAAAATGTGTGTGTGCCGTGCCGCAGCAGTACCTACTCAATGGTCGCAGCTCAGCGTCATATTACTTGTCTTGCAACGCAAGCAAACGCTGATTTTCAGTTGTAAATTTTAGTAAGTATTTAAAAAATAAATACTAAAGAACAAGACACATTTAAGTTTCTATCAAAGTTGATAAACATAGTACTTACATAAAGAAAAAAAGGATATTTCTTTTCTGTAGGTAGACTATGGTTGTATTAACTTGGAGCCATCTGTCGTTGACTTTAGTGAACTATTTATGTGCAACTAGCGGCCGCCCGCGGTTTCACCCGCGTGGTTCCCGTTCCCGTGGGAATATCGGGATAAAAAGTACATTTAAACCTTCCTCTTGAATCACTCTATCTATTAAAAAAAACGCATCAAAATCCGTTGCGTAGTTTCAAAGATTTAAGCATACAAAGGGACATAGGGACAGAGAAAGCGACTTTGTTTTATACTATGTAGTGATATACTATGTAGTGAAGTGACACCTAGTAGGGTCTGATTAAAGCAACTTCGCGTTTTTTGCTTCTTTTTAAAGTTCGTTCGTTAGTTCTTATAGCCGCTACACACGTCCAGACCAGACCTAACCGCCGATTTGGTGCGGACGAACTTTGCTGTAAAGCAAATATAGGTAATCCGTGCTACACACGTTCGTACCAAATCAAAATCAAATCAAATCAAAAAATCAAAAAAGCTACACCAAATCTGGCCTTGGCGAAGGCTTTGTATCACATCACTGGACAAGGCCTTGTATCACATCACTTTTTCTTATCAAATACCCACAGAAATCACCTGGATTTGCCAATGCAACGGGCTTGTAAAGAAAAAGACCTATAAACAAAAAAAAGGTCTTGGATTTGAAAAAAATTTAACGGTAGGTACCTGTCACAAAAGAATGACGAAAAATTCTTCAAAACCATTTCGAGTGGCCTGTAACTGACAGGGAAACTTTTAATTAAATGTAAATTTTTTAAGTAAGTAATTGAGAAAAAGCCTAAGTATAGGGACTTTAAATTAATGTTTTAATAGAAATAATAATAATTTTCAATTCTCATGCTCTAAAAGTACGCAAATATAGCCCTACGAAGCGGGACTAAATAACCACTTTAGTCCTTAGAGAGTAAAATGTAATCCTAATTTCTTGTATGCATGAGATGAGATGAATTCCTGATTATAGCGCCTTAAAATCAAATAATACGCGTACATAACTAAGGGTTGTTTTATTTTAACTATATCACAGTCACGATGTTGTAAGCTCCCAGTCGGCTCGAGGTATCGCACGAATCCATCGCTGCCGCAGTGTTCCTCCTTCGGGAATCCAAATCTTTCGAGATCCAAGGTTTCATAAGTAATTTCCAACAATGATCACGTATTTATATGCACTAATTATACAATAGATATTGTATTAAAACACCCAAACAGCAATCAAGAAAATCAAACAGCAACGTTTCTTGACATGACCAAAGAGTATTCCGACTTGCCACATCCAGATAAAAAAAATATCCAAAATGTGCAAAAATAATAATTTTTCTTTTTATTTTGTAACAAGCAAATTTAAACAAGTTGTTAAATAAATGCGTGCAAAATCCGAGAAAGTTTTTATTTAAATGAACAGTTCGCGCAGAAATCTAAGATGTGAACTGAATTACGGCGAAAGTTATTTTTTTTTTAATATATTATATCAAGTTAAGCTTTGACTTTGGAACTTTGTTTGGGCTAAAAGTTTTTTAAAATACTGTATATATTTTACCGGCCAAACCAGATTTCAGGACAAACTAGTTTTTCCTAGGCCAAACTAGTTCATCGCGTTGACATTTCAGAGAGCGAGTTTGCCTTTTGCTATGTTTACCTCCTTATTAGCCCAAACAAAGTTACAAAGTCAAAGATTGTGTTCCAAGCATTTACCTCTATACTGTTTTTTGAGTGTTCGTTGATTTTTACTTCCACATAATTTGAGAGTTATCGCCTAACCTGGCAACACTACACGATTGTTTGTTTATATAGAACAAAGAGTAAAGTGTATAGATCAACAATCTTTTCTGTTCCGGTGACAGCAGCGCTGGTTGGACAGTGCTACTCATGAAGTTTGACTTAATACTCTGAGGTAACTGGAGCTCTCACCATGAATAAAAAAGTGTCGCCAGCAAATTTGACATTTATGTATGTAGTGGCAGGTAGTGGCTGTCAGTTGTCTCATATGACCATACGTATTTTTTTAAAGTGTAGGTGAGACGGAAGACAGCCACTGTGTTATTTGTGGTATTCAAAAAATTGTTCGTACTGCACGCTCCAGTTACCTCAGTATTAAGTCGAACTTCATGGTGCTACTTGACAGTAAAATAACATTATGAACAAAACACGTTAGTTCCAGTTTTGGCCACCGGAACAGAACACGTTGACGTAATCGACTGCAACGTTGCCGCTTTTCCAAGGAGCATGGCTTGTTACAAGTGCAACGAGTGAGATAGAAGATGGCTTTGGTCAAGCACGTGTCAAGTAACCATCACAACAAAACAAGAATATAGTACTTGAAAATTTGCAAGAATTCTGAATTGATAACTATACTGATTATATATTTAATTGCATTGTCATCGGAACTAAAGGTAAATTCCAAATTTCAGCTCAATCGGACATTGGAAAGTGGGTCAAATTTAGCTCGCAAGATTTGACGAACGGACATGCATACATACATACACTGCAAGTTAAATAAAAGCTTGTAAATTCAAAGTCCTGACTGACTGACTGACTGACTGACTGACTGAGATATCAACGCACAGCCCAAACCGCTGAACCTAGAGACTTCAAATTTTGCACATAGGTACGTTATACAGTGTAGGCATCCACTAAGAAAGGATTTTTGGAAATTCCACCCCTAAGGGGGTGAAATAGGGGATAAATGTTTGTATGAAAGTCCGTCAGTTTTGAAGTAAGGATCTTCAAATTTTGTATTTAGGCTGGCAATTGAAAATTAATATTTACCTGTGTCAGCGTTTTTGACAATTCCATCCCTAAAGGGGTGAAAAGGGGGATGAAATGTTGTATCTGGAAAGTGTAACATTTAATTTATTATTTAGGCTTATGGTCGGAAAGTAAAACAAATAAGCAAACACATATTTCGTATTTTTTCGAAAATCAACCCCTTAGAGGTTAAATGGGATAAATAAACCTAAAAATTGATATGGATGTCGTTATTGAGGTTTTATGGGATGACGATTGCAAAAATGGCATTTATTTTGATGTTTAACACGCTGAACATGATTCAACCCCTAAAAGGTTGAAATAGGGGTGAAATTTTGAATGAAAAATCAGGGGATAAAATAGACATTTCAACTTGAAACTTTGTAGGCTTACTTCTTGAAACAAATAGGCAACCCATTTCATAGTTTTCCGAAAATCAAACCCAGGGGCCCGCCGCACGTGGCAAACGTTCTGCCTCGCGCGAGGCTGCTCGCTTGGTGAGGGAGGGGACCCGCCTAATCACGTCAAAACTGCTGACCGGGTTTTAATGAAATTAAAACATAGAATACTTTTTATCCTGGTTATTGGTCCCCTAAGTATTTTCTCGAATGTCCACGCGGACGAAGTCGCGGGCGGAAGCTAGTATGAAAATAATTGTCTTTGAATAGCCGAGGGA
This sequence comes from Crambus lathoniellus, assembly GCA_949710035.1. Taxonomy (NCBI): domain Eukaryota; kingdom Metazoa; phylum Arthropoda; class Insecta; order Lepidoptera; family Crambidae; genus Crambus; species Crambus lathoniellus. Next base: position 16,691,169 of record OX453307.1, read on the forward strand.
TTCCGGCCGTCATAAATTTCTTTATTTTTATTATTTAATTTTTAATTGAATTTTAAGTGATTTTCGAAGCGCGGGGCGCTCGCGAGTTCACTCACACTTCACTGCCGGCTGCCGCTGGGTCCGCGCGAAGTGTCGAGCGCGGCCGAGCAAGCGTTAGCGTGTCTATTTCGGTCGGGAATCCTCGCCTTAAATAAAAACCTCTGAGGGCGCCACTTTCAGTCAGGATACCGCCTTATGTTAGCCGCTATGCGCAGCGCAGTTAGAGTACCGCTGACGCCAATAAGTAAGTAAATATTCGGCGGAAGACACGCTCTTACTCAAGTCCTCTGTTATGTGTCCATCAAGGTCATTTTAAACGTTTGTTGCAGTTATTTTGCTGTCCTAACCTAATCCATTGTTGTACTGTTGTGTCAGTAGTTTTATTTGTAGGTAAGTATATCAAAGTTATTCACTAGTAAGTAGGTACCACTAATACCATATTACTTATTTGATTGATGGCTGCCTGGAAGGGTGGATCAAAGCATAGCATAGGCACTTGCTTTGGTTTGAGGGAGTGAGCGGGACTCTTTCCACTGATTAGGTACCTACTCATGTCATCAGTTTGGAAATAAGTAGATAGGTACCTACCTACCTACCTAAGTATTTAGTTTCGAACAAAACTTGATGATGCGTCTTATGATATGAGCTGCCTCGAAAATCTCAAGCAAAGCCGCTGCAGATGCTGCACTCATGAAATGAATACACCTAAGTACTCATTTAATAATACTTACTTTAATATTAAAAAATATATTTTTGTTTTAAAATATTATTATAACATTTTAAGCCTTCCTAAATCACGAAGATAAACGATAATCACGGTAGCTTTATCTTATCGAAATATACGTCACCACTCAATCAATGCCATAGCTAGAGCTAGTTTCGTTGTCGTAGTGAATAACACGCGCCGTCTTTATTATGAAAATGTGAAAAAGAAAACAAATAAGTGATGAGTCTAGAGGAATACCCGCTGCTTCCCCTCGAAGAGACTACGTCTTTTGTTAAAAAAGGCAAAGATATAAATACTGACAGATATAAAAAGAAAAAGAAGAATGTGCAAGAGAAATCCAACCCGCCGTTGGAAAGATCCGCGAGTTTTCAAACATCGTTGAGACCAAACTTGGATAAATTACGCAATAGATTTCGAAGATTAAGTTGCTTTAAAGGGGAAGAGGAGGATTTGCCAAATATGGATCTCCCGAGACATAGAAGCATTGACATCGGTGTGGGGCTTGCCCGACGCATGTCACTCTTCATATTCACAAGGAAAACAGTGTGCGTTCATCCTTACCATCCGTATACACCGAGTCAGACCACAAGGAAAATTTATGTGTTCACAGAGGATAAACATTAGGAAATAACGCCAATCCCAAGAGCGTCAAGCGACCTACGTAAATCCAATGGGCAATTCCAGAAAAAGGATGGACAATGTGTTTGTGGATTATTTTTAATTTAAATGAGACTGACAGAGATTATTGAAATTGCCGAAGTGAGTGAATGAAGTTTTCGAATTCCGTGATTTGTTATGTCTTGTATTTGCTAGAGATTAACATACGTAATGGTTCTAAGGGGAGTGCATAAATCGAACAACTATTTATTGAAATAAATAAAGTTATGAATGAACTTAAACGAGTTATTATTCCCATCATGCCATGCAAGAAATCTCAACGATTCTGAGGTACCTATTTTAGTTATAAAGAGGGACCGAGACGATTATATAAGTAGTAAAACTCTAGTTTATTTAAAACGTCACTGTCAATTAGGTATTTGGGAAAGCGAAGACCCATTCTTATTTAAATATCGTAACTATGTTACTGACAGCTACATACCTACATAGGCTGATCTATCTATTACCAATTTATAAATTATCACTTTGGATACTTTCAGATCTACTTATGAGAAGAAAACTCTCTAGGACTCTTAATTATAAGCTCTGCTTATCCCGATGTAGCCTAATAAAAAATGGTAACAAATAACCTAGTACCTAATGTACTTACTAATATCTAAATATCTATTTAGTATTAGTAGGTAAGTACTACCTAGTACCTACTAGTACCGATCGTTGTGGAGATCCTTGGGGGAGGCCTACCTATGCTATGCCTATGCCCAGCAGTAGGCGCCGTATCGCTGATGATGATGAGCTAGTGATTTCAGCCGTCTCATATAAATACCTCACTCTTTTCGTTTTATATGAATGTTCACATTAGTCCTAGCGGTACACCCCGAAATTCAGTAAAATGCTGCAAATGGCGTAAAAGACATGAAAATCGGAACGATTGATCTTTATGCCATAAGAATCAATTTGACCCGTAGCACGAAAAAAAAGCGATAAAGGAGAGGAGAGGAGGTATGAAGTCATCTTTTATTTGTATGGGATTTTTTTTTGTTCTGAAACCTATCGTGTAAGGTATCTAATGAAAGGGCTTACTAGGCCGATTCTAAAAAATTATCACATCATTATATTTCAGTCACTTGTTTTAAATTCAAATAAAAATCATTCTCAAAACATACCAAGGTTTCGGTTTCGGGCCTAAAGATCAATCGTTCTGATGTTTATGCCTTTAACACTATTTGCAGCATTTTTGGCGTACTTACCGCTAGGACTACATCTTCGATTTTTAACTGGTATTTAGTTACCTACTTAAGTAAGTAAATTTTCAAATTTGATAGAATAAAAATAATATTTTAAAGCTATTTGTAAAAATGTCATAGGTAGGTACAAGTAGACGAAATTATGTTTTACGTTTTTAACCTTAACTTTACGACTTACTTTCAAAAGAAGCATTAGCCTTTTTACGGAACTCTTAATGATTGCAACAAAATGATAGACAAGGTCATCTTATAAAATAATCTTTGATCAAAGCCCGAAGTATTATTTGTTCAGGTAGGTATGTCAGAAAATTAGAATATACTTACTTATAGAACCAACCACGTGATAAAATAAAATCACGTGAAAATTTAAAACGTAATTAATATGTATTATTCATGTTGATAAAAAATATTATGAACAGATAATGAGTAACTTGTGAGTAAGTAAGTACCTACATACCTATTAATATTACCTATATCAGTAAACTGAATGTGATATTTTTAATGTTGATAATGAAGTAAGTACTTACTTATTAGAAAAAATCGACCCGTCTCACAACTAGCTCCGATAGGACTCGAACCCACGACCTTTCACTGTCCGGGCAAATGCCACTGAGCTACGGAGTCGTTAGGAGAAGCGTCGCATTCATCCAATTCTTCTAACGCGCTGTAAGAAATATTATCCTGTGCTGTAAGCCAGCGTTTATTTCATCATGTGAAGATATCTAGCTACTCTCACTCGAAAGAAATACCCTTCCAGCGTTTTGACAATCGATAAATATGAAATAATTATTGCTACAGGTAGCATATGTAGGTCTACATATTTCAAATTGTCCGGTAGTTCTGAATTTTTGATATGTTGTCTAGGATGGTTAGCGAGTATTAAAAATGCAAAATGCACAACTCCTCGCCCTCCGCCCCCGCCGCCATATTGAAAAAATCGCCAGTTTTTTTTAGATTTTCGCTTATATCTTCGTTTAGATGCATTTGAGCCAGAAACAATTGTTGACAATGTTGTAGAGAATTAAATTTTCTATAATAACGGTTTAAATTTTGTTTCTAGGACAGATAGTTACCTACGCAGATATTTACTTTTTAAAAATGATTTTCCAGAAATTTGTCAAACTTCTAAAGAACAGGGTGCAAAATGGGCCCAGAGTCGTAATGGCCCCATTACAGGTTGGCCGACCATGGTCGGCGACCATGACTGGCGATCATTTAGTGACAGTGTTCACACAGTGTTTTTTACTTAACATAGACAAGACCAAATGTCTACACATATTTTCACCTTACAATAAAGTAGCAAAAAATGTTAACATGGCATCTTTTGGCATAATAGGTCACTCATACTCATGTTTACATTAAAGTAAGCCGAATTGCTCTTGTCCTAAAATTGAATACGTGCAAGATTTTAAGTACTTAGGGATTTATATTGATCAGTATATGAATTGGAAAAAACAAATACAAACAGTGTGTTCTCGATTGAGCCCTGTACTTGGCAAGTTCTATCATCTTAAACGCTCACTAAACAAAAAGACATTGTATGTAATTTATTACGCACTTGTCGATTCTATAGTAAGCTACGGACTTGAATCTTATGGACTTACATTTAAGACTTACATAGAGAAAATTAAAACATACAGTTTAGATTTTTAAAACACCTTGTTAATCGAAAAATGAGAAAAAAACTTAGCAACATCTATGATCTATTTAAAGTTTGTAAAATAATGCCTATTGATGTAAAAGTAAATTATATGATAGCTCTAGAACAATTTGAGTTAGACATTAATAAAGAGGTAAGATTGTATACACATAATACTAGACAATCAACAAAATGTAAGTACAAAGAGCCAAAAGCAGGTAATTACTATAAGCAACGGACAAGACTTTATATTACACCTAGAATTTTTAATAAACTTGGTCTAACCAGTAATAATTTAAAGTCCAAGTATTCCATAAAAAAATATTTAAAAAAAGTTTTTTTAGATTTATGTTAATTAGAAATTAATCAATGTCGTACCTACTCTGTTTAAATTAAAATTTGTTTGCCCTAGTTTAATTTTTTATGTAACTTTAACACCTAATTAAGATTAGATAGTGTAATTTTATAAGTAATAGAGCATAATTATTTATATTTCGCCGACAAACTGTTACGCAGTTTGGTGAAAGTTTTATGTTTATTCTTTGTGTATTTTAAATAAGAAATAAATTGAAAAAAAAAAATACGATCGCCGGTTTCATTCTGCGTTGGACTGGCCGTGAGGATGGATGTGTATGCAATGACGGCTTATACAATTTACATTTACAGCGTTTTTTATTTATTACGAGAATGATTCTTTATTAATAGAGTCTGGATCTTGTATAATATGTCTAGATAAATGCAATTATGCATTAAAGTAATAATAGACATATTTATCATAACACCCAGACACAGAAAAAACAAATACTTACATAATATCAATATTTATTGGGCGGGCATTGAACCCAGTATAATAATAATAATCTATTAAAAACGTTTTATTCATTTTATTTTAATTTACTTAATTTAAGATAACAAAACAGAATATTCCTATACATCTTGTGAATTTAAGTGTATTTTATTATCATTTGAATAAAAATATATTATATCAAAGATATACAACAACAAGGATATTTTTGACAATGTAATATTATTATGCTCCACAAAATGGCCTGATTGCGAAAAAACCAATAAATCTAAAATATCATACACGTCAGTCAACGCAGAAATATTCAGATAAACTGAATGATCGGCCAACGTGTGAACGCTCTTTGTGGCCTGCGACAAACTTCCTTTGAATCGTGCACGAAAAACCGATACGGGACGGATCGCCGGCGATCATTGCTCACAGTCAGCAATCACACGCAAACCGCCCCTGTACACGATGGTCGCCGACCATGATCGGCCATCGTGTACTGGGGGCTTTACACTTTGAAAATTTATTTAATGTATGTATATAATTTAATGTATAGACTGTGGTTCTAATAGAACCACAGTCTATACAAATTATTGGTTGTGTCTGTACAATCTAAGTTTAATTCTAGAAATCTAGTTAAGTTAACTGTGTTAACTAATAAAATAAAAAAAACTAAGGTGTGTTCTTCACAAGAGGATTTTTGTACTTCATGATTTATTTGTTATTGATTTGTAAGTATGTAATAATTTATTGATTTGTAGTTAATAATTTTATTGCAACACGTGTTATAATAATGTAAGATTTGCATGCTATGATAGTTGGCTGAATGGGAGGAGCTACAAAATTAACCCCAATCAAGTGCAAATAAATATATATTCTATTCTATTTTATTCTATTCTACTTTACTAGGCAAACGATAAAATTTTAAGGCAGGTTTCACAGATTCTGATCAAGTTCCAGTAACGGTTTAAGATTTTTTATTTCTCATAAAGAATTACCAAACTCACTAACTGAGAAAACAAATATTCGAGTTTCAGTCAAATTACAGAACATCATCATTATCTACATAACCCAATTCTTCTCGATACTTCTCGCTCGGTATCAACCGTCTTTTGTTTTTTTCTATAATAAATAATAATAAGTTTATTTCTTCTCTAACTTATGAATCGTCCAACATTTTTTTACCTAAGTATAGGTAAAAAAAAATTGGACGATCCATGAGCATTAATTTTATTAATAGCACAGTGTGACCTAAGCCCGCACTTAGGTAACGCTTAGCCGTGACCTAAGTACCTAACCCTTTATTACACTGTATTGTATCTTTATTACTTACAGGGGCGGATCTACGTATGGGCTTGATGGGCTTAAGCCCAGGGCCCCGAGGATACACAGGGCCCCCAGCCGCGTTTATGAAAACCCTTTCAGTATTCAGAACCCCAGTACTTCTGAGTTGCGGTAGGGATTTAAGCGATTAAACGCGCAGTTTAAGAGATTGAATGTTTCCCTGCTTTTAGTTATGTAATGGTGGAGGCTATACAAACGCAATATTAGCGTTATGAATATTAATTCCTTCCGCTACTGAGACCCAAATTGAGATTTGCCCGAGCGTCATCCAATAAAATGAAAAATATCTTGTGTTGTCGACAATTTCACATGAAGCTCCAAGCCATACTCCTTTTGTGCTATCTGGCTTGTCGTCTTGTATGGCTGCCAAGCATGGACCATAAAAGAGGACACCAAGAGAAGCCTAAAGCACTTGAAATGTGGTGATGTCGTCGAATGCGTCGGATTATTTAGACACAGAGAGTCAGAAACGAAACTGTTCTCCAGCGCGCCAGAAAGTCCAGGAAACTACTTTATAGTGAAAAAGTGCAAGATTGAATATCTTGGCAATGTGCATAGGCACGAAAGATTCTACCTACATGCTGCTTTAATTATTAAATATCATAGTACAAACCGCCTTCAAAAAAACCACATCAAAAAAGTAAGAAATAATTCCTCACCAAATAAATAACGTAAGTACTTTGAAGTCGGGCGTGAAACATGTACAATTTTTTGTTGTTTTTGTTAAAACCCGCCCGACTTCAAAGTACTTACGTTATTTATTTGGTGAGGAATTATTTCTTACTTTTTTGATGTGGTTTTTTTGAAGGCGGTTTTATTTTTTTATAAAAATAATTTTTATTTCACTATTTTTAGTGCATCGTGCAGGCAATTTACGTGTTTTCTGGTAAATAGGTATGTGATCAAACTGAAAACCTCCTTTTTCGAAGTCGGTTAAAATACCTTGAGGTATCCCCTTTTTACCAAAACAAGAATCATCTAAATCGGTTTATAAACAAAGGAGTTATGCCTAAAGATACTTATTAAATTCACATAAAGTGGTAACGAAAACGACAGTATTTTCAAGATTTCCTGAAAACTACTGAACCGATTTCAAAATTTTAAAAAATGGGACCAACTTGGAAACAACCTGATGTAATAACGTTTGAACCATTTCAATCGGTTCAGCCGTCTTCGAGTAATCGGTGGACATACACAAAAAAAAAAAAAAAAAAAAAAGAGAAAAAACATACATAAGTACAGACGAATAGAGAACCTCCTCCTTTTTGATTTAGAAGTCGGTTAAACATCGAAGGAAAAAGGCATGCTTGACGTAGAAATAAATCTTGACTGACGAATATTCGAGAGTGGACTGGGATCAATTCCTTCGTAAAATTGTTTTTCCTCGCAGTGGACAGGAACAGGCAAGATTTCTGAAAACTAGCGGCTAATCTCCATGAGTGAAGAGGCACACTTTACTGCAAGACTGTTTAATTAAGTCATACTGTGAATTAATGCTAGTAAACCCTCCTGCAGCTCAAAAGTACTGAAGCTCAAAAGTATTGGAAGAGTTTCCATTACGCCTCCCAGTCAAAAACAACCCTATTAAAAACAACAAACGATACTTGTTTTTAAATAAAGAAAAATAGGTACTTACCTATTAAGATTTTAAACTGCATTAACAATGCAATTCTGTAAGAATATGAAAATATAGTACAGCAGCCCTGTAACTAGCTTTCAGGCGGGGTTGAAAAGCCTAAAAACTATTTATATGAACTGTATTTTTTTGTTTATTAAATACCAAAGGTGCCATATTATCTCCATCCTACAGTTCAGTTTTCCTAATTAGATTTGTGAGAAATCCCAACTCCTGCGGTGAATATTGCCATACCCAAAAGAGATCAGCGTGGTAAGACGCATTAAATGAGAATCGTTTGATTTCTGTTGGTGGGTTGGACTTGGGACGCTAAATAGCGTGGTCCTAAAATATTGAGTTTGAGTAATATGTTGACATGGGCCATGTTGCAAAATCCGAAATTAATTTTACGACCGAGACGACGGCGATCAGCGCCTTCCTTCATTTGCCCAGTTATGTGTCTCGGGCTCTCGAATTCCAGTTAGTAGGTCTGTACTGTCTGTATTGTAGGTACAAATAAACGAACTCATCTTAAATATTTTTGAACTGACAATTTTTTCTTATAACCTACCCACCTACATCACTATAGAAAAGAGTTTCTTAAAAATTACTATTAATTAATAGGCCCCTGAGTAGTATTAGCCCAGGGCCCCACAATTTCACGATCCGCCCCTGATTACTTACACTTTATAATTTTATGAATTCACATAGATCACAGATCCGGAATAGGTATCCTATAATAAAGACTAAAATAACACTCGAAATAATAGGATACGATAGGATAGGGCAGGATAGGAATCCTTTTATTTCTTTTTTGATCTATTTTCTTTTTTTGATCTTTGTTTTAATTTATTTTTAACTTTTTTATTTTACTTCTCTTTTTTGGTCTCTTTTTAAAGTAAGTACTTACCTTTTTTTCTTTTTTTTGATCCTATTTTTCTTTTTTTTTATCTTTTTTTTCATTGTTATTTTCTTTGTTTTTTTTTATTTGTCTTTTTTCTTTTTTATCTTTTTGTAAGATCATTAATTTTCTTCTCTTTAATCTTTGTCATTTTTATGTTTTTTATCTTTATTTTTCTTTTATTATCTTTTTTTTCCTTTTTTTCTTTTTTTTTCTTTTGGATAATAAAGGTAATTTGATATTTTTTTTTATTTTTTGAACTTTATTTTGAAAGAGCATTTTTTTTTACTTTTTTCATTTTTTTACCTTTTTATCTCTTTTTCTTTTTTTTATCCTTTTTTATTTTTATCTTTTTTTATCTTTTTTTATTTTTATCTTTTTTTATCTTTTTTGGCACCCTCGCTACGCTCGGGCGCTAATTCTCCGTGTCGGTGGCGGGTTTATGTCACTCGTGCTACAAAATAGTATACAATACGCGTGACCTAAGTGGAACATAATTACACGGCGCGTAGTTAGCGCCCGAGCGTAGCGAGGGTGATAATTATGTGTTACTTAGGTCACTTGTATTGTATCGTAATGTAGGTACTATTAATCTATGTGAATAAAGTTTTTGACTTTGACTTTACACAATTTATCCATCTTATAAAGCGGGCTTCCTCCCTCTGTCCATCTATCCACAATGGCACATTTCCACATTCATGTCCATCACCTTTCTAGTTACATGTCTATCATCCCTTCTCTTATTAACATGTCCTTAAACCAAGCCAAACGGTTTCTGTCACTGGTTCCACTTTCAAACTCCCCTCTCACATATATTCATTTCTAATTTTGTCCGTTAAATTACAGATCATATTATTCAATTCCATTCAATTTTTAACGAGGTACAAGTGAAGATCCTATAGTTTATTTAGTAAATAAAACTGTAAATTTCAATGCAAACAATTTATATAATTTCAGTTGTTAACACAGCAAAATAAATGCATAAGTACAGGGTAGGGCAAACTTCTTGAACAATGGTGGTGGGGCGGCGACCAATCACAACTCACTAAAACCCGTTTTACGAGTTGTGATTGGTTGCTTGCCCGCCATGATGGTTAAAGAAGTTTGCCTCGAGGTATATGGACTATGGCCTAGAGGCGCGCTTACACGGGCAACTAAAACTGCGTACCTACTTAATTGGGTGTTTGACTGTTGTTGAAATGTAGATATTTAATTATGACATTCAGAAATATAACAATATTGAATAACAAATGTAAAAAAAGAAATTCAATATGTATTATAACAAGTGAATTATGAGCTACTTAATTGTGACTCTATCTAGCTATCTCTTTCTAAAACGAAATTTTCTATGGCGAGAGAATGGCGCTATAGAAATTTTAAGTCACGTTTCTATAGCGCTCTCCTTGTCTAATTAGAAAGTTGATGCTCTATATCGCTGAAAATATGCAAGATATTTGAAAATAAATACCTATGTTGTGTTGCTACTAATTAAATGAACATTTTAAGTCAATAAAAAAAGTTCAGTCAAATACCTAATTAATGTCAATTTCCAGCCATATATAATAATAAATAATAATAAACTTTATTTAAAAATCATAACATATTATGTACTTACAAAAACATTTTTCCTTTAACATTTTATATTAATTTTAATTTTGATTGAATGTAAGTATTTCATAATAATTATGTAATTTAGGTAAGTATTCTATTAATTTTACATATATTTTTTATTTATTTTTTATATAAGTATATAATTTTATTTGATTATTGTAATTTAATTTATGTTTTAATAATGTAATGATGACCCAAGATGGTTGACTGAATAAATGAATTGAATTGAATTGTTAACAACTGTAGGTATTAAGTAGTCTGTATTAGACTGAGTTACAGATGTTAGCGCCTACCTCAAGTTATGCAAAAGCAACAGATGATTGAATGAACGATGATTTAGACTAGACACATCAATTAAAAAACAGAAGCCAAAGACACTGACATTTAATGTGTATGTAAATGTGTGTATGTGTGTGTGTGCATGTGTGTGCGTGTGTGTGTATATAATAATAATAAAAAATAGTTTATTTCTCATCACAAAATTATAAGCACTTATAAAGTTAAAGGTTACAAGTAACTAAATCTATTTAAAGTATTTAAGCTTATAAGTTTGTGTGAGACTGATGCCTGAGGTGGATAAAAATTTCCGTGTTACGTGACATCAGGCCCCGACTTCCACGAATTAACCAATGTAATGCAAACAGATTTTAGTTACAATAATTCGCTTATGGATAGAAAAAGAACTGGATACATAATTATCAAACAAGAAACAACAAATGTGTTTGGTGTGTGTTTGTGTGTGCGTGTGTGTCCGTGTGTGTACATACTCACACACATGTGTTAGTGTGTGTAAGAGTGAGTTGTTATAATATGGGTAATAAAAGTTTTTCTGTTTCATCATACGACAAGATATGAAGCCATGTGGTGACTTTAGCATTGCAACCTCTTCTTGTTATGGAGTGTAACGAAAGGATTGTATTTAATTTATATTACAGAAATCCACCCAGAAAACAATAAAATCTATTTGTTAACATAGTCTTTAAAGATCGAGATGGGCACACAGAACCTTGTCTGAAATTATTTTTGGGTGAATGCTGGCGGAGAATAATGGCGAGAATAAAAAGCTGACGAACGGTAAGTACTCCCCAAAGCTTAAAGACTTCAGTCGTGGCGCAAACAAATGGAAGTGATGCACCTACTTTAAGGACAATTCTTTGTGCTCTCTCCACTTTGATTAAGTGCGTTTTGGCAGCACCTCCCTATGATTATATGCAATATCTTATAATCGACTGGCACAAGGCAAAATATACGGACATAAGTACTCTTCTATCAGCTACATGGCGAAGTGTTTTAAAAATATAAATTAACTTTCTGACTCTGCCTGTAAGAAGTTCAATATGGGGACAGAAGGTTAGTACAGAATCTATCATTACGCCCAGATATTTAATAGAGTCCACTCTGCAGAGCTTGGGACAGCAGCAATGAGTGGGTGATGAACAAAAGTGGACAACTAATGAAATACTATCAGGATGAAGCTGGCGCCTGGTGGAAAAGGCAATGTATTTGGTATTTTCTACGTTTAATGTAAGTAAATTCCCTGATAGCCACTCTGAAACCACATTTAACCCTCTTTGTGCATGATTAAAACTCTCGGTCCAAGAATTAGCTTGGAACAACAGAGCGGTGTCATCAGCGAATGTTAGGATTTTGCTATTGGTCAGATTCAATTGACATAAATCATTTCATCATCACAAAAACGTTGGACCAAGTACGCTACCCTGTGGGACACCAAACGTGACAGGCAGCTCCTCACTTATCCAATTTTCGATCTTAACTTGTTGGTACCGGTTCGTAAGATAACTCTTAAACAAATTGAGAGCTTATCCCCTGACACCCACAGACTCAAGCTTATTGACATGTATTAGTGTGTGTGTGGATTTGGTGGAATAAATAATATGTGTATAAACTACTATTTAATCAGACTCCGCTGTATCATAGTCAGATATGACGTCACGAGTCCCGACACGACCAAGGGCGATGGCAAAATGTCAAAATGTAGCAACCTGTTGCTAAGATACAATATAACGTATGGAGCAACATCGCTCCACTTAAATCTATTACAGTTACCAGGCAGTTACTGCCAAAAAAATTGCCCATGTACGCGCACCTTAACAACTTAATACTGTTATTTTTAAAATATCGACAGTAACTATTGACACATTCATTGTCTTGATTTATCTTTTTCTTACAAAAACTGGTATAATAATACTATTTGTATGGTGCCAAATTTATAAACTTACCAAGCAGTTCACAAGTAATAAATAAACACTGAGACACAACACAACATAATACTTAGGTACTTTAAGGAATTAACGTTTGTACATAAATATCTGTCATCATTGAATATCTGTTACAATAATATCATTCAGGTATTATCACAAGGTATAATGTCATAGGTACTCATCATAGATCTGTTCAGTTATTCATATTTAATATCTAATCTACTCGTATTCCACTTAAATACTAATCAATAAAATTAATAATAAATCATTTCTGGTATGTAAAGCTAACAATGCGTCATGTTTAGTCAGATCTACAAGAGATAATACCTATAAGTACTTAGTACTGTGACAAATGAAACGAAAGGTTCCACAGTCATCGTATAGTTAAATTAAATATTACAGGAGTAAAAACCTAGAAAGAAAAGAAAAAAACGTCCGTACCAAAATGTTTACAAAGCATTGAAATTTATCTTACCTGTTGGATACAGGTTTTCTTTAGTATTTAGTATATAAACAGGAAACTGCACTATTCACATTTGTAATATAATTTTGATTCGATGTTATTTACCTAAAGATTTTTGTATGTGTGTATACAAATAATATACCGAATAATATACTACGACAAAGAACGTGACATTCAAATTATTGCTTTTCAGAACAAACTTAGAAATTTGACAGATAGTGTCGTATTTCATAAAAAAGGCTATAACGTAAAGGAGGTTGTAACGACATTACCCACAATACAGTATGAACAGTCGGACGTCCGTCTAGAAAACGACTTGTGGGACGTCCGCGCTGCAGGTAACCCTATGAGGTTAGGAAATATCTGGATGAACTTCCGGTGCCAGACTGGTCAGAAGTGGCACAAGGTCGAAACAAGTGGCTATTTCCTAGCATCGCAGGTCAAGACTCATTTTGGGTTGCTAAGCCAGCGAAGTAAATATGTATAGGCAGGGACCAATTCGGTGAACCACTTCTTACTTCTTTTCGTGTGGCTGATGCCTCGCCATTCACGCGCAGTCCATTTTTTACTATTTGGTTATGTAATAAAGCAGGGTAGTAATGCATAAGCAATTACGGTCTGGTGACGCCAGGTCTGGTGGTTCACCGAATTTGTCCCTGGTCGACAGTATAATCAACAGTAAGTTGCACTGGGATATAAACTTTTATTATGAATGACTTAAGGGTGCACTGATGTCATCACATCAGTCAAGAAGTTAACGGTACAAATAGTGTGCCGACTAGTTGTAAATGCATACTTACATGATAGTCTAACAAAATTAAAAAATATCAGATCATAAGCTTAACCTTCTAATCTTTAAAAGCTTGTTACTGTTGTGTAACTCTAGAATTATTATAGTGGTTCCTTTGACAAACGACATCAACGACGGTGATAATCTTTGGAACTAAAACATTTTGATACGACAGTCCACTTTGACAGCAAATTTTGTATTGCAAGTAGCTCCTCCATCGCGCATTTCATCGGAACAGACAGGAGTGTGGCTGACTATAAATTCAGTTTTGTACACATACGCAATTTGTCGAGATAAAAAGTTACTTTATGTAAGTACTGTATGTGCATGGGCAACGGGCGTCATGTTTGCCGCACATTCGCCTTACTCGAGTGAGTGAGACTGCCGATGCACCGTCGTCGCTCGCCACGACTGTTAGCGCGAGTGAATGAGCGGGCAAATATTTAGTAAACATTTCCGCCAATGCGAACGCACGCAAGGAGAAGAGTGTAGCAGCGCTTTTAGATTAGTTAGAGAGGCATTTTGCGAGAATATTCACTCCGAGCTCTTGGCAGCAGCAGCTTCTAAACTCTTAGTCTTGTTCACTGATGCTTCTATTGCGTTGATGAACGTTGACCTGAAAAACATTAAATTGGGCTTATTAAAGGGGAGGGAGTAAAAACTTTAGTAACAGTAACACAAGTGTGTTTAATGTGAAAACAATCCTAACACAATTTACTTAGAATATTTTATAGTCCAAAATCAATTGGAGAAATTATTAGGTACTCTGTAAAACCTGATTCTCTGACGAGTTAACCAAAAATCTGCTGGCTGGTATAGGTCGCGGCAAGTAACTAGACCACAACCATAAACAAAAAAATGTGTCAGAAAAAACTTAAGTAAGTACTAAATATTGTAACTGCGCAGGTTTTTTTGTCTATGGTCTTGGTCGAGTAATCAAGTTATATGTATGCCGAGACCTTTATGGTGGCTCATGCATGTATCTATGCCCCAGAAGTGGTGGCATTAAAATAGTTGATGATGATAAAATACTAAATTACCTTATTTTTCCATCTTCCAGTACACTTACTCCACAAATGGTGGTGCCACCTGGAGAGCACACTTCATCTTTCAGCTGGCCAGGGTGCTTCCCTGACTCAAGTACTAGATGGGCACTGCCCATTACCGTCTGAGCGGCAAACCGTAATGCTAAGTCTCTGGGCACTCCTTGCTTCACAGCACCGTCAGCTAATGCCTCTATAACTATAAAGATCTGGAATAAAAAGTGGATAGTATGAGCTTCTTGTAAAATCAAAAAATTTTATAGGCCAGCATAAACATTGGCATTATAATTACAAGTTTAAACTTTTTGGTATAGCATATGGGCGCATACCTACACAAAAAGGCCGGCTACTGGCGCCAACATGCCAGCGCTTATCAGAACCGGTCCCAGCACAGGCACAGGTAAAGTTGAAGACGGTTATCACTATCTCAAGAGTACTGACAGGCAGGAGTCAGGACCCTTTATGAGATTATTAAATTACAATTATTTTGAAATTTTGTATGATTTTTTACTTTTCATAGAAAGAATGCTACTCATGAATTTTCCCAGAACTTACAAGTCATAGGATATCAATTTACCATAACATTATACAATGTGTTAATGAATTAACCCAAAACCTGATAAACCCTAATTAAAAAAAATGCAATGATATAATTAAAATATAAATTGAGTCAATAATATTAATATTTAGAAGTTATTCAACGATAGTTTGGTGGTGCCCAATCTATGAAAATCTAAAGCCTGCATCTGGCCGCCCCCACCGCCCCCACCGCGCCGCCCGCGGCGCTCCGCGTCCGCGTCGAGCGCTCACGCATCCTACTATCCTACTAATATTATATCCTACTTTATATCCTACTTAATATTATAAATGTGAAAGTTTAGATGTATGGATGTTGGATGTTTGTTACTCAATCACGCCAAAACGGCTGAACGGATTTGGCTGAAATTTGGAACACAGATACTTTGTAGCCTGGAGAGGAACATAGGCTACTTTTTATCCTAGAAGAATATAGCATTCCCGCAGGATAACGTCGTGTAGTCCACGCGGGCTAAGCCGCGGGCGAAAAGCTAGTTAGAAATAATTTAGACATGGGCCAATAAAGCGCGTCACAAACGGTGAAGATGCTATAATATTTTATCTTAAGATATCGTAAGATAAAATATTATAGCATCTTAAACTATCACACACGGTTAAGATACGATATATTTTGGAATCTTTTCACTCTCTTGATAGGATACCTAGGACGGATCCTAGGTAGCGGACGAATAGTCTGTAAACCATCATATACAGGGTGATCAAAAATGAGCAATTCGGATTTGCTATTAGACTTATTGGACAGTTCATCAGAAGATGATTCTGACCTGGAATTTGATATAAAAATTGCTATAGCTAATTCGAACTCTAGATCAGTTTGGATAGTAAATCATACTATCATCATTAGGTATGTACGAGCTACTTGGTACTACTACTATATTGGTCCTTCGAGCCCTTCGAAAAGGCGGGATCAGCTGCACGTGTCGGTTTCGGGAACTGTGAACGTGTGTTTTCGTTAACGTGTACGTGTCGCGCTTCCGGCCAGCAATTTTCGGACAAAGAAAAACCAGTGCGTTACGTCACTGTGGACATTACAACCAATCTACCACTGCGTATCCTGTGCTATCAAGACGGCACACATAGTCTGAGAATAGCAAGTTTCTCGACTAACCAAGTTGACCAGCATAGCGTGCGCATATACTGCCACGCAACCACCAGCAGCACCACCAGTATCACCACCAGCAACACCACCAGCAGCGAACAACACCTATCAAGTAAGATCCAACCAATTTCTTACTAATCATGTCCAGCGTTGAGGATATTTATGCCAACCAGTTGCAAATTGGCAGCGCTATCGAGGCTATCCTGACTAATTTCAAGAAGGATGGCGCGGAGAGGAAAACACCAGACTACCTTCAACGCCGCCTGGATATTTTAGATAATTATTGGCACGAGTTCATCAATAATCATGGTAAGTTGTCAGAGTTTGGTATAGGGTCACATGCCTATTTCTTAAACAAGGACTATGATAGGGTCAGGGAAAGGTATGAAGCAATCCGATCGCAAATCGAAACGTATCAGCCGATGGCAGTGGAGAGACCAAGAACTCCTTTGCTGTAGCCACCGACTTTAGTTGGAAAGTCAAGTGAACCACAACCGTCACCGATAATAAGAGGTACCAGCAGCAAAACCGAAGAAATGCTTAGAAAACAAAAAAGCAATCTGAAAGCATTTAAACGCACTATTGCCAACATCGATCTGGATAGTGTTTCCGACAAGTGGGAGTTCGATGACCTCTTACGCACTATTCAGATGCGGTGGGGGGTCGTCGACGCCTTGCACTGGGAGTTGGATAGCGAGCTCGATGGTTCCCATGAGGAATACGAAAGCGCTTTTACTCAGTATGAAAAAGAATACCAGAACATCAAGAAGGCGATTAACAAAAAAATGTCATCAATGACTCACATAGAAAGAAGCACCCCGCAGATGGAAATACCACAGTTCAACGGTAATTACATTAACTGGATTTCATTTAAAGATCTTTTTACCGAAACAATCCATAATAATCATTGGATGTCAAAAGCACAAAAAAATGCAGTACCTCAAGTCGAAAGTTAAAGGTGAGGCGGAGCGACTGATTCTGCATTTAAAGGTAAGCTCAGATAATTATGAAACTTGTTGGGAAATTCTGAATCAGAGGTTTAACAACAGAAAACTTATATTTTCGTCCCACATGAATATCCTATTAAATATACCAGTAATGCAACAACAATCAATTAACCATATCAAGCGGATACATGATACTACATTAGAATGTTTGAACGCAGTTAAGAATTTAGGTGTTGACATATGTACCTGGGACCCGTTAATAGTGCACATTCTTGCACAAAAATTAGATACTGAGTCGCATATGGACTATGTCGCATCTCTTAAGCAACCAAGAGAACTACCAAATTTAAAGGAATTTTTAACTTTTTTGGAAACTAAATTTACCACCCTGGAGTCATCGCGCAGAAAACAGGATGTATTACCTACACCAAAACATCAATCAAGTACCAAACAATCAAGTAATTACCAATATCAAGAAAAATATAATAATATTCAACGTAATACATTTTCATCGAGCGCGAACGTGACACCGCGGGCGGCTACCAACAAGAACATAATAGCAGCTATAAAGTACAAGTGTCAATTATGTAAAGTAAACCATCATGGTATTTATTATTGCCAAAAATTTCTAGACATGCCACCACATCAAAAGCATAATGTGGTCACTAAATTCAAGTTATGTCCAAATTGTCTAAATAGTCACCAAAATGAATGTGTATCAGAATATCGCTGTAAATTCTGTAACAAAAAACATAATAGTTTATTACACGACGCGTTTGCGCAACCAATGCAATCGACGTCACAGGCGGGCGAAGAGGCGCGGGCGCGGGGGTCGGCCAGTATAAGTGCAAGCGAAGGAAAAATCACGAAAAGTAGTTCGCATGTGCAACTGTCCGGTGAACCCATCGAAGTTTTGTTACCTACAGCCATGGTCGAAGTACAGGGAGCCGATGGTCTATTTTATCAGATGCGAGCCCTATTAGATCAGGGTTCACAGGCCTCCTTGATCACTGAACGTGCAGCTCAGCTGTTACGGTTACCAAGAGAACGGTGTAAAGGTGTCATCTCTGGCGTAGGGGACAAAGATAGCGATATCAAAGGATTAATTAAAATCAAATGCGCTTCTTTAGTCAATGATTTTACTTTTGAAACTAAAGCATTAGTCATGATCAGCCTTGTTAAAAATCTGCCAAGTGCAACATTTGTAAAACCAGAATGGTCGTACCTAGATAACATCAAACTAGCAGACCCACAGTTTTATCTTAGCCGTCCAGTGGACTTGCTCTTAGGAGCAGATGTTTATTCTCTTTTATTACTTGACGGCCTGTGCAAATCAAACTCGACCTTAACGACCGCCCAACAAACACAATTGGGTTGGATATTGTGCGGTAACATAAACAAGAACATACAATGCAATGTTGTCCTTCATGATCTTGACGAGATAAAGAAATTTTGGGAGATTGAAGAAGTGTCGGAACCATCCTCATTATCGATAGAAGACCAGAAATGTATACAGTATTACCAAGAAACAACCAAGAGACGACAAGATGGATCATATGAAGTAAGATTGCCATTAAAAAACGATCAAGTGACTAAATTAGGCCAATCTAAACAAAAAGCCATTGCCCAGTTTTATAAGTTAGAAAAATCACTTGAAAAACATCCAAGCACTGCCGAACAATATAAATTATTTATAGGTGATTATTTAATTCTCGGTCATATGATACCGGCGGCGGCCGGTCACGTGAATACGTCACCGGAATGTTACTTGCCCCACCATTGCGTCACGCGACAGGATTCAACTACAACAAAGTTACGCGTGGTATTTAACGCTTCAGAAAAGACATCATCTGCTATCAGCTTGAATGACGTAATGTGTAGGGGCCCAAATCTCCAACAAGATCTTCAATGCCTCATTATCAAGTGGAGGCAGTTTCGGTATGGTTTCACGGCGGACATCGAAAAGATGTTCAGGCAAATATGGCTAAATATTGATGATCAAGCTTTACAGAAGATAGTGTGGCGTGGCAACGCTTCCGAGAAGCTCCAATTTTACCAGTTAGCGACTGTTTCATACGGGACAAAGGCAGCGCCTTTTCTCGCTATGATGACGCTTAAGCAGTTGGCCCTCGACGAAAAACTGAACTACCAAGACAGTTCAGCACCTAGCATCCTACAGGAATCATTTTATATGGATGACCTGATCCATGGAGCACATCAACCAGAAACTGCTAAGCGCATACAATCAGACATGATAAAACTTTTAAAATCAGGCGTATTTAATTTAAGAAAGTGGAAATCAAATCTATCAGACTTATTAGATCAAAATCAAGACCAAGAAAAACAAACCGATTTCGACTTCAAACAAGCGGAATCCACCAAAACCTTGGGGCTTGGATGGAACCCAGCCCAGGATTGTTTCACTTTTCAGTCCAAAATAGATCCATTGCCTAACAAATGCACAAAAAGAATCCTTCTTTCGGAAATATCCAAACTATTTGATCCTTTGGGCTGGCTGTCACCATTAACAACAAAACTCAAGATTATATTTCAAACCACGTGGAAAGCTAACATACAATGGGACGAAGCCGTGCCGGAGGAAATAGTCAAAGAATGGAACAAAATTAAAAGCGACATAGCAACTATACAAGAGTACAAAATACCAAGATGGATAAAAACAGAAGAAAATGACCAGCTTGAACTGCATGGGTTCTGTGACGCAAGCAAGGTAGCCTATGCGTGTGTCGTTTATTGCCGGAAACAATCTTTAGTTACTATGATCGCTGGAAAAACTAAGTTAGTACCATTGAACAAAGATACATCCCTACCTCGCTTAGAACTGAGTGGAGCGCTATTACTATCTAAATTGATACAAAAAATCCGATCATGTTTAAACAACTATGGTATTCAAGTCTATGGTTGGTGCGACTCCATGGCTGTTTTAGGCTGGCTTCACGGGGATACCGAGAAGTGGAAACCGTTCGTAGCCAATAGGGTGAAACAAATAAAAGAATCGATGCCTGATAGCTGCTGGAACTACGTAAAGTCTAGCGAAAACCCAGCTGACTGCGCTAGTCGTGGTCTAACCGCTTCCCAGCTGAAGGAACATACCCTTTGGTGGAATGGCCCCCACTGGCTTACCAAATACCAACCAAGTAAACAAGAAAATACAGAAAAAATATTTTTAGATCAAGAACAAGAAACACGTAAAATTAATTTAGTTAACTCGACACAATTCGAATACAATGTAATAGAATCACTTTTAACAAAACATAGTTCTTTGTTAAAGATTGTTAGAATTATAAGTTGGATCAGAAGATTTATTCACAGAAATACAAAATCAAAAGATTTATTATGTAAAGAAATACGAGAAGCAAGATTAGTCATAATAAAGCAAATTCAAACGGACAAGTTTAGCGAAGAAATAAATCAATTAAAGCAAAACAAAAGCATAACCAAAACAAGCAAATTAAACAATTTAAATCCAATTATAGATACAAATGGAGTACTTAGACTTGCAGGAAGGTTACACCATGCCAGTATAGACTTTGATAGGAAACACCCTATAATCATCCCGAATAATACGCGCATAGCCGAACTCCTCATCACTGAAGCGCATGAACTCGCTTTTCATGGAGGCCCAAGGTTAACTACTGCGTTCATGCGCCAAAAATATTGGTTGATTGGTGGCATAAGAGCGGTCAAAAAGCAATTACGTCAATGCGTTCGGTGCAGGAAACATAACCCAGATCAACAATACCAACTTATGGGAGACCTACCATCCTGCAGGACTAATGAATCGCGCCCCTTTTATCATACGGGTGTAGATTATACTGGCCACGTGCTAGTCAAGGCCAACAAGGGCCGGGGCATCAAGACTACCAAAGGGTATGTGGCAGTGTTTGTCTGTATGGCGACCAAGGCCGTACATCTGGAACTTGTTTCAGACTTGTCCTCTTCCGCATTCTTGGCAGCCCTACGTCGACTGGCAGCTAGAAAAGGAGTTCCAGGACACATCTACAGCGACCAAGGTACCAACTTTATAGGAGCCAATAATATACTGCAGCAAGAGTATGAACACCAAAAAGCTACGTACAACGGAGATTTCATGTCCGAAGTAACTAACATGGGCATTGAGTGGCACTTCAATGCTCCAGCATGGCCATCAGCAGGCGGGCTGTGGGAGAGATCTGTCCGGAGCCTCAAGATCCACCTCAGAAGGGTCATTGGTGAGCAAAAACTCACCTTTGAAGAGTACAGTACCCTCCTGGCCCAGTTAGAAGGATGCTTGAATTCAAGGCCACTCTGCCCTGTCACGGAAGATCCTCAAGATTTAGATGCGCTTACACCATCACATTTCTTAGCGAGCGGTCCGGCTTTGAATATTTGTGAAACCGAAACAGATTTAAGAACGAGATGGACCCTAACTCAAAACATATTAAGAGACCTTTGGGAACGTTGGCGGAACGAGTATTTGACACTTTTGGCCGCAAGAAGCAAATGGAGGAAACCACAGCGAAACGTCAAAATCAACGACATTGTAACCATCAGAGACGAAAACCTGCCTCCCGGGAAATGGGCCCTAGGCCGAGTGATATCATTACACCCAGGAAGCGATGGATACGTTAGGGTTGTTACCCTGAAAACCAAGTCAGGTATCATCAAACGCCCAATTGTCAAAATCTCAGTTCTACCCGTAGTCGGCGATAACCAAGATCCCGAACCCAACGAGTCGACCCCCCCTTGCCCCTCTAAAAAGGACAAGGATACCAAATTATGCCATTCGACAATAATATCAAGAAAACCAAAACAATATTCATTTACGTCCATGGCGATTTCACTTTATTATTTTTAATGACCATAATTACATTTACTCAAGGCGCTTACAATATCAACTCCGCTTCAAAACAATAGTACCTATTTATTTCGATACCATAACAAATATGCACTTGATACGAGATGACTGGCGCTTAGTTGTCTACCAAGATACAACTCCTTATGATCAAGGCAATAAAGCTGTAACAAAATAATAACATACCCAGTACTTAGACCGTTTATGCGCCAATATCATAGAGCGATCGCACTACGACGGCATTATGTTACAGCTGCAACACGAGTTCGCCGAACTAAAATATTATAATAATATTTTATCAATTAATACGACACCTAATGGCACGCGCCTACGCTGTCGATGTCGGCGCGGTCTTATCGACGGTGTAGGTAATATCGCTAATAGCTTGTTTGGAGTACTCGATTCGCTATTTGCTGAGAAGTATGAACGAGACATTAATTTATCAAGAGACAATCAGAAGCATCTTGCATTATTATGAAGTAACCAAATTTCGGTCGTGGAGTCTGAGCTTAACCTTCTAAAACGAACGGAAGACACCATTAAAAACACACTTACCAATGTATATAATGGAAAATTCAACTTCCATTTATTAACGCCGAGTTAACTGAAAGAAGACTGACCATTACCAGTCGATAGCTACGATTACTACGAGATTTACAACCTACTAGAAGTTCGAGTTCGTATATCAAGAATATAATATGTAGGTAATGTTTGAAATTAAAACTATGCTGCATTAAATATCAAGACAGAAACAGATGCTTATAGACCACTATCAGAAAATAATTTAAAGTGCAAAAAGACTCAAATCTCTACCTACGTCGTCTCAAAAATCCTATTTATGCCATCAAAGATGATCAGAGACTGTGTCAAAAGCTACTTACCAAATTCAAGAAAATGCATTGCTATCACAAGCACTTGCGAAAACAATGGGACGGAATTAAATAAATTAAATACATATTTCTTTTCCCGTAGTTATCAGTGTCATTTGAAACTACATTGTGAGGATCGTGTTACCGATGCCACTGACCCGCACTAGATTATTTAATGAGGATCAAGAGTGCATTATCAAAACAGCTGATTTCGTCGTATACACACATCGACAAGTGACTAACAAGTTGAGCATTAGTGCAGATAAGATAAGATAAGATAAGATAAAAATATTCTTTATTCACTTAGACATAATAAATATGTACTTATGAATCGTCAATATTTTCCTACCACCCATTCAAGACTTTTTTAACTGACAAGAAGAATGGGCGCAAGAAACTTGCCAGCGTTTCTTAGTTAGGTAACGACATTTACAAAAAAAAACATATCGTTACTAATACAACAATTGCTTAGTATAAAAATACATCATTTTAAACAGTGATTATGTTATGTGTTACATCATGACCATGCATTGCGGTCATTCAAATAATCGTCTACTTTATAGTATCCTTTGCTCATCAGCGACTCTTTAATGTAACATTTAAATTTATGCAATGGTAGTTCAATAATATGCTGTGGAACTTTATTAAAAAAGGATATGCTTTTCCCCAGAAATGAGGCTCTGGATTTTTCTAGCCTAAACTTGGGAACGACAAGTTTATCTTTATTTCTTGTGTTAAAGCGATGAATATCGCTCTGCTTTACAAATGTATTATAATATTTTTTCACATAAATAATATTTTCATAGATGTATTGTCCTGCAACAGTTAAAATGTTTATTTCTTTAAATAGATCTCTTAAAGAATCTCTCGATCGGAGGTTGTACATGGCGCGAATAGCCCTTTTTTGGAGCACGAATATACTTTGGATGTTAGCGGCTGAGCCCCACAACAAAAGGCCGTAGGACATAACACTATGAAAATAACTAAAATAGACTATTCTAGCCGTTTCAATATCGGTTAAGAGCCTTATTTTCTTTACTGCGAATGCGGCCGAACTGAGTCTACTCGCCAAGGCTTCGATATGAGGATCCCATTGTAGTCGCGAGTCTAATATAATACCTAGAAACTTTGTATTGTTAATGAATTCGACCATATCGCCGTCTAGTCTTATATCAAAATCAACTTGTCTTACATTAGGTAACGAAAATTTTAAACACTTAGTTTTCTTTGAGTTTAATGATAAATTATTACTATTAAACCAATGTGACACTTTTGAAAGAGCACTATTTACTTCGTCAGAACAGTCATCACCTCTATCTACTTTAAAGACTAGAGATGTATCATCTGCAAATAGCACTGTCTCACATAAATTCTTCGCGTAGTAAGGAAGGTCATTTATGTATATTAAAAACAACAGCGGGCCCAATATTGATCCTTGGGGTACGCCCATAGTAATGGGAGCTCCGGTAGACTCAGTTTTATTAATAACTACCTTCTGAGTTCTTTCATACAGATATGAATGCATAAGGCTTACTGACATTTCAGAAACACCATAATGTTTTAACTTCCTTAATAGTGTTTGGTGATCAACACAATCGAATGCCTTGGAAAGGTCACAAAAAATAGCGATTACATCCTGCTTGTCCTCCCAGGCATCAAGTACATGTTTTAGAAATGCAACCCCAGCATCAGTTGTACTTTTACCTTTTGAAAAGCCAAACTGTTTCTCATGCAGTATACTATTTAATTTAAAATATTCTAAAAGTTGAGCATAAATTAATTTCTCAAATATTTTACTTATTGCTGGTAGTATGGATATAGGTCTAAAATTTGCTGGGTCACTTTTGTCACCAGCTTTAAACAGAGGAATTATTTTACTATTTTTCATTAAATTAGGAAAGACCCCTTCACTTATACATTGGTTATAAATTATTGCTAATGATGGAGCTATCACATCAATTATTGATTTGATGATACTTGTAGATATGCCCCAGAGATCTTCTGTTTTCTTAATATTTATTGCTCTGAATGCTTTAATAATATCTTCGGTAGTGACATAGCTAAAACTAAATGTTTCCTGGCACTTGTTCACACTAGATTCCATAAGAGAGACAGCGGTGTTGGGGCAAGAGTTAAGTCTGCTAGTAGTTTCTAACGGAATTCGAGCAAAGTAACCTTCAAAAGCACTAGCCACCTCAATATCTGATTCAAAAGTCTGATCACTAATTTTTAAGTTAAATGAATAAATTTTGCTTTTTATTTTGCCAGTTTCTTGGTTTATAGTACTCCAGGTAGCTTTTATTTTATTTTCAGATGATTTAATTTTATTTGAAATATACCTAGATTTTGCCAGAGCACATACTTTCCTAAATGTTTTTGAATATTTCTTGACATATTCAATGAAGCTAGGATCACAGGAAGTCGTTTTTTGGGCATAGAGTTCAAATAACTTTCTTCTGCTATTATAAATACCAGGTGTGGCCCAGTCACTGAACTTCTTACGATCATTACATTTTATAACTTTTTGTTTAAAATTGTTACTAAATTCTTTTTCAACAATATCAAATAATGATTGATAAGAGTTATTAGCGTCAGCAGAAGCTGGCAAACATTGAATTTTATCTTGTACATTATTTCTAAATTTAGTAATACCACGTTTCGGTATTGGCCTGCAAATTACTTCGCGTTTAGGAGTAACATTATAGTGCTCAAAAGAAGCTAGTTGTCCACTGTGGTCGGATTTAATAATATTAATTACCGAATTCTCAATTAAGTTACAGTTGGAAAAGATGTTATCTAAGCAAGTAGCCGATGTTGGCGTAATTCGCGTTGGTTCATTAAAAGTGTGAAGCAAATTAAATGATTTAAAAAGATTAAGGAATTTACTGGAGAGTTGTGCTAATTTAATATCTAAGATGTCTATATTAAAATCTCCACAAACTACAATTTTTTTATTCTTACGACAGCATATTTTCAAAACATCCTCCATAGTGGACTCAAAGACTGTGTAATTTGCTCCAGGGGGGCTATATACACAGATTATAATCATTTGTTCAAGTTCCACGCATGATATCTCACAAATTCGTTCAACAGAGAGGGATACTATATCCTTTCGCTCTTTATATTGTGTGTTATTAGGTAAAATTATTAAAGAACCCCCCCTTACTGCAGTTTTTCTATTGAATGAACTTACAACACTATAATTATCCAAATTTAACAATAATTCATATTCTTTTAACCAATGTTCAGTAACACATAACACATCAATATTTTCACAATTTAAAAATAAACTTATTTCTAGGTCTTTGCCAGCAGAAAAGCCTTGGATATTCTGGTGTACTATTTTTAAACATTTAGGCCTTCCTCTTGTCAATACTGGGCTAGAGTATGCCTCCGTTGTCTCTAATGGTAATTTAAATTAACCATGTCAGTATTTGGATTCAAAAGAATCGAATTATTTGGAACAGATTCCAAAGTTGAATTAGAAATGTCACATTTTAGCTGCTCAAAAGAAGCAGAAGTTAGAGTAGCCAGATTGTTGGCTAGTTGATTAAAATAAAAAGATAGCGAAAATGCTATTTGTCGCTTATGATAATTATGCAGATAGTATTTATCTTTCGTCAAGTTAAGATTATATAACAGGGTATTTATGTCAATTATTTGTATCTGACTATTATGAGATGCTATTGTGCTTAATGTTAAATTAAGATTATATCTTAATTTATTCTCTAATTGTGAAAACCCTTGACTATAGGGAAATGTAAACATAACAACTTTTCTAACATTTAGAGAGCATAATGAGTTACAGTATGATATTAAATGGTTTTTGTTTATACTATCTCTATTCCCAATTAAAACAATCAAGTTTGTGTTTTCACTATAAGATTTTTTTACAATTACTTTCATAATCTCATTTATGCTTGATCCAGGCATACAATAATTAGTAACACTTTCCTTAGAATGTTTCTGGATTAATTGGCCCAAGCCCTTCCCAATCTCATCGCAGAACATAATTGTTTTAGCGTTACTTATTCTTGTAGGTGGGTTATTTTCATTATTCAGTAATATACTATCGGGATTGTTAGAGGTGTCAGAGTTTGTTGGTATATAAACCTCCTGAGCAGCCCGACCTAATGTATCAGTTTTACATAAATTGTTGCTCACTTTGGTACAATTGCAGCTGCGTTTTTTACCTAGCGATTCAAACCGGTCTGAATTAAAATTACAAAGATCAATCATATCATAGGCAGCCATTTTTTGATTATTTAGTTGCTTGTGAGAAAACTCACACAAGTTAGTGTACATTTCCCTTAGTGATAGTTCCAAATTGTCAATTTTGTTACCTATTTGACTACCTATCATTTCACTTTCTATTATATTATAGATATTATACTTCCCTACCTGACCCTTCCATTCATACCAATATACTTAACATACTCTGACAGCTTTATCAATGAAACTCAGCTCCAATCCAACATCTAAGAGAGCAGCTGAAAATCATGAAAAACAGCGAGACGCTAGCAGAAAAGGTGTTCTATCATGATGTACACCATTATACTGCCATATACGTCATGTTTGCGATAGTAGGTGTCGGCGGTCCGGTGGCGATCGCGGCGGGGCAGGAGCAGCAGCGGCGGAGCGGCCAGTGCCGCTACCGGCGCCACTACCCCGGTCCAGCATCAGCGCTCAGTGTAGTGATAGTGTAACCATGGGCAATCAGTGTAGTGTAAGTGAAATAAGTAAAATAGTGCGCGGTTTTCTAAACAAAATAAAAACACTTCACCGGTGCTTCGTTCGGTATTTCACATTTCGAACTCTGGTGTTTAATTTATGTGTTATTTAAGCTAAGACATTTTTCATTTACCTGGCACTTTTGAATTTCTTTCATTAGTTCTAAGTGAAAAATTGTTTATTCACCAGTGTACTCGCCCGGGAATATGTACGAGCTAACGTCGTACCATGCACTTTTCCCCGCATCATCACTTTTATGTTGACCTCATTTACACGAATGCACGAAATTATATTGCACAAATCAGTTCGCATTTATCAGGCAACCAAGTCACGCGTACTCATCACCATAAATCATTAGTTAATAGTTATTTTTAAGGGTTGTTCCAATATACCATTTTTACCATCATCAAGTCGTATCATTTATCGGAGCAGCCCCGACAAGGTAGGTACCTACTCCTTACGTTTGACGTTTCAAAGCGTCATTATTTCTAAGCAAACTTTTTGGTTAAACTAGGTGTAAACTTACTCTTCGTTTATTATGAATGTGTTACGGGACCCCCTCGTCGGCCAGCGGTACACTAGCCGGAACGTCGGAAGTCACCGCACAGTATTCAATTAGAAGATGTTGTAGAGAATAAAAGATTGTTTCAGCACTTGGAGAGTTGTTTTATCAAATATTGTAAATTAGAAATATGAAAGAATATGAAGAATAGGAACTGTTACTATAATTAATTAATTGGCTATTTAATAATTATTACATTTCACTTATAAATTTTTGGTACGCTAGCTCGCACGCGAGCTCTGTTCAGCTTGATTGTTCTGGTAGGACTGAATCAAAATGCTGAATAGGGCACGTGGAGCGAAGAATTACGAAAGAACAGTAGTACAGCATAAAATTGATGGCTAGTACGTAAAACTATAAAACTTTCCAGCCACTATGGAGTTTCTAACCATCCATAATGACTGGAACGAAACGGCATCGTTAAGTTGGACATTGACGATCAGTTTTGTCCTAAAACTGTGGCGTAAAACTGTGGCGTCACTCCAAATGGTTTTAAGCCAACTAGATTTCCCCACTGACTGGCGTGACGCCGGCTCTTCAGTTTTCGACCGGCCGGGCTGTTGGAAGACGTGTACTCATCGTGTACAACTTATTTTTGTCAACAAAAAAAAGGATTCTGATTCCGAATAAGAAATAGAACTAAATATTTTAAGCATCTACATGTTGCCGTTATTAATATCGAGCAAAACACAGGAAAAAATCACGTTTGTTGTAGGGGAACCCTCCTTAAATATGAACTTCATTTTATTTTAATTATTTATTTTTAAAGTGAGTACCCATAAGTACAACTAAATATCCTGAAAATACTTAAAACGTCTACCTATTGCCATTGTTAATATCGAGCAAAAAACGGCAAAAAATCACGTTTACTTTATTGGAGCCCCCCTTAAATATTAATTTTATTCTGTTTTGTTTTTAGTAAGTACCTATTTGTTGTTATAGCGGCAATAGAAATACATCATCTGTTAAACAATAATTGTCTAGCTATCACGGTTCATGTTATATAGCCTGGTGACAGACAGACAGACGGACAACGGAGTCTTAGTAATAGGGTCCCGTTTTTGCCCTTTATACTTCCTATATACCAAAAACGATACGCAGCACCACCGCAGCACGCTCGACCACCGCACCACCGCGGGCGGGCGCAGCGATCGAACTGACGCGATTGCGTGGCGCGTCGTCAGTTAAAACTCTGGAGTGACGATTCGACATTCACGATCAAATTTTGGATTGACGCCGGAGTTTTACGCCAAAGTTTTAGGAAAATTTGACCGTCAATGGCCAGATTTACAAATGTTTTGACTTTCTCGTATTTATCCCAAAATGTTTAAAAAATAAATGTCCACCCGTGCGAAGCCGGGGCGGGCCGCTAGTTCTTTTTATGCCCAGCACCGAAAACGGGACAACCTGTATACACATCTTTTCGTATCCAAAATATAAATATCTTAACATGCAAAATATATATTTCCGTATCTTAACATACGAAATATATACTTTGCCGTATCGCCTAGCATCTTAAGACATTTAATATGAAAATATATGTTATCTTCGGCGTGTGTGATGGTCCATTGAATTGTATGGCGAGCGATATTCTATGTTAAGATAAGATATTATAGTATCTTCACCGTCTGTGACGACCTTAACAATGAAATAATATAAGCTATATAATATAGGTTATATTGAAACTTAGTGCAATCAATTCGCAATACGATTCTGAGCAAATTACTTTCTGGTTTTGGGTTAATCCATTAACACGTTGAATATACCTATAATATTATACCATTTTTATTAAATTTGAAATCAAGTCAGAGATCACTTACATATGCAGGTCCACAGCCAGTCAAAACACCCAGATTATTCATCAACGACTCTGGTATCTCTTCACAACTTCCGCAGCATTTCAGAAGTCTGATCACATTTTGTTTCTGCTCATCACTAACACCATCTCCACATGAAAGTAAACAGGCTCCAGATCCGAGGGCCATCGGGACATTGGGCATTATACGAATCACTTTTGTACTATCTGGAAATTTGCACATTTTCAATACCTGCAAATAAGGTAACAGTTAGGGCATGCTCCCGGGAATTCCCGGTACCGATTTTTCCCGGTATTTCCCGGGAAATTGGCCTTTTACGCAGTACCGGTACTGAGACTTCATTTCCCGGGAAATTCGGTACTTTCGGTACTTTTGTTATAACTTAAAATCACGCCAATGTTAAGCTCCGTGTTTGCAATATTGAGCGTCTATTAGTTTAAAAATGTCCCTATTTTGCGATGAGAACAAAATGAATGAATGAATGACGCGCGAAGTAATTTATGAATGACGCGCGAAGTAATTTGATTACTGATTTCTTTTTATATTATGTTTTCGCTCACTTCGTTATAAGCAATAAAGGTATTTGATTCCTGACTTTAGTTATAATATAACTTATAAGACTGGAAAGGACGTGGCGTTAACATCAACGGCGAATACATCTCACACTTGCGATTTACGGATAAAATCATCAATGTGGCCGAAACGTTGCAAGTTCTTCAACACATGCTGAACGGTCCAGCTGATTCCTCTCAACTCATCGGTCTTAAGATGAACTTTGACAAAACCAAGGTTATGTTCAATGAACACATTACTCTGGAGCCGATTGCAGTACGTACTCTTGAAGTTGTCAAGGAGTATGTGTATACCTCGGGCAAATTCTGCAGTTAGGTAGAAACAACTTCGAGAAGGAAGCCAAGAGAAGAATACAGCTGGGCTGGGCAGTATATGGGAAGCTTTGTCGGTTCTTTATGTTGCCTATTCCACAGACTCTAAAGACGAAGGTCTTCAAGCAGTGTGTCCTACCTGTTATTACATACGGAGCCGAAACGTGAACACTCACGGCAGGGTTGGTTCACAAATTCTAAGTTGCTCAGCGAGCTAAGGAAAGGGCTATGCTCGGAGTTTCTCTGAAGGATCGAATCCGGAACGTGGTAATCCGACAGAGAACCAAAGTAATCGACATAGCCCACTTGATTAGCAAACTGAGCTGGCAGTGGGCCGGCCTTATAAGCCGCAGAACCGATATCCGCTAAACGAGTTCTAAGACTAAGGCAAACGTAGTACCTACACTACGTTTGCCCTCAAACTAGGTGGAGCGACGATTTTTGCAGGGTGGCTGGTAAGAGCTGCGTGAGAGCAGCCACTGATGCTCGATGGCGTACTCTTGGAGAGGTCAATGTCCAGCAGTGGACGATGATGAAGATGATAACTTATAAGTAATTTGATTACATAGAGAAGCCTGAGTGCAAGTTGTAAATTACTTGATCTCGTTTCATATGATTGAAAAATTGAAAATGAAGTAAGTATGTAGAAAAAGTTGACCCGTCTCACAACCAGCACCGAAGTAAAAACCATAATAATAAAAATTGTATTGTGAATGAAAAAGTAAAAATTTTAATAACTCGTTTCATATTGTTTTTTATATCTTTATTTATTTAGGAACTTTTAACATTATAAGGTTAAGCCAGACTCATCAAAGTTTAGTTACTAGGATGTTAATTAAAAGTAATTCAATTACCTATTGATCACGTTTTATGTTATGTTTTCTGCTCTATTTAGATCTAAGCCTTAGATTAGTCAGATAAAAAGCAATTGTTGATTAAAACGAATTACCAATAGTACAAACGTTATTTTTTCTTTATTTTAGTAACGATACATTTATAAAATCTCAGTACCGAAAAGTACCGAATTTCCCGGTTTTCCCGGTACCAGAGTTAGTGCAGTACCGGGAATTCTGTTTTCTGCCCAGTACCGGGAAATGCAACCCCTAGTAACAGTGTTTTAGAACATAACATACAGTTTACAGCTTCAACAGTTAGTTTTATACCAGAATTTATATTGAAAACAACCAAAGTATAATGTAGACAATGTTTAACACTTTGAGGGCCGGGCCATTATAATGCGGTATATACTGGTACGCCGGCGTGTTTCGCACTATTTGGGGGGCTCACCATTAGAAAACTATAAGAGATAGCTAAATATTTGTTTTTATTTATTTGATTTTGATATTTATATTTAAAATTTATGAAATAAAACAATAGAATTTTTTTTTTTATTTATAGCAAAAAACAAAAACATGCTTTTTTACACGATCACATGTCACGACGTGATCGGCTAATCAGATCGTATTTAACATCACGTGTATACATGTGATTGGCCCTTAAAGTGTTAAGAAATTATATTTAACTAGCTTTCCTTGCATCAACCACACAATGTTTTCCAGTAGGAACGATTCAATTTCCCATAGTAAATAGTAGCCAATAACCTATATTCTAGACTATATTCTATCTCTATAACTAGCTTTCCGCCCACAGTTTCGCTCGGGTGGACTACACAACGTTATCCCCCGAGAATGTGATAAGTATTTCAAATTTCAGCCAAATCCGTACAGCATTTTTTTTGGCGTATTGCCGATTGAGTATCAATCATCCAAACATCTCTACTTTCACATTTATAATATTAGTAGGATATTAGCAAGATATTTCTGCCCATCTTCACATACCTTTTGTAATTTATCAAGGTTGATTCCAGCCAACATAGATATAATAACCACATTTCTGCTGCTTGCAGTTTCAGGTAAGGTATCAATAGTTTCTTTTAAAGATTTCTCCAATAGCACAGGCTTTACTCCAAGGAAAACATAGTCACATTTAGCAAAGACTTCGCCATTCTTATTGGTTATGTTGGCTCTTCTCTCTTGCCAATGTTTGAGACTTTCAAGACGAGGTCCTGAAACCCATATATTCGAAACAGGATGCCCATCTGTAAAAAAAGCGAAAATTTTCCATATGTAGTTATTCCAAAATTTATAGGTACCAATAATAATCTGGGTAATAGTTTTGCCAAACTCCGGAGTTTATTATAGTTATGTAAATAGTGGACTATCGAATTATCAATTCCCTAATTGATTTAAACTTTCTACTAATTCTAAAATCTATGTATGAAAAGTAAGGAAAAATAAATAATCACCATTCTTTAAAATTCCATTCATGATTGCTGTAGACATATTACCGCCACCAATGAATCCTAAGTTAGAAGACATCTTTAGTATTTCAGCAATTAGAAATAATTATACTATTTAAATTGATGCAAACCGCTAAAATACTAAATTAATAAATAAATAAAATACATCACACAAACAGACAACAAATTACAAAAACACAACAACATGACACAACCATAGAGAAAGATAAATATATATCACAACTTTGACACACACGCACACTGACAATCACAGAACAGGTGGCCTACCACAAGCTCTTATAGCAGTTATTTTTAAGTTGAGAGAGTGGGACGCCGCTATACTGCGTGTAGAGCGGCGTCTCACTCTCTCAACTTAAAAATAACTGCTATAAGAGCTTGTGGTAGGCCACCTGAACAGAAGTCA
The DNA here is from genome assembly GCA_949710035.1 of Crambus lathoniellus. Taxonomy (NCBI): domain Eukaryota; kingdom Metazoa; phylum Arthropoda; class Insecta; order Lepidoptera; family Crambidae; genus Crambus; species Crambus lathoniellus. Next base: position 16,725,299 of record OX453307.1, read on the forward strand.
GACCATTATTGTCCGCTCCGGTGGACGGAGATGTGGCGGGAGTTTGTTATACACTGCGGGTTTTGTATGCAAATCAAGATTCTACAGCCATAATGAGGGATTTTCTGACAGATGATTGAAAAAGAAAAAAGTTCGTTCCAAAAAACTCAACAGATGGCGTTCATCAGATATGGGTCTGCTTTTTTTGATTTGCTTGCAATGAGTCTACGTTAAGACGGTCAATTTAAAAAAAAAAACACTTACAGAAGGAAAAAACATTTACAGGTGGCCTACCACAAGCTCTTATAGCAGTTATTTTTAAGTTGAGAGAGTGAGACGCCGCTATACGGCGTGTAGAGCGGCGTCTCACTCTCTCAGCTTAAAAATAACTGCTATAAGAGCTTGTGGTAGGCCACGGACTGAAAAGGATTATCTACAACTCTGTAGCTTTTTTTTGGCCTTGCACCTTCTTGCACAACTTTGAAATACAAGTGTAGGTCAGATATGAGATACATGTCTGGTCAGCGCCATCTATCGAGCTAATAAATAAACTTTTTTTTTTAATTTGCTGGCAGAAAATCTCTCATTAAAAGCGCACTACCACAAACCGGAGCGATGTGCGGTGAAGTGTGTGAACCGCCTAAACAAAGGGGCTTAAAATATTCATATTTCTCATAGATATCAATAAAAAGGGGATATTTCTAGTCAATATACATATTTTTTTAGATCAAATACCTAGGCAGCCTGGGCTGCCACATCGACCGCGGCCTAATTATGGCCACCCAGGTGGATCTTATGAAGAAAACGGTGCCTGTGAAAGAACACATAACACAAGTCCATTAAATTACTATACCCCAAGAGCTATCTGATATTTTTGTAAAAAATTCAATAACAGGCCAAATTTTTGTAAACGGCCCTTAAATATAATTTTAAGAGAGACTATATTTTGGAATCCAACATAATATCGCATTGGAAGGTATAAAAAAAAGTTATACCCCGAAAATGGTGCAATTCTTTCAGCAAATATGCTATCACCAATTTTATCGTTAACATGTGTTTATGTTAACCATATCTAAGCACCAAAGTCGAAATCCATAAAGATATAAAACGGGAAACTAATACTTTAGGAAGAAATCGGTTGTTTCTGATAGCATTTTTAACATGGTGTAATGCCAATTTGAGTTTACGTAGAGAGTTTTTTTTAAAGTTTATTTGTTTTTCATTTACAAATATAGGGGGATTATATACTTTTACGAAAGATAATAATAAATGTATTCAAATGTAGAGTGAATAACACTTATACCATTTTTGCCTATTTTTTATAGGTTTTTTAAAGCTTTGTATTTGTTTTTTTTTAATGTCGCTGTCATAAATATTGGTGGATTACTAATTAATTATTTATTAAACTAGATAATCTAATTTTCGATGTTAAGAAATTACTGATATAGAATTATTGTTGAGTCTCCATAGAGCGAATTAGTTTGGCTCTCGGGCTACTAGTTTAAAGGAAAAACGGATATGTCGCAGCCAACTGGTTGAATCCGCCATTCAATTAAACGCCTAGGCCGATGATTTTTTCCGTAAGCTATTTTATCTGCTCATAAGTTGACGGAGTCACAAAGCTTCGCGATCGCCTTAAATTTCTAACCTATCACGTGTTCTACAGGACGTCTGTGAGGTACATGCTGCCATACTTAACCATCCGCCGGATTCAACCATCCACCGGATTCAACCATCCGCCGGATTCAACCATCCGCCTGCGACAGATACATTTTCGTTGGTACAGAATACGTACCATCACCCCGTACCAAAATTGCATCATAGGCCTTATGTCAAAAATGTGTTTCACTGATGAAATACTGTGGTACTCTTTTTTCCATCGAGGTAGGTACTACTAGGTACGTATCCGTACCGTTTACAGACTTAATTGACGCTGGCCGGCGCGCCGTGGCCGGGCCAAGACGTAACACACGTATTTACAAACAAAAAAGTATTTAAGTATATATTATCCGTTATCAAGTTCATGTAGACAGTTTCTTAAGAAATTTACTATGGGCTTAGATTGTAAAAAAAATAGTAGATTGTACAACAAGTGCATAAAACATACCATTTTACCCGAGACGTATATATCCACCCGAGCCGTAGGCGAGGATGGATAGTCAATTCGAGGGTAAAATGGGTTTTATGTACGAGTTATACACTCTGCTTTTCACTTCGAGTGTGAGGAAAATAAATTATAATATTGCAAAAAATAAAGATTTCGCCATATTGGCGGGAAAACTTTCTTTTTCTTTTTTTATACGTGGAAGTGGCAGCACAGTTACTTAGCAAAGATCGTAGTCCATAATGCTCTTGAAATACTTATTTCTTACAAAACTCATTAATTTTGCCTAGTTTTATTTATTTAGTAATTTAACATGGATTATGTACAAAATTTAAGAAACAGAATGAAACAACAAGTTTATTTAACGAAGTTTAATTGCGTGTGTGACTGTTTACCTGACGACATTTGTCTTAGAGTCTGTGACATAGACGAAGATTTTACTTTATGCACTAGAGCATAAAAAGCTCAGAACAATAACTAAAGCATAGAAACCGTCTTGGTACATTATTAGCGTACCAGGCGATGTGTCAAAAGTGAAGCCTTTGGAGCCTTTTAATGCTACCAAATTATATTACCCGCCCTATCGCCTTTGTCAACTAACCAACAACGACCTATTAATTTTGTCGTATAATAGTTCAATCTATTTGTGTTTTGTAGTGTTTTGTGTTATAAACTATTATTGCGTGATTATTAAAATTCCATCGCAAAATATAGTTTGTGAGTGTGTATGAAACTTTGAACTAGGGCGTGTGTCGTGTGGAAATGTAAATCTCGCATGGGATGCAGAGAAAATCGAAGTGAAATAGTAAGTTTCCACAAGTAAGTGATATTTATGTTTATTTACTGTTTTTTTTTGTATTTTATTGATATGGTTTTGTTCGACTTAGTAGAAAGTACATTATCTTTCATTCTGTATTGGAATAAATGGTTACATTACTATACTATGAGTGTAAAATTAATTTTATTATTTCGCCACATAGGTTATGACAGTGTTGTGAAAAATGTTATCGATAAGTTATCGAATAAATATTGTAATGTTTACGTAAATATTTTAGATTTCCTCTTGATGAAACGCGACGTGCTCAGTGGATTGCTGCGGTGTCTCGCGAAGATGGCTGGACACCAAAAAAACACCATCGAAATTGTTGCAAACATTTTACTGCCGAGTGTTTTACCAGTGACGACAAATGGCGTAGACTGAGGGATAATGCTATACCAACATTACTCCTAAAAAGGTGAGTATTCTATCCTATCCTACTAATATTATAAATGCGAAAGTTTGTTAGTATGGATGTCTGGATGTATGGATGTTTGTTACTCTTTCACGCAAAAACTACTAAACGGATCTGGATGAAATTTGCAACAGAGATAGATTATAGCCTATAATCTATCTCTGTTGTAAATTTCATCCAGAATAACACATATAATACTTTTTATCCCGATATTCCTACGGGAACGGGAACCAAGCGGGTGAAACCGCGGGCGGCTGATAGTTTAATATAAATTAACAGTGCAAAGAGTGTAAAATGTAGTAAGGAACCCTTACCTTACCCTACCCTTACCTTACCCTTACCTTTCACAGGGCATACCCAGGAGTACGCCAGTGAATACTGCCAGCAAGGTATTACAGCCATCGGGCATGGGCAATGCGGCATCGTCACTGTTGTTGCCAGCAACGACATATCGGGCTGGTTCTTCACCTCAGAAAGTGGTAATTATTATTATACCTATTAGGTTTAAATAATAGGCAGGCACCACTGTTCATTGGATTTAGTGTGTGGTCTGTAGGTATAGGTAATTTTTGTAATCATTGTATGTTAAATAAAAAGTCTTACCGACATACTATCATACTATGGTTTCAAATACCACCAGTTCACTACTTACTGTTGATACCAGCAAAGACAGACCCAGTTAAAATATTACTTCAGATTTTTTTACTTTTATTATAATGCCTATTTGTACACATGCATAATACATACCTACCATCACGCCGTTTCTAGCAAGGCAGGAACAATAATAGATATTCGTTTCTTTTCCAGGACACACACAGAACTGAGCTCTCGGCAAACTTTCTGACGTCAGCGAACTCGCTGTTACCACAATTTCTAAACTATGTTGCTGCTGCGCGTGATAACACCATCGATAAACTTAATAAAGAAATTTTGAGACTTAAAAGTTTAGCCCAACGACGTTTATTAAAAGTTAATGTATTAAAGCAAAAATATATTTTTGTAAAAAAATATTTTTAAGCGACTGTTAAGACCAAAGTTTTAAAATATATTTACGCAGCGCTTAATGTTTGTTTTATTTAAATACTACCAACCTATTTCCAGTGACTTTCCTGAACTTTGCTCGCTCTACCATAGCAGGTAAATTATGTAATATTATACTAACCTCCCGTCCGCGGCTTCGCCCGCGTGGGCTACACGCCGCTATCCCGTAGGAACGAGATATTTTTCCGGGATAAAAAGTAGCCTATGTCATTCCTAGGGTCTCGATCTATCTCCATTCCAAATTTCATCAAAATCAGTTTAGCCGCTTCGGCGTGAAAATGGAACAGACAGACAAACGAAAATCCGCAATTTCGCATTTTTAATACTATAAGAAATATCACTCTATCCTCCATTAAATTTCAATGTACCTATACTAAAATTATACTTACTGTAAATTTCTTGTCCTGTCCTGTATAAAATAATCTATGCTATGGTGTGTTTGCATAATTTTGTTGTGATATTCACTCTTTAATCGATATCGATAGACATCCTGTCGCATCCTTAGTAAATTAAAGGAATGGTACGACCTTGTAATTTGCCGTCCTATCAAAAGTATATCTATCTTGTTCTAACATTTACAAATATGTCGTATGAGTAAAAAGTGCAGCCATATACATCTTGGTTACATCATTTAGCACTACTTCTATGCTTTAGTTATTGTTCTGAGATAAAAAGCGATTTTATGCAGCCTATATCCAACATAAACACGAACTTTACGAGCATGAGAAGTGAAAATATTTTTTTATGTTTATTATCATCGATATATTATCATTACCACAGTCGAATGACAGTCGACCTAAGAACATCACTAATGTTAGTTCCATGGACTATCGTATCTGCCTACAGCGGCAGCGCCAAAATGGCGATACTCAAATGATCACAAAAATATTTTACGTCAGCCAGTCCAGTGTGGTAATAAATAGAGGTCAGTGGCCGTCATAGATATAGTATATTAAGGCGTCCATCATACTGCCTCCGGTTTCCGCACTACCGGACGGAGATGCGGCGTGATTTATCATACACTGCGGGTTTTGTATGCACATCAAAATTCTACAGCCATAGTTAAGAAGCGCACTACCACAAACCGGAGCGTCGTGCGGTGCAGTGTGGGATCCGTCTAAAAAGGGGTTGGCCGTCCGTATATTATTATCGCACAGATCAGGCAGTAAGTGGACCCTCAATCACAACAACGCCATCTACAAAAAGCTTTGCCTGTTTCTCCCTATTTTAAATCACATTTAAGGAGCGCGCACATTATGCCGGCCCGGCATTGCCGGGGCGCAGCGGAGCGGGCCGCAGCGCATCGCATTGACGGATTTGAGTATAAGCACATAGTGACGGGCCGGGCCGCAGCGCATTGACGGATTTTGAGTACAACCAAATTCAAACATCCAATTTCTTCTACTACTGCCGGTTATACCCGTCCCTCTCACTCTCCGGGCATGACAGCATCGAGTGAAAGAGACGGGTATAATTTGTAGGTGTCATGTTATCTGACCGAGTAGTACGAGAAAAATCCGCTTGCTATAGCACACTGTGTCGGGGCGCAGCGGGGCGGGGCGGGCCGCATCGCACGATTCGCACACAACAAAATCCGCGGCGGATTATGCGGCCCGCTGCGCCCCGGCCGGCATAGTGTGCGATAGTTCATATAAAATACATAGGAGCGATTTGGGCGGATTTTTGCGCTGCGGCCCGGCCCGCTGCGCCCCGGCCTGCTGCGCCCCGACATAATGTGCGCGAACCTCTAGTTACAACAGAATTTTGATTTATGCTTGCAATACTCACTTTGTCGTAAATAAATTTTTATTATGGCAACTCTGACAGTTTGTGGCTTCGTTTTCTGGGGTGAGGTGCGGCTGCTATCAAATTTTGGAATATTTGGAATAAAAATACACTGTAAAATGCGAATTTAGTGTTAAACAGTTATAAGTGCTCAAATATGTGTCGTTATAGTGATTTTATAAATAAATGTTTGTTTGAAGTGTAGTGTCCAACATGTTTCGATGTATACCTTTGTTCAAATGTAATCGCCAAGTGGAATGTGTAGACAAGCGGCATTGCTCGTTGCCAAACGTACCTGAAGAGATTTTGCGATACTCCAGAAGCTTGGAGGAACTCTTTTTGGATGCTAATCATATACGAGATCTGCCGAAGGTAATGTTTGTGCTAACCTTGTGGTGATAGTATCCTAACTGTTTCGTATCGTGGGCGTTCACCTTATCACTGATAGGTGTAAATAATATCAATGCCTGTAGATTTCTACCTGACGCTCATTTCTTACAGATATTGTATCATTCTTTCCAAGTTAGTGTTTGAAAATACAAAACCTACAAATTGTTTACAAACTGACAGCAATTTCCAACCTGCCTCATATTTTTGGGGTATACTGCCTCAAACAAAATGACTTTAATCCACATCCTTTATTGTACTTCTTGTACCACTACACAGTATCAATAGAATACACTATAAAGTGTTCCACTGAAACAAATGGATTATTGTAAAATAAAAAAGCATGTGTACAAATGATATTACTTACTTTACTACTTTACTACTTACATGTACATACATTGCACATATTCAAATTATTGTGGTAGGTTATAAATTTTGCATTCACAATCTAAAAGGAAAGATATGGTTTCTTGTTAGTTTTGTTTATAAAAATACTTTCACCATTGGAAAATTACATTCTGCCTGACTGACATAGGCTATATTTTTTTATCCTGATATTGCCACGAGAACGGGCAATATGCAGGTGAAACCGTATTGAATCCCTTGTAAAAACACGAAAATAATATTATAATTGTTGTTTAGGAGATTGAATAAAACAATTTTTCAACTTGAATTTGCAACTCCTTTACATAACGATCAGAATTTTTAAATTGTCAGGTTTCCTTATAGTTTTTGTGTAACTACCTAACTGTAACTTAATAATTTGGTTATATTTTATAAAAGAAATTAAAAACATTCAATAAGCAGTCATAATATGACCATAAAGACAATTATTAGCACATCTGTAATTATTTTATTTGTATTTTAACAAATATCATGCTAATACATATCAAAATTTTAAGAATAGGTTAGTGTTGTTCTTCAATGAACAAAAACATTAAAAAAAATAAAATAAATACCTGTTTCTTTGAATAATCATTTAAATAAATAATAATTATGAAAGTTAAATGTGTACCTACTCATTATCAAATGCTTTTATTAAAAGACATTGTGTATGAATAAATTGCTAACACTAATATTAATGAACATACTTACATCTTTAAATGAAATACCTTCATATTAGGGAAAATCTTTTTGTAATCTTAATTATAATTGTTGATTTCATAATCTAATATTATTGACTCGGGGTATAGTTATTAACTATACCCCGAGTGTTAGCAAAAAATATCAGTGGAATATACTTTTTCACAAATCAATTTTTCTGATAAACAATGAAGCCAACCATTGTTATCACCATTTTGTTTAAATTTTACATGGTATGATTGGTATGTAAATACTTACATACTCTTGAAAAACATAACACTCCTGTCGCAGTCGGGTAAAAATTGGATTGAACATTAGGTACAGATTCTATGTTATTTCTATCTATGATCCACTAAGTGTGAAACAGGTAACACCTGTTGTGTTATGAGATTTTATTATGATACCATCAGGAGCACTTGATGTGTTGTCAAATTTACTAAAACAGTCAAGAAAAAATAGGTACAATCAAATATTCAGTTATTTGTTAATGTTTGAATATTGTTGTTTGTGTTATCTATTAGCACTATTAGGCTGTTATATTTTATGATAAGCCTATGCACAGGCTCTGTCTGAGAAGATTATTCTGATCTATTCTATAAAAATAGAAAAGATTATTTTCCTTCAGTATTCATGTTCTTCATAGTAACACCAGTTATTATAAACCACTTATTTATTATAAATTAAACATAAAAGTTAATACTAGACATGATATCATACATTGTTTCAATAGCAAACTTTAGTAGTTTAATTTCCATAACACTGGTGGTTATGGAAATTGGAAACAATGACAGGTATTACCCCATTTTTTTCTAAATCGGTCCAGTACTTTTTGAGTTTATTTGTTACATACAAAAATACAAATCTTTCCTCTTTATAATATAGATAGTATAGAAATAAAATCTATGTGTCTATGTGTGATAAATAGCTGTATTTCATATACCTCAAACAATAAAGAAACATTTTGCGAAAGCCATTTGTAAGAAGAAATTGATAATGAACAAAAGTTAAGTATTAAGACTTTAATTTAATTTCTTTTTGTTACAGAACTTCTTCAGACTTCATCGATTAAGAAGATTAGGTCTTAGTGACAATGAAATTCACAAATTGCCACCTGATATTCAGAATTTTGAAAACTTAGTTGAGCTAGATGTATCTCGAAATGGTAAGTTTAATTTTATTTATTAAAACCACTCCACACTTTAAACTATTTATACTTAATAATTAGTGAATGAACAAGATTGTTTATAGTTCCAACATTTTTTAACCTTCGAAAGATGGAATGACAATTATCTATAATTATGAAATTAATGATCATAAATCTATAGATGTCTATAGTGCCCTATTGATTGGGTCATCACACCTTAATTACTGAGTAATTAGTTTTACCATTAAACTTGAATGACATTGTTCTGAGTTTAACAAAACTTCGTTAATAGACCAAGTTCCGAAACTTCTTGTGTATATTGAAAACCGGATACTGCATTCTTTAAAAGTTTCCAAAAAGGTAACCCTGTGTTATAAAAGTCACTCAGAGAATTCAGTATGCGCACTGCGTGTCGAATTGTCGATACATCGGATAACGCACATAGTTTCGCGTACAATGCAGGTGCCATCATAATGTTGGCGTATTGAATAAAATATAAATTATCGCTCCTAAATAATCAGTCTGATTGGCATTAAGGAGTCGATTGTCTTACTAATTGGTCTTGAACGTCGAGCTTTAATCACCAACCAACTGTTAAAATTGAAATACTTTCTCAATTTAAACAAGGAAATCTATGACCAATTAGCGTTTAAATCTCGATGTTGCTTCTCTCAAGAATAGAACTCTGAAGAAAACGCATTTGAATTTTGAAGCCGTACACAGTTGTTTATAAGCCGCGTAGTATATAATCACTAGTGCGAATGCGACCGCTTCTGTGGAGGATAGCAAATTGCAGTGCAAAGCGCACATGAGGTTTCCGTCGACCTCGCCCGTGTATCACGGCGCAAATCTCTGCTTACCGCCTAGTAATCGGCCCTCGACTGATGTCTGTGCGACATTTTTTGTTCATCCGCATTAAAGCAGGTGCTGACTGAGAACTGGGGTGAGCTATAGGTATGTTGCACCTGTTCGCTGTTCTTCAGCATTGTAAAATAGAGCTACGATTAAGGAGAGATTTGTTTTCTTAAGGTTGAAAATGTATTCTTAAAGCACGCTAATCTTTGGGTGATTACCGCCTCGTAATCAGCCCTTGACTGATTTTTATGAGACTTTTGTTCATCCGCATTAAAACAGGCGCTGACAACTGGATTGAGCTATATTTTGCACCTTTTCGCTGTTCTTCAACATTGTAAAATAGAGCTACGATAAAGGAGATATTTGTTTTCGATAGATCCTACTAACATTATAAATGTGAAAGTTAAGATGTTTGGATGTTTAGATGTTTGGATGTTTGTATGTTTGTTACTCAATCACGCAAAAACGGCTGAACGGATTTGGCTGAAATTTGGGACACAGATACTTTGTAGCTTGGAGAGGAACATATAGACTACTTCCTCGTAATCAGCCCTTGACTGATTTTTTTGAGACTTTTGTTCATCCGCATTAAAACAGGCGCTGACAACTACATTGAGCTATATTTTGCACCTTTTCGCTGTTCTTCAACATTGTAAAATAGAGCTACGATAAAGGAGATATTTGTTTTCGATAGATCCTACTAACATTATAAATGTGAAAGTTAAGATGTTTGGATGTTTAGATGTTTGGATGTTTGGATGTTTGGATGTTTGTTACTCAATCACGCAAAAACGGCTGAACGGATTTGGCCGAAATTTGGGACACATATACTTTGTAGCCTGGAGAGGAACATATATGACTCCTTTTTATTCCGGAAAAACATCACATACCCGCAGGATAATGTCGTGTAGTCCACGCGGGCGAAGCCGCGGCCGGAAAGCTAGTTGAATATACATTCATAAAGCACGCAAATCTCTGATTACCGCCTCGTAATCGGCCCTCGACTGATTTCTATGCGACTTTTTTACGGTTAGAGCGGTGGAATGAAAAACAGCTGTAGGTAGGTATATTGAAACTGGGAGGAGAGATGTTTTACACCTTGACCTTTTTATAAAGCTACGATTAAGGTGAGATTTCCTTTTTTTATTGATTCACAAATAATTCACACTAATATTAGAAATGTGTTTGTCCGTCTCTCACGTTAAAACGGAGCAACGGATCGACGTGATTTTTAGTACGGGGATAGTTTGGGAGCTGGAGAGTGACATAGGCTACTTTTTATCCCGGAAAAGCATCATATTCCCGCGGGATAACGTCGTGTAGTCTGGGAAACGTAAAGATATATTAATGTAGGTTAAAATATTCTTCAAGATTGACTTTTTGTAATGAGATTGGTAGCCTATGTTGCAACTGTTATATTATGATATGAGCTATATGACATCACCAAAAGTGAGCCAAAACTTTTGATCGCACCTGTTTCTATCGTGTGCTGTGAACGGGCGCGACATACACAATGATGACTGATATTAAACCTCTGTCCTCTGACCACTGCAGCTGAAAAGTTTCATTTAAGGTGTTAATTCAAATGTTGACGGATTTATCTCGGGACGTTTTAAATGAGGCTTCTTATTTACCTGTTAAATTGTACAATGGATTTAGCCATTAAAGCTGACATCATGGTTAGTCTACATTCAAGATTTATGAAGTTTTTTATACCTGTAAGTAAAGTTGCCATTTTCGACTTTGTTCTTTAGTCTGCCGACTCTAGGACGGAAACGGGAACCACGCCCGCCGGTGAAACCGCGGGCGGCCGCTAGTATTATATTATAATGTGAAAGTGTGTTTATTTGTTCGTCCATCTTTCACGTCAAAACGGATCGACGTGATTTTTGGTATGGGGATAGTTAGGGAGCTGGAGAGTGATATAGGCTACCTTTTTTATCCCGGAAAAACATCACATTCCCGCCGGATAACATCGTCGTGAAGTCCCCGCGGGCAAAGCTGCGGGCGAAAGGCTAGTGGATTATAATTCGGTTTCAGTAAACGAGCTAAGGAGCTAATCAACTTATTTATGTACCAACAAACCAACAGTGCATTTCACCTACAGTAAAACAATCGCAATAAAGTCACAAAATCACAGTTTAATAAAAGGAATATTACAAGTAATAAAGTTCCATTATTTCATTCAAAATCAAACAAAGAATGTTATAATATTCAATATTGTCGCCCGTAAGAGAAATAAACTGCCTTAATAAAAGCAGAAAGTATAATATATTGTGTACTTTTGCAGCGGTACGCGTATGTACCGTTTTAATGCCGTTGTCGAGGTCTTTAGAGTATACTACATAAACCGTGGTTCAAGTATTAAGGGTAACAGGTGGATGCAGATTGATACTCGTAAATATTTATTTTATTTATAAAAATCTATTGAAAGAATTTATGTTCACTTCTGGTTGTGGACTCTTGAACGGAATTGTATTGGACAATCCATGCGCTAATGTCAAACATCAAAAACAAAAATTTTTCAAAAAAATTAAACCGCCTTCAAAACAAAACTGCAAACAAAAACTCATTTCCCAAAAACACGTAAAAGTGAAAAATAAATTGAACCATTCAATTCAAAGTACGAAAGTGCGGGACTTTTTCTAATTAATCTTGAACTTACTGATCTGATTGAAGTCGGTGTCAAGCCAAATAGATATTAATATTAATATGTATTTGATAGGTTACAATTTACACCACTCTGCGCATGAGATATTGTGTATTATTGTTTCACTATTTTGAAATGAAATGAAATGAATTTTAAGTATTCGTTCTTGTTACTTTCGGCTTGACACCGACTTCAATCAGATCAGTAAGTTCAAGATTAATTAGAATAAATATGTAGTTTAAAAAACTATAAAAACACACTTTTATAGGAACAGATTAAAAAGTACAAAATAACCGGCTATTCAGTAACTAAAATTAAAAAGCGTGGTGCGCGTGTCATATTAAGTACTTAAATGCATGCTTTGCAAAGGGCGCACCACGCTTTTTAATTTCAGTTACTGAATAGCCGGTTATTTTGTACTTTTTAATCTGTTCCTATAAAAGTGTGTTTTTATAGTTTTTTAAACTACATATTTATTTTTTACTTTTTAGTTTAACAAATGGCAAGCCATGGATGGGGATGGTAATCGATTTCACAGTCAATTCATGTGTCTGCCCACCCCGTAAACATTATAACTAGAAGGCGTGATTGTATGTATTTAGTTTTACAAATTCAAGTGGAGTCTATAGTTACCAGATGCGCGAGCCGAACCCTTACTTCCTCCCTGCTCCATCATCAGACCCTCACCACCAAGTGTAGCGAATAGGTCTCATCAGAACGAAACAAATGAGCCCAAACTCGAGGGGTTTCCTAGTGGTCATTAAGGAGTGCCACTGACTTCCTCCCAGTTTCATCATCAGACCCTCGCCACCAAGTGTAGCGAATAGGTCTTATCAAAACGAAACCAATGAGCTCAAACTCGAGGGGTTTCCTATTGGTCATTAAGCAGTGCCACTGGCTTCCTCCCTGCTCCATCATCAGACCCTCACCACCAAGTGAAGCGAATAGGTCTCATCAGAACAAAACAAATGAGCCAGAACTCGAGGTGTTTCCTATTGGTCATTAAGGAGTGCCACTGGCTTCTTCCCTGCTCCATCATCAGACACTCACCACCAAGTGCAGCTACTAAGTTTCGTCAGACAGAACGAAACAACGGAGCCCAAACTCGAGAGGTTTCCTAGTGGTCATTAAGAAATGCCACTGGCTTCCTCCCTGCTCCATCATCAGACCCGCACCATTAAGTGTAGCGAATAGGTCACATCAGAACAAAACAAATGAGCCTAAACTCGAAGGGTTTCCTAGCAGCCATTGAAGAGTTCTATTGCCCACCTCTTGACTTCATCATCAAATCAGCTCGATGGTAGCAAATTATTGTATTGTCATGGGATTCATATAGACGTGCAAAGTTTCAAATCAATACGACAATTAGAAGTAGATTAAAATTCAATTCCAAGATTTTCTTACATTGTGACTTAGTTACAAGTGAAGCTAATAAAAGTGTGGTAAAAAGTCCCGCACTTTCGTACTTTGAATTGAATGATTCAATTTATTTTTCACTTTTACGTGTTTTTGGGAAATGAGTTTTTGTTTGCAGTTTTGTTTTGAAGGCGGTTTAATTTTTTTGAAAAATTTTTGTTTATTTTTCCTTTTTTAGTGTAAGAAATCTACTATAAGAAACCGCATAATGAGCAAGGGTAGCTCAATGTGCAACGACTATAGCCCATATCTAAATTAGAACACTCAGGCAAGCACCACCCTCCAACTCTTAACTGTTATGCAGTTTCCTTCCACCATCAGCTAACCTAAATGACTTGAAAGAATACAACCTAAAGTTCTATTTGCGCTTGTAGTACTTAAGAACATACTTTAACTCCTAAGCGTTAAAGAGTTTTACTTTCCATCATCAGCTTAACTAAATAACCTGAAAAAAAGGTAACAACTACAAATATTTACGTATCAACGATATTTATAGAATTATCCTCCAACTCCTAACTATTGAGGAGTTGTACCTTCCATCACCAGCTCATCATCGTGAGATGATGACTACCAGTCGCAAATACTTGAAAATTACTTATGAACCTTAAAGGAATCGTATTGCGCCCGTAACATATTTAGTATTTAATTAATGTTTTCGATGGCCATATGTGGTCTTCATCATCAGTTACTCTTCACCAAATGGTGCATACCGAAAGCAAATGCACGAGTTACTTAAGAAAATACCAAAATCGCTATAGGTGTGCCTATAATATTTGAAGAGTTCCCTTGATTTCTCCAGGATGCCATCATCAGATCCTGACCGTATAACAATGGGACCAATTTGTAACTATATGCTTTCAAACCAAAAAAGAATTTCTAAAATCGGTTTATAATTGACAAAGTTATGAGGTAACAAACATTAAAAAAAAAATAATAAAAAAAAAATTCAACCGAACTGAGAACCTCCTCCTTTTTTTGAAGTCGGTTAAAAATAAGGACTTTATACAAGACTACCTACGAGTATTAAGGACCATTTACGCGGAGCCAATACTTGAGACAATCCATGCACTAAGTCAGTCCACTATCACAATTAAATTCGTATGGTATCGTATTCCAATGTAGTGGACTGTCATACAAGTAGCGACACGTTAGTCTAGCGCTGACCGTGACGTGGAGGGGTTAGAACCACCCAGCCCTGACGCGAAGCCTATTAGGCTTGGCGGGAAAGCTGGGCGCGGCGAGAGACAGGCCTTGTCTGACTGAGTCCAACATACCCTTAGCGGTATACGAAAAGACTGTATTTGCCCTCACTATGAACCAAAAACAAGGACCAAATACCTTATTTTTGACTTCTGCGCATCCCCTCCACGTTTCGGTCAGCGCTAGACTTACGTGCCGCTAATACTTGATTGTCTCAAGTATCAGTAGCGTGTAAATGGTCCATCCATAAAGGGCCCCACAGACTATCAGTCCGCTTGCAGTCCTAGATCGGATAGGCCGTCTGCCGTTCGAGACCTCCATCGACCTCACTCTAGCTAGACCGATCATTGCCTGTCGGCAATAGTTGAAAATCGTCTTTGAGGCCACAGACTAGCAGTTGATAGTCGTCAATTTTAGTTTTAGTCGCTAGTTTCTGTCCGGCAGATTACTGTCGACATTGGTCCGCGCCACCCAGCAGCGGCTACACACTACGCCTGCGCATTAGCCGTCAGTCCTAAACCTTAAAGGGAACTGTGAGTGTGTGGCCTGTTGCGGCTAACTGACAGGCCCTTGCCAACAGGCGGAGTGATAGTCTGTGGGGCCCTTATTTAGTTCACAGATTTAATGTTTGTCACTAGCGCAGGGATTGTCCATTGCAATTTCGCTCAAGAGTAACTCGGCTGGTTGATTCAACAAATATCATTTATATTTGTTTAAGCTGTTTTTGGACTCCTTTATTTAGCAACAGACTGGCAACAGTATTTTATAGTTACCAAAAGTTGTGGCGTTTAGAACACAAAAACGTTTGTCTTATATAAAGACCGTGGCATTCAAAAGGTTAATCATTGACAATGTACTTGTTTGGTAAAATCGATATAAATGACTGTTAAGGGTCCCACAGACGATCGGTCCACCAGCAGGTAACGCTCTGTCAGTTGGCCGAAATCGATGCTATTCGGCCATGATATTCGGTTTTTGTATGAAAAACTGTGAGTGTGTGGTCGATTGCGGCAAACTAACAGGCCGTTGCCAACAGGCGGACTGATCGTCTGTGGGGCCCTTTACGAGTAAATAGGAGCTCCAAGCTCCAAAGTGCGTTACGGATCAAAGAACTTAACCATTTTCATTGCGCCTACTTGTTCTATTTTAAAGCTGCATTTTTAAACCTGGCCCTATAATATTTTGTCTGTAAAAGGGCATCGCTCCGCTTAACACCTACAACTTGGGCCCTAGTGCTCGTACTGCTAGACCTGCCGGCCTAGCATGAGCGGCTTATAACGCGCGATATGATATGGTACGGCATGCCGTCTTGCTTACACCTTAGTGGGGTAAGCAAGACAACTTGCCGTACCATATCATATCGCGCGTTATAAGCCGGTCATGCTAGGCCGGCTGACATCATCGTATGCACATTGAGCACCAGTATACAAGAATGTGTTCTCCCACTAGAAGGCTAACTAGGAACAAGGTTCGCTAACTTATTAATAAAACGTGCTAAATTGCCAAAGGTTGAACCTATTTATTTGATACTGTTTTTGGAGCGATAACATCGAGTTGTATTTGATTTGTGCTTTTATTTATATAACTGAAACAATATTAGAAGAGACTAAAGATAACCACTGATTTAACCGCAGAAAATTTAATGAACACAAGTTTTCGTTGATTTCTTAAGTTTAAAAGGGAATAGAAATAGAAACTGATGCGGTTTGGTCTTGGTTGCCTGATTTCTAGTTGGTCGACTTTAACTCGAGAACTCCCACTTAATAAAATACCTCTGTTAAATAATATAAACTTTGGCATTTCTGTATTTGGTGATCGGTAAGCGGGGGACTTTAAAGGGTTTCTTAACTGTGTAACTTTAACGTACTATATTGCAAGCGCTTTCAACCGAAAGTTCAGCATACTAGTAACTGATTTAGTCCATTGTTGCGATAATAAAAATCACTATGACGAAGTGTCTTTACGAGTACCTACGTGATGGATGTACTGTAGGTACTTACTGTTGTCATTTTAAAGCGTTCTGTGTGAATGATGTTAAAGGTTAAATTAGTGGGTCACACCAAGCTTCATTCTTGCTACAGACGTATGAGTATTAAGGTCTTTAATTTAGGTATATCTTATGTGGTAATAGTTATACCTGTCATTGTTTCCTTTAATTCGCCATAACACGGGGACTTAGGCTACTCGCACCACCGCGATGTGGTAAAATGGGTGGGGTGTCGGGCGGCGGAAGGAACGGAGAATTGGATATTTGACTGAAATTTTTTTATTGACTTAAAATGTTCATTTAACTAGTAGCAACACAACATAGGTATTTATTTTCAAATATCTTGCATATTTTCAGCGATATAGAGCATCAAACTTACTAATCAGACAAGGAGAGCGCTATAGAAACGTGACGTCACGTTTCTATAGCGCCATACTCTCGCCATAAATAATTTCGTTTTAGAAAGAGATAGCTAGAGTCACAATTAAGTAGCTCATTATTCGCTTGTTATAATACATATTGAATTTCTTTTTTCATATTTGTTATTCAATAATGTTATATTTTCGCATGTCATAATTAAATATCTACATTTCAACAACAGTCAAACACCCAATTCCGTTGCCAATCCAAGGCCCTCTTGGTGGAAAGGCGCGCCAGGTGCCCCCGGTGTGCTTCACTAGAAGAGGTGGATGCGTGAGGGTGCGTCGAAGGGACGCGGGCACGAGGCGCACACACGATGAGTAACACCCTGGCTTCGTTATGTCCGTCCATGCGCAGAGGGAGCACCCTTGGGGTTTTTAGTAGGTTCAAGTTCCACATAACCCCCTCGTCTCCCCGAATCTGGGTACGCGAATGCGTTTCCCCCAGGAAAAGATAAAAAAGGGACATATGCTACTCGGCTTAAGATAGGAGCAATGCATACCTACCTAGGTATTGCTCAAAACATAAGGCCCACCTAATGATTTTCTAAACTTTTGTTTACAAATACTATGGTTATCGTAACATTGAAAAAAATAAGAGCAAAACAAAGACAGACCATGCTAATGGCTACTTAGTCTAATTTCTAAGCCCCTAGTTTCAAAATATCTTAAGTTTACAAATTCAATACTTAAACGTATTTTGAAATAAGTGCAAAGAAACGAAGTGCGACCTGGGAAGTTTTAAGTAGGTAGTATTGATGCTGTCCAATATGATCAATATTTATAATATTTATTAAGGCGATACTCGAAAAAAATATGCTGAAGCGAGATAGTCATGAGAAAACGACGCGTGCTGCGGGAGCGAGACCGATTTTGCAGATTAGCCAAAAAAACCACAAAATCACTTCGTATTAAAAAAAAAACTATAAGTACTTAGCTATGTTTTTTAAATGCTTCTACACGATTCTTCATATCATTGGTGTCAACTAATTAAACCAATTTTCAATAAGTAGTATATGTAACCCCATTTAAGAATAATCTTGAAATTTCGTATTTTTTAGAGGTCTATTCGAAAAGAAAAAGTGTCGAGGCAAAATCATAAAATTGTGTTTCTGAAACTATACGAATCTAGTTAAAGGTATGAAGAAATATATATCTTATTACCAGATTTGTAACAACGCTAATCAACCTATAGTTTTATATCAAAAAGTCCATACTTTTCCGAGTAGCGCCTTAATAAATAAAATTATGGGCACGGCCGTAGACACGGTAATTATTTTCTATTGTAGTTTATTTGTACCAATTCCTAACTAACTAGTATAGACTGACGAAAATGAGTGTGTTCAGATCCGCAGACCCTCTTAAAAATAAAACCTTACATTATTCAGCCAGCCGTCCTATAATTTGAAAAGCGACGAAAACGCTTTGAAGTAGGTAATCTTTTTGTTTTACGTTGTTCTAACGTAGAAATGTTCATTACTATAGAAGGTAGGTATTCTCTATTCTATTTGAATAAAAGTTCGCTCTTTACGCTTAACCATACCAAAATGTGTTATTCAAACAAAACAAACAATATTTTTGTATTGAAAACATTAAGTAAACTATTCACCTGTACCAATATTTTGTCAGAAATAAAAGATAAGAATTGAGTAAATAAATCGTATACTTACATAATGGATTATCTATTAGAGAGTGAAAAAAAAATTTTTAGTTTAATATCTGATGATGTTTTTAGTTTAATATCTGATGATGGAATTTTCCATCACATTTCCTGAAATAGTTAGTGTTCCATAGTATGAAGCACTTTGCTCGTAATCGTAACTACTCCTTAAAACCTACATGAATTGGTATCAAGTTATAAAACTGAAGATTAGCTCCCTTGTAAGTTAAATTCAGACGATTAAGCGCTGGCCTGGTAACTGGAGCAGAAGTCCTCCAGAGGACCCATAAATATCATATCCCTCAGTTTTCGTTATAACGATGACGATCATAGGATGACTCACGCTTGACCGTGCCGGGTCCGAGCCGAGCCGGAGCCGAGCGTCGACCTAAATATTACATTTACCTTGCTCGGACGACACTCGTATGCCGCTCGGTATAGCGTGAGTGTGTCCATACAAAATATCACGGACGACGCTCGGCTCGGACCCGGCACGGTGTAGAGCGACTAGCGCGAGTTATTACTTAAAAATAATGTATTATATTTATAACTTACTAGCTTTCCGCCCGCGTGAACTACACGACGTTATCCCGCGGGAATGTGATATTTTTCCGGGATAAAAAGTAGCCTATGTTCCTCTCCAGGCTACAAAGTATCTATGTTCCAAATTTCAGCCAAATCCGTTCAGCCGTTTTCGCGTGATTGAGTAACAAACATCCAAACATCCAAACATTAGATGTTTGGACTTTCACATTTATAATATTAAGTAGGACTAGCTAGCTGCTCTTCGCGGTTTTACCCGCGTGGTTCTTCGTATCGAGTTACAAAGTAGCCTATGTGCTATTCAACTCTATCCCTGTACCAAATTTCATTTAGACCCGTTCAGTTTCGCTGCGATATGAGTAACAACTTTGGCATTTATTTTATTAGTAAGATAAAACTCTAACATTTATATAATATTAGTAAGATAAAATATGTTACTTCTATCCTTGGTAAGGTAGATTATTACAAAGCAGGGTTATACCGTATCATCAGTGTGACGGAAGCCGGTTGACTTTTCACTTCATTAGGTTATTTGACAAGGGTACGCTTTTACAAAATTGTAACGCAATATCGTGGCACTCAGGGGCATCCTTTTTATCCAATAATTCGCTTGACAAATACCATACATCAAATTTTAATGCCTTGCTGAGAATGGAGTGGCGGACGTCCGATGTTATTTCCTGAACTGGAAAGCTTTATTATCGCCATAGTTGCGAGGGATATGTTTTTTATTTCCCCCTCTATTTTTGTATGTAAGTAATTAAGATTTGAATGGAACTGTGCCTATGGTCTAGCGATCACCACAACATGATATGACACACGACATGACACAACATGAAAAGTGCCTATATGTATAATATCGTGTTTCTATTCTATGATCATTCGTACCAAGTACCATAGTTGGCCATTGCATGCGCAACGTGGAGAGCCATCCAACGTGTTCCCTGTGCATCACCACTTACAGTGCTGTTGATCTGATGAAGGCAACGCATTGCGATCTAGGTGGCCACAAATCTGAATATTCTAATTACCTCGACACGAAAAGTAGAACTTATCCACCAAACTCCGCTCCCCCTCCAGAATACGAGAGTTGCATTGGCAGCATCTTGTCGCTGCAACATTATGTTGAGGATGATGGAGCCTAGTTGGCGACATGCTGTTTTTACCCGACTGGGACAAAAGGAGGGTTATGTTTTTTCTTATGTTTTTATTACTTACTTCGCTGACTCAGTAACCCAAAAGGAGTCTTGACTCGTGGCCTCCGATGCTAGAGATCGCTTCTTGTTTTGATCGTGTGCCAGTTTCGACCAAATTTTAAAATAGTGGTTGCTTTTTTGACAATGAAATGTTTTCTTTCTTTCTTTAAAAAAAGATGATCGTTCCGGGATCCATCCAGGTGCCTGGATAAGATGTTTAATAAACATCCTTGTTATGCAATGCAATCGTAAAACAGCTAATGGCGAAACGAGTTCGTTTTTGTTATCTGTTATCGTGGAAAATGTTTGTAAATGCTATTCGTGGGCTGCCGTTGCCACTAGCGTAGTGACTAAGATTGATTTGCTGATGAGATCGCTGCGATTTCAATTCAAAGTACCTTAAATGTATACGTAAGTATATTAAAATTAGTCTTGACGCTTAAATAGGTAATATCAAACTTATGTAGATGTAGAGTTTAGTTAGGAGTTTAGAATTGGTTCTATATTTTTAACATAAAGGTACTCTAACTTTCTTGTGGACTAAAGTGGTGACGATATTGTAATGACCGCGGGGTACACAATTGCACATGGCTGAAAATTGCTCAGAACCGTAGCCACTGACTGGTATAAACTAAGAGAGGCCTATGCTCAGCAGTGGGTCGAGAAAGGCTGATAATGATGATGATGA
This sequence comes from Crambus lathoniellus, assembly GCA_949710035.1. Classification (NCBI taxonomy): domain Eukaryota; kingdom Metazoa; phylum Arthropoda; class Insecta; order Lepidoptera; family Crambidae; genus Crambus; species Crambus lathoniellus. The sequence continues at coordinate 16,746,668 of OX453307.1, forward strand.
TGAAAGAAAATGGTGTCATATGGCCAAAGTATATTAATTAATTAAAATACACTTATCTACACCGGCCGCCGCTATACACACCGTGCGTAATAGCGTGGCACACTTACCTTGTGATTTACTCCTTTCCATCTAAGCCGTAAAGGTACTCGCCACATGATAACCATATTAATGTTAAATGTGTGCAAGGCAAGCTGCTTTGAAGTGTAAGTTCTAATACCAATCGAATATTCCCATCCTGTGATGTTGTGGAAACCTCATTTAAATAAAGCAGGTGAACAATCTACACTAATATTATAAAGAGATTAAGTTTGTATGTCGGAAGTTAACTCTATAACTAAACAGGTATTAGATTATTTTTATCACTAGAAAGCTACATTATTCCCGTGTGACATAGGCTTTATTTAATCTCAAAATTACGTAGGGGACACGAATGGTGATACCGCGAGATGCAGGTCGTTATAAAGATCGGAAAAATTGTAATACCTACTTAGAAAAAAGAAACACCAGCTAGTAGATTTTCGGACGGGACTTCAACCTCCGACTCCAACCGTGAATCCGGCCAATGCTCTGACCAAATAGGTACTAGAGACCATACTTACCTACACACTGTTACGTCCGTCAGAAGAAGACATCGGTTTTCATAGTAAATGTATGCACCAGAAGCACACTTATGTGCATGACTCATACACATAAGTGTGCTTCTGGTGCATACATTTACTATGAAAACTGATGTTACGTGGCATCACATAAGCTCAGTTGGTTTGAGCCTTAAGTCTTACGCATAAAATTAATAAAAAAATCATAGCTATAAAGATAATTCTAGTTTTGGAATGAGAAGTAGAATGGGGCACTTACTTATTATTTCACGATTCGGAAACTTGGCGTTCACGGTGTCTGGTTCGAGTGGGATTCCCAGCGACCCGTGCAGTGCAGATGAACTAGATTTCCTGTTGGGCCCAACATCGGTCGGGCGACTGCATGTGTAGTGTAGACTGTTGTAGTGTACAGTCAGCGTCAAATTGATATAAGCGTCTAGAGTAGTCAAAAAGATCTGAAAAACATAAACGCAATTTGATCTAAGCAGTTCGAATCATCATATTGTTGTAAGCGCGCAAGGTGTTCAAAATATCTAGGCACTCATTGTTTCATATTTATATGAGCAGTCAGAGTGTTCAAATTTATCTAGGCAAACAAAGCTCTCAAAATATCTATGCATAATGTACAACACCATAATGCACAGATAACTTTGACAGCTTTGTTTGCTTAGATAATTTTGAACACTCTGACTGCTCATATAAATATGAAACAATGAGTGCCTAGATATTTTGAACACCTTGCGCGCTTACAACAATATGATGATTCGAACTGCTTACATCAAATTGCATTTATGTTTTTAGATCTTTTTGACTACTCTACGCGCTTATATCAATTTGACGCTGACTGTACCAACCTCTGCCACAGAAAAAAATCTACCAGTATTCCATCTTTATTTGAAAGGTCGGGACGCGAGCTATGACTCGTGTCCTGGCGCTCGGTATGATCTTGGAAGGATATCGGTATGCGCTTCATATAAATTCTTCCAAGATCATACCGATATCGAGACGATGAGTCATGTCATGACTCTCGTTCAGGAGGCTTCATTTGACATTTGAAGACCATATTATGCCCATATATGGATATAATATGATCTGCAAATGTCAAACGAAGTATATCTTACTACCAGTACGCATTTGAAACGAACTTCGAACGCGCGTTTGTATCGATACAAACGAGCTTAAACTTCGTTCACGAGCGATGTCATCGCCATAGCGCTAACGCGATACCTACAGACGCGATACAATGGCGCGTCCCGGTTGCGTTCGTAAAACGTAGCGTTTGTATTGATACAAACGCCCGCACGAAAAACGTCGTGTGGAAGGGCCCTTACCGCAAGCTGCTAAAGAATGTCATAGTACCTAATATCAAGTAATAGTATAAGCCTAAGCGGGATGGCGCTATCGTTATATGCAGTGTATAGCTCCGTCTCGTCCGTCCTGCATACAACAACACAGTAGCTTGCTACATACAGGTGATCTGTGTACTATAACATTGTTTGGCACCTCGCGGTGGCGCCTGAACTTTTCTATGAAGATGAATTACTGGTAGTAGGTACTAATATATGTGCCTGTGTGTTATTAACAGTTAACAGTCCGTTCTAAATTTGAAACAATGCAGCCATTCCAACTTTGTACGAGGTGAACGCGTAAACTGCATGGCAACAATTAATCGGATCAAACTATTGCTAGGGTTGAAAATGGGAAATACTTTAACACTTTTGCGTTTCAGTTGTTTTTAAGCGTTTTTGTTGCGTTTTATGACTTTTTATGCCTTTCTTGAAGGGACTTTAATTTTTTAATTAAAGTCCCTTCATTGCACTTTCATCACTTAAAATCTTTCCTTGTGTGAATGATCAATATCATAATTAGAGAACAGCTCGACGCAACTGATTTTTAACAAACTTCAGTTGCGTCGAGCTGTGTTTTGTGGTGTTCGTAATTTTTATTGTAAAAGTTTGGGAAAATCCACTAATATGATTATTTTTACTAAGAAATAAGACAAGTGAGTGCCTTTCTTAGTTTTCTTTCTGGATCGTTACGATTAACCTTATTGTTTTGCTTTTTTACAATGTAGATAATGTGCCTATGCACAGCACACTGCGTATTTTCCACGCGTATTTTCCGTCTCGACGCGCGTTTGTACTATCAACACAAACGAGATACGCCTGCGAGTCAGATAACTTTACAACTTTTTCTTGTCTTCCCACTTCAAACAGATCAGTAAGTTCCAAGATTAGTTAGAAAAAGTCGCGCATTTTCGTCATATGAATTGAATGATTCAATTTATTTTTCATTTTTACGTGTTTTGGAAAGTGAGTTTTTGTTTGCAGTTTTTTGTTTTGAAGGCGGTTTGATTTTTTTGAAAAAAATTGTTTATTTTTCCATTTTTAGTGTAAAAAGTTTAACCTTCCACTGGCTTCCACCATCAGCTTACCTTAATTACCTACTTGAAATAATAGTACAACTAAAGGTCTATTCGTGCATGTAGTACCTACTTAAAAAACATGCTCTTGCTCCTAAGCGTTAGGGATTTTTTCCTTCCATCATCAGCTCACCTAAATAACTTGAAATATTACAACTACAAAGTTTTACGTATTAACGATATTTAAAAAATTACCCTCCAACTCCTAACCATTGAAGAGTTGTACCTTCCATCACCAGCCCATCAGCATGAGATCATGATAAGCAGATGCAAATACTTGAAAAATATATAAGACACGTAAAATATCTATAAAATTTGCGAGTTTTCCTCAATTTCCTCTGGATTCCACCATCAGCTCCTAACTTGGTTACAATGGAACCACCTCAGGAGTATTCTCTCTCGAATAATTTAAAAAAAATCTAAATTGGCTAATAGCTCCCGAAGATATTGAAGCGTAAAGCAAGAACTACTAGACGAAAACAATGTGTGTTTTCAGGATTCTGAATAAACTTCTGAACCGACGACTCTAAATTTTTCATGGGACCAAATTGAAACTTTGGTCTATCAGATAAAAAAAGATATCGTGGAACATACGTATAAAAAAATCATTCACACGACTTGATAACCTCCTCCTTTTTTTGAAGTCGGTTAATAATATAATGAATGAGCCAATATTGTTATGCGAATCGTTACTATAGTTTCAACCGCCTCTGTGGTCTAGTGGGTCACACCACCGATTTTAGACCAAGAGGTCCCGGGTTCGATTCCCAGTGGGGGTACATATTTTATTCGGTTTGGTTGGTAGTAGGACTAGTTCTTAGTCCGCCTGGCTAGCTACCACCATCTTATCTAAGTCTGTCGCCATAACAATGATGTTTTCAGCATTATTGTGTTCCGGCAGTTAGAGATAAGATAGCCAGTTCCTCAGTGATTGAGGATTCCGGGAGTAGTGCGCTTCCACCTTCAGCCTTATCACCACTTAACATGGTGTGATGAAGGCTAAGTGCTACCCCGTTGTGGATAAAAAAAAATATATGCAAATTAATAGAAGAGTTATTTAGTTAGTTATTTCATTAAGAATGAAACTTGATCCAAAACAACACTTCTAACCTCCCATTATTTCCAATATTTGAACAGTGGCAAATACAACATTATCGTGGAAATAAATATTAAAATTTTAAAGTCGGCGAAAGAAATAACGTCAACGATCTAAATAAAACGTACGATACACAGGCGGGATCAGCCTTTTACTTTTTTCTGCTTTTAACACCAATCTAAATTAAACCTGTTTCGTTGGTACCTATAAGAATGCTAAAAACGAACTGAGACAGTCTTGCAACCTTTAAATTAGGGTTTTGTCATTAACGTTTTGAAACTTGCCGCTAGTATTACAAATTAATAATTTGAACACCACTATGAAATGCTCTCGAAGATATTTTGAAATAATAGGTCTTTACATATGAAATTGCCGTCTTTTTCTCACATGTTTATTGGTCTCTAATTTTTTAATTAATATTAATATATCAAAATTAATAGTCAGTTTCGAAAATAGAGAACATCTAAGAAAAGAATAATTAAACATGCGTCTAAAATTTTTATAAATGCTCCAAAGTACCCCTTTTTGGTTGTCGTCAATTTGACAGATTTGAACAGATTTTTTTTTATTCTAATACAGTTTATCAAAAGAGATTATAGTTAATAACTAGTTAGAATAATTTTGTCTGATTATATCTCGAAAGTTTCGTTGAATTCGGAGTTCACATGTCCAAGAAATCCCCAAATATCTTTGTATGCCGATTCCAACTTCCTACAATTTCCCCATAGAAAACGGCAATTTCATAGGTAAAGACCTATTATAAGGTCGCCTGTTAAAAAATCCAAGTAATTCATCTGAGTTACAGTTTTATTTCAAAAAGGTCTTGCCTTTTGGAATTTAACGAATCTATGTCACAACACAAGCGAGAAGAACCCTGTATTATTTAACGTCAGCATATCGCACCTTTATCTTTGTTGCCTAGTCTTGCATTCATGTCTTCCCCTCCTCGTTTACATAAAACATCGTCCCTGTTGGAGTTATCTTTCAGTCATGTAACAGTCCTATATTTTAGTCTTACAAACTTTGTATCTAGGTTAACCTGTTAAGTGCTGTAATTCTTCTTTTGTAGGTGTTTTAATGTTGTTGGTGATACAAAAATATTTTCAAGTAGCCTTATTCATACCAAGGAATGTTGTTTTGTTGTGAAACGTGGTAAGGAGTGATAAAAACATTCCATTCGTCCAATAATGCAGCTGATAAGGATAATGCATTCTTATCAGCACTCCCCTTTGATAAGAGTTTTAATCTTCTGTTAAGCCTTCAGCCATGCTGATGTAGACTTCACTGAGATTAAACTGTGACTTGCTTCTCTGACGCGGAAACATCATCTTTCATTATGTTTTATCAAAGAATGTCATTCATTATATTACTAACCTAGCTACCTGTACATTAATTTTACACTTTCCAATGGCAATACAAAAAGAGGGGGGTGTGTATTGCTCTTGTGATTTTCTCGGAATATTTATAACATCATAGTACTTATACTCTTTACCAAAATTGGTTCTGAGGAGTTACCAGATAGTCAGCCCAACAGAGTTACATAGTAAATTTCGCAATAATGTCTGCGAATTTAATGGAGATAGCCGTTGAGTAATACCGGCGGCGGCGGCGACCTGTCGCGTCTAGGTCGCGATTCGGCTACAATCCCGAAGATTTGGCGGTCGTCTGGGTCGGCTCACGGCTGCTTCGCCGCTCGCTCGGCTGTTGAACCGGCGGGCCCATTGTCCTCGCCCGATATGCCCGATCCCACGCCCGGCCCGCTCACCAACCCAGAGCACATCGCTCCCATGCATTCCACACTTTAATTGTTACTGTTTACTGTAACATCGATTTCCATCAAAACTATAAACTTATTTTCGTAACGGCAACACCGAGCTGAGATCGCGCGTGGCCGTTGAACGCTCACGAGCAGGCTTGCTTCGGATCAACAGACAGTGAGGTCACTTCTACGAACCGGTTTGGTTACATTATAGTTATTATGCGTGGAGAATTTAAAAATGTTGATGTTTATAAGACGTAATATCGTTAAACGAAAGTACCTGTTACGAATGTACCAGTACATTATTTATCTCGTTGCAGCTAAATTTGAACATAATAGTTAAGTACTAAAAGCAAATCGTTTGGTAATTTAATTACTCTCGAAAATTGCCGATCTGATTCATATTACGCAATTAATTTATCAATCATCAAATTCTGTTATTTGAACTTAATAATATTAATAAGTGAGAATCAGTTATTAGCATTATAAATCGATTTACAGTAACAGGACGTTAGTACAGCCCCGAACAATAATATTTTAATAACCGACCTTAAACTGAGGACCTGAGGAGGTTCTCAGTTTGTATTGTATGTATGTCTGCAGTAATGAATTTCAGTACTTACTTACTGCACTAAAATCAGTGCAGTAAGTAAGTACTGAAATTCATTATTGCAGTGATTTTTAAATTTAGAATGTTTACCTCGGAAAAGTGCCACGTACTGCATTCTTTTCTCAAATATAATATTAACATTTCAGAGCATAAGTGGGAAAAGTAATATTATGTGTCATAGTTCACAAATTAGCCTTAGGTTCAGCTTTAAAAGTTTTAAGAAATATGATATAACGGTACTCAAACACTAATTCGGGAAAGTCAATTTAAAGTTACATAAAATATACGATTTAAAACTTCCGTGAGAAAACTATTTCTAATTGTAAAGAACCTGGAATTCGTTTTCGTGAGCGTAGCCCGTTGTGAATAATAAATCGTGGGATTTGGCAATTTGTTTACGCCTTTCAACAGCCAAGCAGATGAAGTTTAAGATTTTTGCCCTAATTTTTGACCAAAAATCTGTTTCTGATATAACAACCGGGTAGGTATCACGCGTGGTTTGACCTAAACTTTTTTCAACAGGCAAGCAGAAGCAGATTAACTCTATTGTAAGACATTTTTGTGTCAATTCTTTGTAAAAAAATCAGCTTCTGAAATGGCAATGGTGAAGCACGCGTGTTGACCTATAATCTCAAAACAACAGAAGAATTCTTTGAGCATGAAGAAAAGCTTTTGTTTTAAGATGATCGTTACTGGTCTGTTACAAAAGGAGCGTTGAGATCGCATCAAATTAGGCAACCGAACAATACCTAAACCATCTGTTGCACAAACACCGACAGTGATCTCGTTTCACACTCCACTAAATTGTTTGCTTCTGTTTTGCTGTACTAAATTTAATTTGTTTAATTACTTATAGGAAGCACACTTTTCAACATACAAGCAGAAGCCGATTAACTCTGTTGTACCTATGTCAGTTCTTGGTAAAAAGCTCAGCTTCTAACATGGCAATGGTGAAGCACGCGTGTTGACCTATAATCTCAAAACAACAGAAGAATTCTTTGAGCATGAAGAAAAGCTTTTGTTTTAAGCTGATCGTTACTGGTCTGTTACAAAAGGATCGTTGAGATCGCATCAAATTAGGCAAACGAACAATACACCATCTGTTGCACAAACACCGACAGTGATCTCGTTTCACACTCCATTAAATTATGATTGCTTCTGTTTTGCTGTGATTTAATTTGCTTACATACTTAAAGGAAGTTCTTTCTTAGCTCGTCTTATTTTTTGTTTCACGAATTAAATAAACGCTATAGACAACTTGAAAGTGAAAAATTGTATTCCGGTTTTGTTAAGCTTGTATTTTGTTGGAGTAAATTGGTTTTATAAAAAATATTCTACGTTTATTGCGTCCAGAAAATCTGCTCATAGCGAGTTATTCGAATTATTACTACAATATGGATATCGAATGTTTTATTTTAAGCGTATGTTAAAATATGAATGCCGGTCGGCGCTACAAATGGCAGTGGAGCGTGTATTGCAAATAGGATTTTCGCCAGAGGGTGTCCATTGTGTCCATCTGATCACGATTGACTGCATTCCATTAATACCTGGCTCCTTCCTTTCCTCTAAAGTTTAGAATCTAAACAATGTTCCTACCATGAATGTTATGTCGTAATTTAATAACCAAGCAGGGAAAAATTAAAGCCGCTGTAATTTGAATAATGTTGTTATTAAAATAAAATCTACAGGCATGTTTAGTCTGTAATTTGTCATGGTTTAGGAATATGAAGCAGTAATTGGCAGCTCAATTAAAAACGGGTGAGAGATTACTCAAAATTTGTCAGGGATTTCGTTGCGAGTAACATAAATTTTCGTATTTTACACCTGGCTTTATTTTATGATCCTCTTTTAAATATCGTTTCAACATAAGTACTAAAAATTTGCTTTTAATAATAACCTGTTTTAAATGACCAGTGGCGTTCAATTTGAATGTAAAACAAAAAGGTATATTGGATGAGTGCAAAAATACGTCGGTCGTCCGTCCGCTTTGTGCTTCGTACAACTCAATAACGCCGTAATGGGATTCCACTCGGTGGCAAGCCACGCGAGACCGCAGTCGACTAGCCGGCGACTATAACTTTTACTGCACCTAGCATTAATAGCCCTTATCGTCCACCCATTGTTTGAGTACGACCTACTAAGCCTGTATGTACAGTTAGAGCTTTCACGGACGAACACTAACTTTAAAAGTATCCGATGCAGCACCTACACAATGTGCCGGGTGTACACTCACGAGAAATAATATGTAAACAACATAGAACGTTGTCATGTCACATTAAGGCGTTCCTAAATCAAAACTTTGTTTTTATAAATAAAACACTTTCACGGATTTTTTCACGCAATTTATTTAACAACGTGGTTAAATTTTAGTTGTATTTAGAGGTTTTTTGGTTTATCCGACGTTTCGGCACCTTTCCAAGGGCCGTGGTCACGGAAAACTTAGTGTTTGCCACTGAAGTCATTCAATATTCATAATCCTAAGTGTTTTCTTAATATTATTATTGCTCGTGACTGTACAAGTAAAGAGTAAACGGTATAGTAGAAAGGTAGTGTAGAGTGCAACGAACATGGACCCCGGTGACCGCAGTGGTGGAGGAGCCCCTCGCATCGCAATACAAAACTAGCTGTCAAAATGTCGGCTGTAACAGAATGGAAATTTTTGCAAATCTAAAAATTACCACCGAGTCTGTTAAGTTTGTAGCACTTCACCGTTTACTCGATCCTTAGGAATACCCCAGTCAATAGAGTTTGCATTACCTTGATGTTATCGATCAATGGATAAAATCCTAGACTTTACATAATTTATGATTGCGTTACAAACAGTTCTGGTGCCTACATTTCTCATTCCATGCAAACGTTTACTAAAGTTTCATTACCAATCGTCGCTGCTGTATTTACGAGCAGTGAATGTAACGTGTTTAAATTTTGATCAAGCCGTGTTTTTTGTCTGTATATACGCAGAAAATTACGTGTTGACTAGAAAATGGCACGTACATGGAATTCAAATGAGGTTGAATCACTTACTTGGTACGTCATTCACACTTTATGCTGGGTACGCTTGTAATGAAATCCGTTGGATAGACATGATGTGAGGAAATACCGCCAGCTTGACTATGTTTTCTTCTGTATAATAAAGACGTATTCCTGATTGATTAAAGATAGATTTTATATTATTTTTATGCATTCACAATGCAATTTTGTAAGTATAGGAAAAATGTGATAGTAAAAAACCACGAGCCCTATAAGTAGCTTTCAGGCGGGATTCGAACTCGCGCCTCCGGGAATCCGGCCCGATGCTCTGACCAACTAAGCTACCGAAAGACTTACACGACTCGTCGAATTTTGCTATCACTTGTTACGCTGTAGGCCAGCGTTGCTTCATCAATGTGAGGAAACCCTCGCATCCGAAAGAAACATTTTTACAAATGTTTAACAATCGATTAAGATGAAACAGCCATATTGAGATTTTATATTATTTTTATGCATTCACAATGCAATTTTGTAAGTATAGGAAAAATGTGATAGTAAAAAACCACGAGCCCTATAAGTAGCTTTCAGGCGGGATTCGAACTCGCGTCTCCGGGAATCCGGCCCGATGCTCTGACCAACTAAGCTACCGAAAGACTTACACGACTCGTCGAATTTTGCTATCACTTGTTACGCTGTAGGCCAGCGTTGCTTCATCAATGTGAGGAAACCCTCGCATCCGAAAGAAACATTTTTACAAATGTTTAACAATCGATTAAGATGAAACAGCCATATTGAGATTTTATATTATTTTTATGCATTCACAATGCAATTTTGTAAGTATAGGAAAAATGTGATAGTAAAAAACCACGAGCCCTATAAGTAGCTTTCAGGCGGGATTCGAACTCGCGCCTCCGGGAATCCGGCCCGATGCTCTGACCAACTAAGCTACCGAAAGACTTACACGACTCGTCGAATTTTGCTATCACTTGTTACGCTGTAGGCCAGCGTTGCTTCATCAATGTGAGGAAACCCTCGCATCCGAAAGAAACATTTTTACAAATGTTTAACAATCGATTAAGATGAAACAGCCATATTGAGATTGTATATTATTTTTATGCATTCACAATGCAATTTTGTAAGTATAGGAAAAATGTGATAGTAAAAAACCACGAGCCCTATAAGTAGCTTTCAGGCGGGATTCGAACTCGCGCCTCCGGGAATCCGGCCCGATGCTCTGACCAACTAAGCTACCGAAAGACTTACACGACTCGTCGAATTTTGCTATCACTTGTTACGCTGTAGGCCAGCGTTGCTTCATCAATGTGAGGAAACCCTCGCATCCGAAAGAAACATTTTTACAAATGTTTAACAATCGATTAAGATGAAACAGCCATATTGAGATTTTATATTATTTTTATGCATTCACAATGCAATTTTGTAAGTATAGGAAAAATGTGATAGTAAAAAACCACGAGCCCTATAAGTAGCTTTCAGGCGGGATTCGAACTCGCGCCTCCGGGAATCCGGCCCGATGCTCTGACCAACTAAGCTACCGAAAGACTTACACGACTCGTCGAATTTTGCTATCACTTGTTACGCTGTAGGCCAGCGTTGCTTCATCAATGTGAGGAAACCCTCGCATCCGAAAGAAACATTTTTACAAATGTTTAACAATCGATTAAGATGAAACAGCCATATTGAGATTTTATATTATTTTTATGCATTCACAATGCAATTTTGTAAGTATAGGAAAAATGTGATAGTAAAAAACCACGAGCCCTATAAGTAGCTTTCAGGCGGGATTCGAACTCGCGCCTCCGGGAATCCGGCCCGATGCTCTGACCAACTAAGCTACCGAAAGACTTACACGACTCGTCGAATTTTGCTATCATTTGTTACGCTGTAACAGGCGCGAGTTCGAATCCCGCCTGAAAGCTACTTATAGGGCTCGTGGTTTTTTACTATCACATTTTTCCTATACTTACAAAATTGCATTGTGAATGCATAAAAATAATATAAAATCTCAATATGGCTGTTTCATCTTAATCGATTGTTAAACATTTGTAAAAATGTTTCTTTCGGATGCGAGGGTTTCCTCACATTGATGAAGCAACGCTGGCCTACAGCGTAACAAGTGATAGCAAAATTCGACGAGTCGTGTAAGTCTTTCGGTAGCTTAGTTGGTCAGAGCATCGGGCCGGATTCCCGGAGGCGCGAGTTCGAATCCCGCCTGAAAGCTACTTATAGGGCTCGTGGTTTTTTACTATCTCATTTTTCCTATACTTACAAAATTGCATTGTGAATGCATAAAAATAATATAAAATCTCAATATGGCTGTTTCATCTTAATCGATTGTTAAACATTTGTAAAAATGTTTCTTTCGGATGCGAGGGTTTCCTCACATTGATGAAGCAACGCTGGCCTACAGCGTAACAAGTGATAGCAAAATTCGACGAGTCGTGTAAGTCTTTCGGTAGCTTAGTTGGTCAGAGCATCGGGCCGGATTCCCGGAGGCGCGAGTTCGAATCCCGCCTGAAAGCTACTTATAGGGCTCGTGGTTTTTTACTATCACATTTTTCCTATACTTACAAAATTGCATTGTGAATGCATAAAAATAATATAAAATCTCAATATGGCTGTTTCATCTTAATCGATTGTTAAACATTTGTAAAAATGTTTCTTTCGGATGCGAGGGTTTCCTCACATTGATGAAGCAACGCTGGCCTACAGCGTAACAAATGATAGCAAAATTCGACGAGTCGTGTAAGTCTTTCGGTAGCTTAGTTGGTCAGAGCATCGGGCCGGATTCCCGGAGGCGCGAGTTCGAATCCCGCCTGAAAGCTACTTATAGGGCTCGTGGTTTTTTACTATCACATTTTTCCTATACTTACAAAATTGCATTGTGAATGCATAAAAATAATATAAAATCTCAATATGGCTGTTTCATCTTAATCGATTGTTAAACATTTGTAAAAATGTTTCTTTCGGATGCGAGGGTTTCCTCACATTGATGAAGCAACGCTGGCCTACAGCGTAACAAGTGATAGCAAAATTCGACGAGTCGTGTAAGTCTTTCGGTAGCTTAGTTGGTCAGAGCATCGGGCCGGATTCCCGGAGGCGCGAGTTCGAATCCCGCCTGAAAGCTACTTATAGGGCTCGTGGTTTTTTACTATCACATTTTTCCTATACTTACAAAATTGCATTGTGAATGCATAAAAATAATATAAAATCTCAATATGGCTGTTTCATCTTAATCGATTGTTAAACATTTGTAAAAATGTTTCTTTCGGATGCGAGGGTTTCCTCACATTGATGAAGCAACGCTGGCCTACAGCGTAACAAGTGATAGCAAAATTCGAAGAGTCGTGTAAGTCTTTCGGTAGCTTAGTTGGTCAGAGCATCGGGCCGGATTCCCGGAGGCGCGAGTTCGAATCCCGCCTGAAAGCTACTTATAGGGCTCGTGGTTTTTTACTATCACATTTTTCCTATACTTACAAAATTGCATTGTGAATGCATAAAAATAATATAAAATCTCAATATGGCTGTTTCATCTTAATCGATTGTTAAACATTTGTAAAAATGTTTCTTTCGGATGCGAGGGTTTCCTCACATTGATGAAGCAACGCTGGCCTACAGCGTAACAAATGATAGCAAAATTCGACGAGTCGTGTAAGTCTTTCGGTAGCTTAGTTGGTCAGAGCATCGGGCCGGATTCCCGGAGGCGCGAGTTCGAATCCCGCCTGAAAGCTACTTATAGGGCTCGTGGTTTTTTACTATCACATTTTTCCTATACTTACAAAATTGCATTGTGAATGCATAAAAATAATATAAAATCTCAATATGGCTGTTTCATCTTAATCGATTGTTAAACATTTGTAAAAATGTTTCTTTCGGATGCGAGGGTTTCCTCACATTGATGAAGCAACGCTGGCCTACAGCGTAACAAGTGATAGCAAAATTCGACGAGTCGTGTAAGTCTTTCGGTAGCTTAGTTGGTCAGAGCATCGGGCCCGATTCCCGGAGGCGCGAGTTCGAATCCCGCCTGAAAGCTACTTATAGGGCTCGTGGTTTTTTACTATCACATTTTTCCTATACTTACAAAATTGCATTGTGAATGCATAAAAATAATATAAAATCTCAATATGGCTGTTTCATCTTAATCGATTGTTAAACATTTGTAAAAATGTTTCTTTCGGATGCGAGGGTTTCCTCACATTGATGAAGCAACGCTGGCCTACAGCGTAACAAGTGATAGCAAAATTCGACGAGTCGTGTAAGTCTTTCGGTAGCTTAGTTGGTCAGAGCATCGGGCCGGATTCCCGGAGGCGCGAGTTCGAATCCCGCCTGAAAGCTACTTATAGGGCTCGTGGTTTTTTACTATCACATTTTTCCTATACTTACAAAATTGCATTGTGAATGCATAAAAATAATATAAAATCTCAATATGGCTGTTTCATCTTAATCGATTGTTAAACATTTGTAAAAATGTTTCTTTCGGATGCGAGGGTTTCCTCACATTGATGAAGCAACGCTGGCCTACAGCGTAACAAGTGATAGCAAAATTCGACGAGTCGTGTAAGTCTTTCGGTAGCTTAGTTGGTCAGAGCATCGGGCCGGATTCCCGGAGGCGCGAGTTCGAATCCCGCCTGAAAGCTACTTATAGGGCTCGTGGTTTTTTACTATCACATTTTTCCTATACTTACAAAATTGCATTGTGAATGCATAAAAATAATATAAAATCTCAATATGGCTGTTTCATCTTAATCGATTGTTAAACATTTGTAAAAATGTTTCTTTCGGATGCGAGGGTTTCCTCACATTGATGAAGCAACGCTGGCCTACAGCGTAACAAGTGATAGCAAAATTCGAAGAGTCGTGTAAGTCTTTCGGTAGCTTAGTTGGTCAGAGCATCGGGCCGGATTCCCGGAGGCGCGAGTTCGAATCCCGCCTGAAAGCTACTTATAGGGCTCGTGGTTTTTTACTATCACATTTTTCCTATACTTACAAAATTGCATTGTGAATGCATAAAAATAATATAAAATCTCAATATGGCTGTTTCATCTTAATCGATTGTTAAACATTTGTAAAAATGTTTCTTTCGGATGCGAGGGTTTCCTCACATTGATGAAGCAACGCTGGCCTACAGCGTAACAAGTGATAGCAAAATTCGACGAGTCGTGTAAGTCTTTCGGTAGCTTAGTTGGTCAGAGCATCGGGCCGGATTCCCGGAGGCGCGAGTTCGAATCCCGCCTGAAAGCTACTTATAGGGCTCGTGGTTTTTTACTATCACATTTTTCCTATACTTACAAAATTGCATTGTGAATGCATAAAAATAATATAAAATCTCAATATGGCTGTTTCATCTTAATCGATTGTTAAACATTTGTAAAAATGTTTCTTTCGGATGCGAGGGTTTCCTCACATTGATGAAGCAACGCTGGCCTACAGCGTAACAAATGATAGCAAAATTCGACGAGTCGTGTAAGTCTTTCGGTAGCTTAGTTGGTCAGAGCATCGGGCCGGATTCCCGGAGGCGCGAGTTCGAATCCCGCCTGAAAGCTACTTATAGGGCTCGTGGTTTTTTACTATCACATTTTTCCTATACTTACAAAATTGCATTGTGAATGCATAAAAATAATATAAAATCTCAATATGGCTGTTTCATCTTAATCGATTGTTAAACATTTGTAAAAATGTTTCTTTCGGATGCGAGGGTTTCCTCACATTGATGAAGCAACGCTGGCCTACAGCGTAACAAGTGATAGCAAAATTCGACGAGTCGTGTAAGTCTTTCGGTAGCTTAGTTGGTCAGAGCATCGGGCCGGATTCCCGGAGGCGCGAGTTCGAATCCCGCCTGAAAGCTACTTATAGGGCTCGTGGTTTTTTACTATCACATTTTTCCTATGATTAAAGATACTTTAAAAGTGATGTAGTTTGTAACAACAACACGTTGATATGATTTTTTTTGTCTCTTCTATTAACCGAGTGCCGCTTGATTTGCTTTTCAGTACTTCATTAAAGTGAAATGTTTGATCATAAATTACCTTCATACAGCTGCTTCATCATACATCTTGGCGCATAGCTAACCTAAAAAAAGGTAGTTACTTAATTGAAATTGTATATTGTAATAGATTCCAAATAGAGATTTTAGTAGGTCCAACTTCAAAGTGAAAATCCTATTGCCCCAGGTTTCCACTGAATGGTCGACCATGCACCCCTCTCATAAACAAAGCGGCGCACTTAGACACATATTCCACGTACCATTCCTAAAATAGATGCTCTCACCGCATACCACTTAAATTCCACCTTCCCTTTGGATAAATCATTGACATAAACCATGAATGCATCTCATCTCTTCCTTTTAAACAAACATAGGTCCGCTTGAAGAAAGATCGCTCCCTTCTTATTTACATCTTGAACGTGCCTAACACCAATCGTAATAAGAACTAATGATGTTGCGCAATAAAAAATATTGAAGAAAGTTCGCAACTCCCCCGCCTCTTATCTTATCGTTCGCTGAAACCGAACAAACCAATAGTCACTCGATTCGGTTGACCTAGTTTCTCTGCTATAACCGATCGATATTTTAATTAAACCATATTGTTATTCCAAGTTTTAACTAAGCAATCAGCTTCTGGAAGTTGACAAATAAATTGATGACGATATGGCATCGCCGCGCCGCGCAATTTGGATTGTCCGTCCGCGAGCCGGAAACGGGGCCGCTATACCGTTATCGCCATGAAATTAGAAAACTAGTTTAGTCACTACTGTCTTTGTAGTGGTTTTAGTCTTAATTGACGCACTAAAGTATTAAACAGTTACAGTCACGAATAGTTTGTCACAACATCACAACAAGGTGGGAACGGCAGTTTATCTTATTTATTAACTTATCGCGATCATCATTTGCCAAATAACTTCGCTTTTGAAATTTAATCTTTTATACTGTTTTGTTATATCTCGGTTTTAACTGTTCCGTATATCTTTTTGAAAGAAATTTTGGATATTCTAGAGGGTTTTATGATTTTTCACCACATGGACGACCCATAAACTGATTAAAAATTTATGAGCCATTAAAAGACCATATTAAAAATAGTTATGACGCATGGCATGGTTAATAGATTTATTTTTATCTTTCACGTAGTGGTTTCAATTGAAGCCAATATAAGTAATCTGTTCGCCTCGTTTTTTATCAGTACTCTCTATTATACAAATCACAGATGTTCAGAATAGTTTCTAGGAATTGTATCATGGTTTTGATAAAATACGTTTGTTCGAAAACCATTGGAAATGTAAACAAATCAGCTCTGAGCTGACGCGTGCATTGTTTTAATTTAAGTTATTTTTGTATGTGGTTACCTAGTTATGTTAGCCTTGTTCTAGAACATCGTCTACAATGTTTTGGTTAACGTCATGAAGCATGGAACAATTGCAAATTATTTTCAGAGGACAGCGATGTTTATGCGTCCATGTGCCAATTATTCGCAATCGGCCTTCGCCGGTCCTTACTCAGCAAGTAATTCGTAACTGTAATCGGTCCTCGCGGTTATTGTGTTGTTGCCAGAATCACGACCTGTCTACCTTCATATTCAGCTGTGCAATGTCGACGTCGTCGCGCGTCGTTTAATATCGAATTGTCGCGAAATGCAATCAGCAATGTCGAAACGTGGGCCGATATGAATTCAAGTAGGTAATATATCATAATTTAAGCTGCCGAATGCTACAGAATATAATAATTAAATATCAAGATTCTTCTTTAGATGAGACTCTGTCAACTTCGATATAACAATAATGATTTGATTGAATCACCGTCACAAGAATTATTGCGTAAAGCCACATTCCTTCTTCATTAGCGACCTTTGTATCTGGACTTCGCTTTCACTTGACATAAGGCGCAATGAAAGGGTTCTGTGTGACAGAACGCCTTCATAATACCTATTCCCCTTCATATACTTACCTAACTTTATGACAGAACCTCTGTCATGAAAAAAAAACGTTCATAAGAACACGACTGAAATTATCTTAGCCATTTTGTCTCAGAATTTTATTTTTCACGTTTCGCCAACAGATATTCCTGACATCCCCGAAGACATCAAGAAGCTGCGAGCTCTCCAGATCGCAGACTTCAGCAGCAACCCCATCCCCCGTTTGCCGGCGGGGTTCAGCCAACTCCGGGCGCTCACTGTCCTCGGCCTCAATGATATGTCTCTCACCAGTCTTCCCAGTGATTTCGGCAGGTGAGACTATTATGTAAAGTGAAGATAGGGGGTTACTGTAGGCTATCCAGTTTACAGAAATCAATAGCAAAAAATCTCTCACCAGTCGTCCCAGCGATTTCGCCAGGTGAAACGAATAAGTAAATTAAAGATAAGGGATTACCCAGATCGCAGAATTTCGCAGCAACCTCATCCCCCGGCTGCCGATGCCGACGGGATTCAGCTAACTCCGGACGCTCACCGTTCTCGTCTTCAATGATATGTCTCTCACCAGTCTTCCCAGCGATAATATAACCTCAGTTAAAGATACAAGGTTACTGCACGCTCTCTAGTTCGCACATATATTATCAGCCAGCAGCAACAAGTCTCAACATTCTTCCCAGCGATTTCACCAAGTAAGACTATTAAGTGACGATAAAGGGGCAGTGCCTACTATCCAGATTACAGACTTTCGCAGGAACCCCATCCGCCGGCGGGGCTCAACCAGCTCAATGATATCTCTCTCACCAATTTTCCCAGCGATTTCGGCAGGTGGGAGTCGGCCATAATGATATTATCCCATCTAGTCAAGCTATATACTTCTTTATTATTGCCACTTTCGTAAGTTGAATGTAAGAGAAGAAATCGTAAAGTGGATGAAGTAAAGAAGGCTTGCATGAAGGAAGAGTACGGTTAGAGAAGAGAGGGGATTGTGTGGTTACACATCCCCTCTCTTCTCTAACCGTACTCTTCCTTCAGACGGACGGACAGACGGACATGGCGAAACTATAAGGGTTCCTTGTTGACTACGGAACCCTAAAAAGTGTGAAAGTCGACAGCAAAGTTAACTTAGTATTAGTAAATCTATACTAATATTATAAAGAGAAAAGATTTGATTGTTTGTTTGCATCGAATAGGCCCCGAAACTACTGGACCGATTTAAAAAAATCTTTGACCATTAGAAAGCTACATTCTTCCCGAGTGACATAGACTATATTTTATCCTGGTATTCCCACGGGAACATGTACCACGCGGGTGAAACCGCGAGGATCCGCTTGTATTATATAATAGTCAAGATTGTCTTGCAGAAAAATGGATTGCATATTTCTCCAGTTTGCTTCTTTCCACTTGATACGATTAATAACCATTAATCACCCGCGTGGTACCTGTTCCCGTGGGAATACTAGGATAAAATATAGTCTATGTTACTCGGGAAGAATGTAGCTTTCTAATGGTCAAAGATTTTTTTAAATCGGTCCAGTAGTTTCGGGGCCTATTCGATGCAAACAAACAATCAAATCTTTTCTCTTTATAATATTCGTATAGATTTACTAATACTAAGTAAACTTTGCTGTCGACTTTCACACTTTTTAGGGTTCCGTAGTCAACAAGGAACCCTTATAGTTTCGCCATGTCCGTCTGTCCGTCCGTCTGACCCCAGTCTAGCTCATAGACTCTTAGTACTAGAAAGCTGTAATTTGGCATGAATATACATATTTATAACGCTAACAAAGTGGTAAAGTAAAATTTTGAAAAATATTTTTATTTAGGTTACCTCCCCTACACGTGAAGTAGGTATGTAAATTTTTTTTCTTGTCTACCTATAGTGTGGGATGTCGTCTGATAGCAATTTCAAAAACGTTGTGGTTCGTAAAGACAGTTTTTTGATTGAGGCATCTGTTTGTGAATTATTAAGCTTTAAAGTGCAAAATTTTGTTAGAGTCAAGTGTCCCCCCCCCCCCCCCCCCCCCCTACCAGCCAAATGGCTGTTTCTGGATACGTGAAAAACGAAGTTCAAAGGAAAACTATGACAGCTAAGTAGGCTAAAAGGCTAAAATGACAGTGGTATTTTTGCTAGGTGTACGTACCCTTCATGAGCGAGTCCGACTCGCACTTGGCCGATTTTTATTAGAAGTAAATTATACCTTAAAGCAAAATGACTAACACATTTCATGAGCAGCCATTCTTAGCGTGAAGGTGCACGTTTGTGTAATTATTATTTATCGGTCAACCGCCTAGCAATTATAATTACTGGTTAAACATAGCTTCTATCATAATAAATAATAAACAATCATTTCCAACTAGCTGCTATGAAGTCTGTTTTATTTTCCAACGTACAATGAATTCCATGGGTCTACAATTTACAATAGCATTCCAACTTCCAAGCAGAATCCTTTCAGTGCGAATTTAAAACATTCTCTCCTTTTCTTCTCATTTTGTTGGATAACGTGTTCCTCAAAGTAATCTTTTTCATGATCAAAGCTCACTCCATACTATAAATTCATAAGGTTTGAATATTGCTTTTGTACGTTTGAGGCTTTAAATATTCATTGTTTCAAAGTATAACGACCGTGTAAGGAAATTTCATACTTGTTGATGTTATTCTCATATTTGGTAAATAGGTAAGTATATATATTTTTTCTTTTTATCCACAGCGGCCTAGCACTTAGCACTTAGCCTACATCACACCTGATGTAAAGTGGTGATAAGGCTGAAGGCTGATTTACTACTTTTCAATTATTTCTACTGTGTTTATTTAAAGCAGTATAATTGCAGGATTTATAACAGTAACTGGTATAAGTACCGGGTGAATCTTAAGTTTTAAACATTCATAAAAGTTTTCAGTATCTTTCGTACTCAAACGTTAGAGATTTTCTTATAAAAAAAGGAGAATATTCCAGGCAAATCTATTGCTTTCTCAAATATAAATCTCATTATCGTTATGAAATATTCTCGAACGAAGAAAAACAAGTGGAGTGTTTGTGATATTAAATTCAATTGACAATCTGTTGATCAATTTGCTCTCATAACTCGACTCGTTTGGCGATCATTGCGTAATAATGGGCTGCTTTTGTTCAGCACTACATGTACTTACGAGTAGGTAGGTCATTCGTTTCACAATTACTATGGTGAGAGTTAAGTAAGCGCATGTCATGTTGTATCATCTCATAATACATTTAATGTCCCCACTGCAGGGGCACAGGCCGTCTATGTGGATGGATAATGAGAATGGGCCACGATGACCTACCACGAAGCGGATTGGTGGGTATTAACGACTGCAAACGCTGCCGCGACCAACAGCTTAACGTGCATTCCGAAGCACGGACGAGCTTGAGATAATCAATTTTTGTCATCCATCGCGTGACCGACCATTGCGAAAATTGCTTATCCACAATGATCGCAGGCCAAGCGCGTGAACCACTGCGCCACGGGTCCTAAAACACAATTACATCGGTGAGAGTTAAAAAAGTGCGTGTCATGTTGTACACGACAGAGGATTTGTTCATTGACCAAGGCTCTATAGCTGTATTATACAATGCACTGGACGAAAGTGAAACTTTTACTGGAAAGTTACAGTGTTCAGGGCGTGCCTTTTATAGACCACTCCACAAACATTAGCTCCGGCGATCCCATTCCGTGCGTTCTTATACGTTTCACAAAGGGAATAATCTATGACGGTCGGTGATGAGATCCAGCTGTCCCTTAGGAATTTTCTTTCCTTTGTTCTTTCAATTAGGTAGATAAGTAATAAGGAAAGTCGAATAAAATGTTAGGGAATCGAAAGAATGGATAAGTATTTAATGTCTAAATGATCTCGGTGTAGGTATTCGTTTTGGAATCTAAAGTTTGTCAGTCAGAAAAAGTAATAACTCTAAACTCTTTAGTAACCTAACACACCTATTGTAAAATTTGTTTAGCAAATTACAGCTGTACAATATGAACGCAGTTGTTGGTACGATGTGGTACCATTTTGAGGCCACTTGTAATTCGACCTATAATCATTTTAATACGTCGTCACTGTCCTTTGTATGTCGTATGACTAATAGGACCATTGGTTTTCCTTGACTTTGTTATATGTGCTAGCCAGACTGACATACAATCTGAGACAAGACACGTACCCTACGGTACCTAGAAATATAAATTATATGCGGTATTTACCAGGAACCTGAGGGGCGATCGCTCTAAATAATCTTAACCAAACCACAACTGAACCTCAGCCGTTGTTAGTGCTATCGCATTGGGCATAGAAGCGTGGCCTAATTTTCCCGCCCGCTACCCGCACCAAAACAGCTTAAACACACGTTTCGTCAAAACTATATATATTATTTTAGAACGAAAAATGCTCAGTTTTAAGTTAAACAAGTTAGCAATCTTTTCCTGAAAGAAACGTGAAAATATCACTTGTACACTGAGAAAAATGGGGCACTATAAACTATTGTGAATGCACATCTTTTTGACCAATTGTGCAACCACGTTAAGTTACACTGCCGACGGTGCACACAAAATTATGGTTCCACCGTAATTTAGTGACGTCACAACCTTATTTGCAGCCCGCACTATAAAAAAGAGGTCAAGAAATCATAGCGTTTAGCCCTAAATAAAGAAAAGATGTAGTGCACTGCATCAAAATACCTAATGACGGTATTTTATATTATACTGTTTTGCGATTACTCATAGTTCCGTATCATTATACTATTATGTGCGTTTGCACTTAACTTATTGGTGCCTACCTATAATATTTCGTGCCTGCCCATGATATTATATGATTGCTGGAAGCATATCTTATGTGCGTTTGCACTTAGCTTATTGGTGCCTACCTATAATACTTCGTGCCTGACCATGATATTATATGATTGCTGGAAGCATATCATTACATGCCAGTGCACTAACTGTTATAGTGCCTTTTTATCGGCATGATCTTTTTATGTGCTCGAGCACATTTTTTTCGCACTATTTAATATCGTGATGGCATGGATATTTTTCAGGATTAGCACTAAATCTATTTTAGGTGTTTCCGGACGATAAAATAGTATAATCAAATTAGTGATCGGAGAGGTATCCTGAGTCAGGCTGATAGGTCAAACGAAAAATTCGGTTACCACATAAGTACAAACTAGCGCCCCGTTGGAACTAGTAAACGATTTCTATGTGGAGTCGAAAAAAAAATCCTAACTTTTTTATTTGACCTATCAACCCTGCCTGACTCAGGGTACCTCTACGAACACTAATTTGATTATATTATTTCATCGACGGGAAACACCCTGTATAGATCTAGTGCTAATCCTGAAAAATATCCACGTACCTACATCACAATACATAAAATAAAATAAGTACAGAAAAAATGTGCTGAAGTCTTCGGGTAGGTATAAAATTATACATACATTTATTTTTCATAAAAAATAGAACATCCAAAAGATAGTATAATTAAAAAACTATCTATAAAAAGGTGCACAAAGATTTCACATTGGTCATTATAATAAATGAATTTAAATATAGTTGGCAAACTTACAGTTAAACATATACAAATAGAATCAGTCGTAAATACTAAAAGCCAATTAAAGGTTTCTACATCTGGAATTTTAGGTAGGTACCTATTAACTCTCTGCATGTGGCAAGCCCGTCAGCTGCGGCTGGGTAGAGAGTCTTTAATCAGGAGCCTCCAGCCTTCTGAACCCTTCAGGACAGGATACAGGTTCAAATATTCCTGGACCTTGCTCGCTTCATGATAACAAGTATACAGTCGGGCTCTAACAGTTTCTGACCACAGTTCTTCGATTCTCGGCCAGGGAACGCTCACGATATCTCCCTTGAGCTGGTCTACGGCACTTTGTACTAATTCAACTTCACCTGAAACAAATTGCCCATGGTACATTGAAAATTCATGTTTTTTTCCCCATATAACTTAAGTAACGTTACTTATTCAATTTTTTTTCAATACTGACCACGAACACGAACGCGTCTGACGAAACGAAAAATAGGTAACTGGTAGGTACTTACTGGCAAAGTGTTGGATTTCTTCATCGAAGCCCCACTTTTGAGCAGTTCTCCCATGGGATCCATTTATGTAAGATTTATAATAACACAGTAACTTAAAAAGCACAGCAACAACACGCAACCAGAAATATGAAACGCAACCGCACGTTCGGTCACGATGATGAAATGAACGAGAGAGAGAGATTATTTGCGTCGGGCCGCCGGGCCGGGCGACTCGCCTACCTGCCCCCGCCCCCGGACCCCTGCCCCGGAAACCCCCGCGTTCGATGCATGCACTTAATCTTTATGTGCATGCGCCATATTTTTTAATTCATTTTGAAACTTTTTTGTGTCGATCAATATTTTATCAACCTGGCACGATTTTTTAACGTGCAATAATATCTATAAGCACTGAATTTTAATGTTCCTCGTTGTTGATATACTTATTGTGCAAATAATGGAGAATGCCAATAACAAACTTGCGGCATAGTTTCATATATTAACATGCATTGCATCAAATGTAATGATTCAACTCTTTGAACCATAACTTTCTACGCAAAAAAACTATATTTAAAAGTGCATTTATGACGTTGCTAATTTATTGTGCTTTGATCACTGTAGATTATGATGTATAATCCACAAATTTACTATGCATTAGTTCTTGCACGATAAAAGTTAAGACATTTTGTACTTTAAGTTTTGGTGAGGTTTCTTGCACAATGAAGTTTGATGCCCAGCAAAATAGATATACATTCGTGTCACTATGTAAAGTGTTGCGCACTGTTTTGTTAGTGGTAAGCAGGGTATTTTAAAATGTTTGCATAATATTTTACTACGTCGACTCCAATCCATTTTTCTCAGTGTAGTTTAGAAGCAGTAGCGTATTTCAAGTTGAAAACAGCTTCATTTCAATGTTTTTTTTAAATAGTATCTTAAAGACTATGTTTGTTTTAAATACTCAGATTGAAGTTTATATATCAATATTTAATATATATTCATTCTGGACTCATCAGTAGGCTAATTTATGAGTTTTAGGGCCTCAAAAATGATCGTTTCACGACTCCATGTGCCTTAAAACACGCGACGGGCGGCGCAGCGCGGCGCTACACGAAGTCGGCAGAACAGCTGCGGTTCGGTATATTGTGGTTGTGGTTTGGTTGAAATTATTTAGCGTGATTGTCCCCCAGGTACCGATTTTGCAAAAACATCAAAATGAATAAATTTTTTTTGAGTGTCATTAGCTTAATAACCTACATTCAAAAGTATAAGTACAATATCTAAGTCAATATCTAGGAGTGACTGTAGAATTGACGGCTGACTGATAAGGATAAGTCGAAGAAAGAGACATACTGCTAGAGAATGATGCTGTTGACTAAGTAGATAAGCACTTTAGAATTTGCAATATTTTAATAAATAAAAGGCATAGAAAAAGCCATTTCCTAGAAGTATCTGTTTATCTTTTCTGAAGGTATGGCATAGTTTCTCAACTCAAGTCGTTCAACAATACTATTATGAATTACGATAACTTGGAATATTTAGAGGAATAAAATTAGATAAAGATTTTATTTCAAAATAAATAATGGAGTCTACCTAGCTAGACTGTCTTTTGATGCGCATTGATATTGCGAAATACTATAATTATAGCTGGATCGTTTGAATAAGAGACGGCAATTTTCTAGTTTGAAAGGAATATAGCCTAGTCACGCACAACACATTAGTCTCAGTCCCGATTTAGTTTAAACTGTCGTGTCTTTTCTATTCTTTTAAAGAGCTAGCATTTGTTTACGTTACAATGATGTTTTATTTACAGTTTCTTGTAAACCTATTTTCGTTGGACCAGCGCAACGCATTGGTGGTTAGGTACTTTGGTTTATTGCTATGTGCGTGAATTACCAATATTTCTGTCTTTACTATTTTAGGAATAGATCCACCT
Organism: Crambus lathoniellus; assembly: GCA_949710035.1. Classification (NCBI taxonomy): domain Eukaryota; kingdom Metazoa; phylum Arthropoda; class Insecta; order Lepidoptera; family Crambidae; genus Crambus; species Crambus lathoniellus. The sequence continues at coordinate 16,772,000 of OX453307.1, forward strand.
AATGACCCACCTATATAGAATTATGACGTCGTTACCACGGTTTTAAGTAGCAGTAGAATGATTCAACAGTTGACAGAACCCGCGTTAAGTACTTTGACATCTGCTTAGGAATGCGGCCTCAAGGCTCTCAGCGTGAGGCACGTTCCACGCGAGTTATCAGTAAACAATATTTTTCTGTTACGCAAGCAGGTAGGTACCTACCTATAGTGAACAATATTTACATCGAATAGTTTTAAGCGTAATAGTTCACGCTTTGTGTATCTTGAGCAACATAAACATGTCGCATATTATGGTGTCTATTTAGCAAGAAGAAGCTTTGCTTGTTTTTGAAGTAACAATAACAAGGATGTCAACATAACAGCACCCGCGCATTACATCCTCTTTGAGTGTAACTAGGAAATTAAAAATCAACAACATTCTCTGTATAGAATATAATAAAACGGTAAATGCTTGCCGATAGCTTGCCTTAATTTTCTGCAGATTCTATTTATTTTGCACTGAAACCAAATAGTAGTTTCATGACAGTAAAGTTATACTCAAGGTTCCACTAATTAGGAGGCGTAGTAGTTCTTCAAACTGTAGCCTTAACCTAACCTGTGGCTTAAAACACACTGAGCTCATGTTGAATCTCGCTTACTCATTAATTAACTAATGTACGAGTAAGATCTACGTGAGTTCTCGTGTAGGCAGCAGTTTTCATATAATAATTATATTCCTTTCTCTAAAGAGAATGATTATGAAAGAAGCTTTAACACCAGTCTTGTATTAAAAAAATTATACACTTGAAGTCCTATAAAATACAACTTTAAAAAGATGTTTATTTTTAATCCGCACTTGACTATCGTATCGTATCAAGTGGAGCGATCCCTCTCTACTTTATATGCAATCCATGATTTCAGGAACGTTTCTAGAAATATAAATAAAAGCGATTAAGTATAAATAACTTACGTTCGAATAATAAGCGTAGTAGTAATAAACAAATAACTAACGCAAACGCTACTACAACTTGTACTAGTACTACCTACCTACCTTTAAAACCTGATTTTCTGCATGCAATTTTGATGGCGCATTCCTAACAGGATAATTTTGTGCCGCCTGTCCGCTGGTGACGTGCAACTTGTTTTTAAATTATTATAAACAGGTATTTCGGTCGCACCCGAACCCGTCCCCGATGCACTAAAATACCTAACTTTGTTGTTGTCAAGTTACCCTATAAAACTCCGCTTAAACATACGAGAGTTTTTCCAAACAATATACAGGGTTATTTCTAAAACTCCAACAGCCTCGCAGGAGTAGATTAGTAACATCATAATCAACAACGTTTGTTCTACGACTTTTCCGAAAAAAGGCAAAAAAAAAACTAAAGAAAAAAATTGGTACACCATCACCATACATTGTTCCAATACCAAAGTGACCACAAACAGGAGCACTAGTATTATGGAAATTGGAACCAACGATGGGTATAGATAGTATACCACATACACCTAGACCCGACGAAATATGAAAAAGATCATTTACAATATTTACCCGACCGGGAATCGAACCGGGGACCTCTAGAGAAAGCGGCACCACGCGGCACCCTGAAAACCGGTGCGTACACCACTCGGCCACGGAGGTCATCAATGTCTCAATAAGAAAAAAATGTCTGAATGAGTTTTATAAGACATTTCATATTTGTTTTTTTTTCTTAAAGTCGTAGAACAAACGTTTTTGTTCATGACGTTAGTAACTTACTCCGGCGAGGTTGTTGGTGTTTATTTTGCAAATATAACCCCTGTGTATAACCCTGTACTTATAATGTTGAAACATAATTAGTACCTATCTGTTATTTAAGGATAGTGAGTTGGCTCCAACAATCGTAATTTGATACGATAACGATCGGCCGATTTTATGGTCTATTTGCTACGATTTGCATTTAGCAAGCTCCGAGTGAACGTCCTCAGTGTAACTGTCTAGTCTACTGGAAGCGAATTGTTGTCATTTGTTAGGTAATTAACGGAGATAATCGATGTTACATAATACTTACTAACCGCCTCTGTGGTCTAGTGGTTCACACCACCGGACACAGACCCAGAGGTCCAGGGTTCGATTCCCAGTGGGGGTACATATTTGGTGGTAGAAGTTATTCTTAGTCCGCCTGGCTAGCTGCCACCATCTTATCTACTTAACATAAAAAAAGTGCGATGAAGGTTAAGTGCTACCCCGTTTTGTATAAAAAATGGTTTTGGGGAAAAAATCATGTCCAGCATGATTGTTTTTTTTTCTATGAATATACATCCACAATGAATTATTATAGAACGGAATTATAATTGATAGTGCTGCCTCGGCCTTTAGTATGAGGTAATGACATTTGTGACAATAATTCACCTTGCACATGCATTGGATGTTAGTGGGAAGTTGTTATCTTCGTCATTGTAATTCTATTGTGTTTCCGTCTCGTTGAGCTCTCTCATCAAATAATTATGTCATTAATTCTTCAATATGTCAGAGTATTAACTTATCATTTTCTTTTTTTTCAGTTTGATATCGCTGCAGTCATTGGAATTGAGAGAAAATCTACTTAAATCGTTGCCCGAGTCACTGAAAAACCTTACGAAATTGGAGAGATTGGATTTGGGTGATAATGAGATTGAGGAATTGGTAAGATATTTGTGTTGTCATAAAAAAATGCAATAATCATTTGCCTTGCCTACATTAACTCGATATTGTTTTACAGCCAGGATTTATCGGTGAGCTGCCTGCGTTAGAAGAGTTATGGCTGGATCACAACAAACTGCAGTACCTTCCCCCAGAAATAGGCAACTTAAAAGCCCTTACGTGTCTGGACGTCAGCGAGAACAAACTAGAGAAGCTTCCAGAAGAAATCGGGGGACTCTGTTCACTGACCGATTTACACCTGTCGCAAAATATGTTGGAAACGATACCCGATGGTACCGGAAATTTATCCAAGTTAGCTATATTAAAGTTGGACCAAAATAGATTACATACGTTAAATGATAATGTAGGAAGGTTAGTGCACAGTTTTGTTTAAACTATATCTCCAGTTTGTTAGTTTATCTCCCGCTATTTACGACTCTAATGATCCCTTATTGGTTTTTTCCAGGTGTACAAATCTACAAGAGCTTATATTAACGGAGAATTTTTTAATGGAGCTGCCTAAGTCGATAGGAAATCTCAATGAGTTGACAGTACTGAACGTAGATAGAAACTCTTTGGGTGAAATACCGCTAGAAATTGGAAATATGACGTTACTGGGGGTGCTAAGTTTAAGGGACAACAAACTAACAAGACTGCCAAATGAACTGGGAAATTGTAAATCGCTGCATGTACTGGATGTCAGTGGAAACCGGTAAGGATTTATTCATTTCTTGTTATTTGATCTCTTAACACTAATTTCGTCATTTACTACACCAAGACTTAAAAGTTCGTCGAGACCGTTGCATATACTATTTTAACTCCATTTTCAAACCTTTTAAAGATCGACGGTCAAGAATAATCTAGATAGCTGTTATAGTTAGTGTAGCTTTACAGTATCGCCTCGCTTTTAATCAAACCGCCATCTCAGTTGTACTTACTTCATTTACAGTAAATGGCCTTCCGGCATTCCTATTGTAAAGGTTCCTCTATAAATGACATAGATGAACTTATCATTTTTGCCTTACGTTACGGCGGACGCTGTGATTCTGCAGGAGAGCTCTGTCCTGTTTCTGACGTTTAATCAATTGTTATTCAACCTTTTAACTTTGACAGAAAGTTAAACGAAGTCTTGTTTTCTATTTAAAATAATTTATTCAGGGTTTACGCGTATAGTGGATTTCTAGACCATTATTAATATGTTATTTCTCCGAACTTCCGAATAATACTCCCTTGCTTAGCTTAGTATAGCCCAATTTCCGATATGTTCTCATCTCGCAAAAGTTTACACAATCAGTGTTGTTTACGTGAACATGTAGCAAAAAATTATCGACTTGTTCATTGCTTCGCATTCTATTTCGATATGCTTTTGTTTCGTAGTTAGGATTTATGTGCACCAGCATGGTTATTCACAAAACGTCCGAAAGTTTCCGTGTCCGATTGCTTCCGAAGTCGAATGTCACTCATACTTTCCGTCAGGAGGCCAAATCGCTATTCACAAACCCTATCGGAAGCCCATCGGAAAGCAGACTAGCTAGGAACCAACTAGGAACAATATTCTTAAGTAAAGAGCGTTTACAAAGAGTGCTAAACTATGGTAGAAAACCAAATTGGTATAGTAGAAAACGAAATTGGCGCAAATATTGCGTTTTACTCACACAGCCATGCTTTAATATCACAAAACATATCTTTATTAAACGATAAAACATCAATAACACAATTTATTTCTAAATTAAATAAATGCTAAAATTTTAGCGCGTAGCAAGCTTTATAAACAAAACGTCAACGTGAAGTCAACCAAAGAGAATATTGATTTTTTTAGGCTAGGGTTTGCGTCCATACTGCCTAGATATTAATAGTTTTATTCATAAGTAGTACAAAAAAGAAAATATTTGTTGGAATTTTTTTACTTTAATATTGAGTGACGCGTCCTGTTTCAACGATTAGGAGAGCTTAGTATTTGAATTAATACTTAATGCATCACAAAAACTTACATTCTATGTCTCGTCATACTTTGGTCACTTTTATATATAGTGAAATATAAATCTCCAAAGATAACCTCTTTAAAAAATATACCAAAGTCATATCTACCTCAATTATTAAAAAAACTTCCCTTAAAACACTTTATTCTAGTAAAATTTAATTATTTAAATTGTTTTGAAAGGTCTCCCGACACCCAATGGCTGTCGGAAACGTTTTCGATTGCCAATGTCATTGATCCGAGTAGTAATGTCAAAGTTTACGAATCCGACGTTTCGTGAATAGCGATCTGTGACATCTTCGAAAACTTTCCTCACGGATTCGAAAAGTGTAGTTTCCGACAGTTCGTGAATAGCCCTGCAGATCAGACTCCTTGCATTTTTGATGAAGGCGCTCTTTCCAGGGATTTCAATGCAATGATCAATATCCACACTTAGTTGATATTATTAAATCTAACTTTAGTCCTCATAATATTGTGATAAACGTCTTTTTTAAAAGCAAGCTAAAGGTGAACGCACACTTTACCGAGCTTAACGCTTCAAACGAATCAAAGTCAACAAATCCTTGTCGTATTAACTATCTGCACCGGAAGAATCGACCGCGCCGAAATAATAGTTTCCATTTCTGGTCCAGTGCTGCCAGATGCTCGTTTTGCATTCCCCCAAGTCTGATCCAAAATCCTTCTAATGTGGCATCACTGGTCTGATCCTAAATCTTCCCAAAACGCCGGTTTTGAAGAAAAACAATATTGACTGCGATTTGATCGCATCGGAAAATTTGCGTTCACCTTAAGACGTCTGTATAATCAAGTGGAGTTTTGCTTTTTACTTAATAAACTTCTTTCTGTACGTAGATAACTTTATGAATTCATCTTAGTGTCAAAACCATGTTTAGGCTTGTTTACTTCTTGCATTTTATATACAAGTCAACATGCTTACGAAAACCTAAGTAAAGTCGAACTATAGAGGTCAATTTCAGTGTCAACAAGCTTGAATTTCGACCATATTGAATTTTAATAACTGTTGGAAAATAAACGTATGGTGGGTCACGATCACGAATCAATTGGCTATTTGACTGTTGTTGAAATGTAGATATGGATTAATTATGGCCTTTAGAAATATAACATTACTGAATAGCAAATGTGAAAAAAGAAATTCAATTTGTATTTTATCAAGCGAATTATGAGCTACTTAATTGTGACTCTAGCTATCTCTTTCTAAAAACGAAATTTTCTATGGCGAGAGTATGGCGCTATAGAAATGTGACGTCACATTTCGATAGTGCTCTCCTTGTCTAATTAGAAAGATTGATGCTCTATATCGCTGAAAGTATGCAAGATATTTGAAAATAAATACCTATGTTGTGTTGCTACTAATTCAATAAACGTTTTTAGTCAATAAAAAAAATAGTCAAGTACCCAATTGGTTCGACTGTACTTATAGGTACATAGAGCAAAATGTAGTACCTACACAAAAATTTAAATACATTATCCACACTAACATTAAACATTCTTTTCATAATTTCAGGTTACAGTACTTACCATATACTTTAGTAAACTTGGAGCTTAAAGCCGTTTGGTTATCTGAAAACCAAGCGCAACCACTTCTTACCTTTCAAACGGACAGAGATGAAACGACTGGAGAAAACGTTCTTACCTGCTTCCTCCTCCCTCAACTGAGTTACACGCAGCAGCCAGGTATGAGGATACATTGCATGGATTTATGGACAGCTTTTAGTGTTGATGTTCTCTTTTGAACCCAAAGCCTTAAGAAACTGGCCACATCTGTTCATCTTTGTGGTGGATTGTTTAGTACTTAACAGCGAGTAAGAATTGCAAGTTAAATAAATGTTACATAAATTGATGATTGCATTTGACATTGTACGCGTTCACTAGCTAATTAAAAGAAATTTTTGAACTAAGTTTAAAACTAGTGGGTTTGATGAAACATCGTGATTGTTAATCGCTGTTTTAATTTACTTTTCCAAAACTTTTCATATTTTTGATATATTTTATTCCTGATATGGTGCGGCAAGTTGTCTTGCTTACCCTACTAAGGTGTAAGCAAGACGGCATGCCATATCATATCGTGATAAAAGCCGCTCATGCTAGGCCGGCTGATGAACCTAAAACAGAAAAATATTTTTGAACATATTTTTTTATTATTCCTTGCATCCGTAGTTATTTAGTTATTTTCACTTTCTTCAAAGACTCTTAAAATGTTTTAAACGAGAACTGATAGGCCCACAAATAAAACGCATTACTTAATATGTTTTTTTACAAATCAGTTTCGTTTCAGTCTTAATTACTTTTTTAATATCAAATAATATGTTGTGCACAATACAAGTGAACTTGTTATTTCATGCATTTTTTTATACAAAGTTCTTGAACACATTGCCCGTCAATAGTTTCTTCTGACGATTTTCATCAAATAATGATATATTGCATGTAATAACAATAAGGTGATATTTGCTGAAAGTCGTCAACATTTTTCTCTAAATATTGTCAAGTGAGATCTTGGTATTAGAGTTGGATGCTTTTTGTGCTTTTATTTAATTCTGCTGTTATTGAAAAGTGATCATTTATATGACAATGTATATTAACAAATTTGATATCGCCTTCGAATATTCATTGAAGTTTCATAGCGCTGGAATCAAATGTTCTAAAAATTACAAACTAACCGGTACCGAAACTTGGCCGACATACAATTTTCATACATACGTGCTAACTTTAAGATCTCAAATGGGAAAGTATTTTCATCTTTGCAACAATGTACGCCAATGGAGAAGCAAGAGGCCCAATTATCGACTTAAATTTACTTAAAAAGTACAATCAAAAAATCTAAATTTTCTCAAAAAAGAAAAAACAATAAATTAGACCCCACATCCCCTATGGAACGTTTTACTGTTTTTATTTGAGAAAATTTAGGACTGTACGAAGTTTTTTGAAATGTTGATTTGACAAATAAGTATTTGGCCAACATTTTTTCCTAAAAAAAATGCGAAGATGCTAATAGTTTACCATCCATGAGACGCGCAAGTGAGTAGGTAGGTATGTTTGTATTTAATTTGTATGTTACTCAAGTTTCGGTGCCGGTGAGTGTATATCAATACGCGTTGTTGCCAATTGGGGCACTGAAGTGAAAAGTGTTGAATTCCATTTGATCTTCTAATTTAACTTCACCAATATGGTATTAGGTCAGCCATTTACTCAGTAGTTTAAACAAACATTTAATATGTGTAAATGGTCACTGTGCTTTTTTGTTTTGTTTTTTGCCGTGTAAATACTAAATGCCACTTTTGACACTTATTACACACAAATAGAGCTGGAACACACGTCAGAGGTCGGCAGTGGCAACTGGTTGAGGGATCACAGATATCTTTCACAGTCGCAAGAACTTGACAATGTGAGAGGTAAGGTTCTCGGATATGTATACTTGACAGGAAAAAGTAAAGGTTCTAAACACTTATAAATGATAATGCAACATGTTCTGATCATTAAACATTGAAGGATGAATATTATTTTCTTACAAAAACGTTGTTTTTTCACTTTCCGATACCTTTACAATTAAGTACGGAATATTATTATAAAACTTGATCTTATTTTATTTTTTACATTTATTTAATTACTTAAGTAAGTAAGTATAAGTGGTACTTAAGGAAAAAACAACACGAAAAAATAGTAACAACTACAAAGTATATTATTTTAATACTTATGTATGTTTCTGTATTTAAAAAGCATTATTTTTACCTTGTATTGCAAGATGCATATACTATCGTGACAGTCATAAATCAAACTAAACATGATTGTCGTGATAATAATTCCAATGATAAGAACCTTCACTTTTCAATTGTACATACATAATAACTTCAAATAAAAACAATTCTTTTGAATAACATTGAAATAGTGACTCTATATCACATAAGGGCGTTCTAGGACCTTCTTATTGGGACGACATGACAGTGACGCCAGCACGCGTAACATGACAAACCCGAGAAGAGTTTTGTCTACCTCGAAAGTCTATAATTGACAGCAGAACAATAGGTTTGTCTACGATGAAATGTCATTTTTGACGTTTCGATACAGACAAAACCTTTCTCGAGTTCGTTATGCTACCCGTACTGGAGCTTTACTTACCTTAACTGCTACCATAAAAAAATATTTTTTACAATTCATGAGTTAAACACTAAAAATAAATGAACAATTAGAAAAACGTTTGTAGAAAAATTCAGATACAATATAAATTGTCAAAAATAAACAAGAACTTCTTTCGGGGAAAAAATATTATAAAATAATTTTTAAACGTAGGTCACCTCACCGGAGACCTACGCGGCAGCTAATGTGTTAACTTTTGGTTGCTTGACGTCTCAAACCAAGCCGCTGCCAAGTGAGGTAGGGCTAAGCTAAAATTCACACCAACCGGCGCGCATCGGGCCGGCCCGGTATGGGGCCGTACGCGTCGGCGTCGCGTCATGCGAACGGCGTTTAGCGGTGCAGCTAATATAAACTGTAATTCCTGGGTACTTATACATTTCATTTTCCTTTACCGCATAGTAAAATGCCGTCTTTTCGGATCGCGTCCTTTCGGATCCGCGTGCCGTGGAAGCCGTACGGAGACGTACAATTTCATTAAGATTATATGACAGTTTAACGTGACCAATATAATAAGTGTAGCTTCGCTGCAAATGTCGGTTAAATTGTTAGAGTTAGTTGTTTTAATAAAGTCTGAAAATAAATTAAAAACGTCTAAAATTAAGAAATTGGCATTTTTAACCTTTTTGCTTTTTGTCAAAAACAACTCTTTAGCGAGTCAGCTAATATGAACTTTAATTCCTGTTCAAACATTTCAATATTCTTTACTGCATTTTAAAATACCGTTCGGGGCCAGGCCAATGCGCGCGCCGGTTGGTCTGAATCTTTTAGATATGAGTGTTATAATCTTCTATCTTCCTTCTACCACTAATTACCACTAGATAACCGGTAGGAGAATAAAAAACGGCCGAACAAATAAGAGTGCACGTCAAAGGTGCGCTCTTATTTCATATTGATTCCTGTTACTTTTTACGTATGATGTAACATTCGTAACATTTTTCTCCGTTCATTCGGTGCCATATTTGCGTTGTGTTTTAGTTCGTGAGGCAGCATCTAGTGTTATTGTTGATCAAAGGTTATAATACAATATGACATGTTTTAACTGGTCTAATGGTTCACACCACCGATTTCAGACCCAGAGGTCCCAGGTTCGATTCCTAGTGAGGGTATATAATGTATTCGGTTTTGTCGGTGGTAGGACTTGTTCTTTGTCCGCCTGGCTAGCTACCACCTTCTTATCTAAGTCAGACGCCATAACAATGATGTTTTCAGCATTATTGTGTTCCGGCAGTTAGAGATAGAGATAAGATAGCCAGTTCCTCAGTGATGAAGGATTCCGGTAGTAGTGCGCTTCCACCTTCAGCCTAAGTAACACTTAACATCAGGTGTGATGAAGACTTAAGTGCTACACCGTTGTCGATTAAAAAAAAATTGGCGTCGGCTGCTGGGCTGGCGTCCGTCGCTGCCATGGCAACCCAATGAGATAGAGCTCTGAAAGTCAACATGTAAAGGTTAATGCGATGTCGATCTTACTAATCATACGATTTTTTTTAAAACAAAGTAGTCTTACCTTCGTTTGTTAAAGTTGGTAAAGGGTTGTTTTTATTTGAAACGCACATTATTATTTAAGGTATACTTTAATTCAATGATCTTTTTTTGCATATCTCTATTATTATGCGTCCTTGTACAAATTAGAACACGTAGCTATAAAACACATCACCGCTTAATTTAATGAGAGGTGATTGTATGCCTGTGTTTAGTCCTGTGTATGTCATTATCGTCTTGTGTCGTCCAAACTGCTTTTGTGTTGTGATTGTCCAAACTTTTTTTTTATCTCATTATCAATGAATTTATAGCTTAGAATAGATATGCGGTATTTTAGTTACTTTCTCGTTTGAAACTGTCATAAGGGTGATGTAAATAAACCTCAACATGATGTTTAAAACAGCACACCGCATATCGATTCAAAACCCTGATTGTTATCTTTTTATCCTATTTTTATTTTTAGTATTGTTCAAGAATTTAAAAAATAATTCTAGTTTCAGGTCAAACGAAGAGTTATTTAAAAGTGTAGAAATAAGGACATTTTTAAAAAACAATCTCATTTCAATTATTTTTCTAACAGGACGAACAAGAAAAGATTTAAGCGACACAAAAAGGTATATTGTCTATTAGTATTTTCCTAATAAGTTCCGTTTTAACAGAATCCAGCGCATCCCGCGACCGGGAATCCGACAATGAGGATTGGGAAGAGAAGGAAGCGTCACGAACGCACTCAGTCAAGTTCACTGAAGACGTTCCGGAAACCAGAGAGGTGAGCATATGGTGTTGTACCACATTCCCCGCCCGAGGGTGGTATTCACGCGTTCCCAGTAGCTCGAAACGAGCTCGCAAGTTCTTCAAGTACAAAACTCCTTTATGCTTTCACAATGTTGGCAACACTGTTAGGCGCGGCTGCAGAAACACTGGGGCTTGGTGTAGAAATATTCGCTATCAGTTCTCGATGCACTCAGCATATCTAACTTTAAGTACAATACTTGTAGCGTTGGAGTAATCACATTTAGTATTAAAAAAAAGGTTTAATGTAGCATGCTTTTTATTTATTTCTATATTCTATGCTTTACAGGGTTATTTTATTTTGAAACCATTGGCCAAATTTTTAAGTTCGACTCAGTATCGGTAAGTGAACAACTTTCTCTGAGAAACATGGGTCGAAATATGACAATATTTTTTTTTTACTTTTCATAGAAATCATACTGATCATCGATTTTGTATGGGAAGTCCAAAATTTTTTGTCGTATTTGGACCCACGTTTCTAGGAGAATGTTGTTCATTTAAGTACCGATTCTGAGTCGAACTTAAAAATATGGCCAGTGGTGTAAAAATAACCCTGTATTATATAATGATCTGTCTGATTTAAATGTAAAAATTAAAGGTTGTGATGGTGTACAAAAAATAAGTATTAAAAAGATATATTTTTTTAAGCTATTTAGGTACCTATAAGTTGCTTATGGTGATATTAATTATATTTTATTTTTGCAATAAATATTATTCTTTTAATGTTTATGTTTTATTTTACTGCATGTTTTGAGGCAGGTTTATCAATATACAATGAGCATGACACGATATCATGCTTAATATTATTACAACTACATAATAAATGACATTAAGTAAAATAATTAAAAGGAAATTAGTGGAAAGTTCCGTGGTTTCTTTAAATACACTTTGTTTTTCTACCTTATCAGAGTATTTGTAAGAGATTCATACATTCACGTTATTGTTGGGTAAGCTGTATCTAGTTTTGTTTCCTGTGTAATCAAGTGCAAGGTATAAAATATTGAATTTGCATATTTTCTACACTTTATAGTGTACTTTCTAGGCTGGGTCCATCTGATTAACATAGCAATTTACAGAACTTCTAGGCACACCTGACGATTTTTATTTCCATTAGGCTGAAACAACGAACATAATGTGTAAATTATATTTTATTCGAGTTTTACTTACATATACAATTTTAGTGGCTTCCCGCGGTTTTACGCGCGTGGTACCCGTTCCCGTGGGAATATCGAGATAATATACAGCCTATGTCACTCGGGAAGAATGTAGAGAATTTTTAAAATCGGTTCAGTAGTTTGTTTGAGTTTATTCGTTACAAACAAACAAAAAATCAAATCTTTCCTCTGTATTAGAATAGATTAATATTTATTTTGATTATAACATAAAAAATATAAATTTAAGGCATACAGGAGTATATAAACAAAGACGCGTAAATCTCTTATTATCCTCCGCATTAACATTATAGTGTTATTCACACTTATGAGTTTTGAATTTAAGAGGCACCTAGTCCAAAAAAAACTTTTTTAAATAAGTAATCAATTAAGGATGGGACTTACATTAATACCATTTTATAAAAACCTTTATTCTTATGGCTATTGAGTTCAAAATCGACGGTAATATAATCTGAAGTTGTAATCCAGCGAACTGCTAAATGTACAACTAGGGACAAATTCGGTGAACCACCTCTTACTTCTTTTTGTGTGGCTGGCATATTACCGTTCACTTGCAGTCCCTATCCATAATTGCTTATGCATTGTGCTACCTTAGTGTAATACATAACCAAATAGTAAAAGGGTCTGCACGAGAATAACGAGGCACCAGCCACACGAAAAGAAGTAAGAGGTGGTTCACCGAATCTGTCCCTGACTGTACTTACACATTTCTAAGAATAAACTAATGGTTAGTGACGGGAACCAACGACAAATTATCGCCTTAGAACTCTTAGAAGGCGATTACTATCATGAATCCATTTACTAAGAGTAAATTGAACACCATAATTGAAGCGGGTATTATAGCCGTTTTATCGGTTTTCTATGTTTAATTTGTTTTCATTTCAATTATATTCATAAAGGGCGTCCCATAGTTGAAGGGAAAGTACTTACTCTAAATAGTGGAAACAAACACTGAAAGGGAACATTTTTTAAACATTAAGGCTAATGTTCGTGAATTACGAGCACCAATCACGCGCGTTAACCAACCAACTAACCAACGGTTCGTAATCCGAAAACCATCACAAGTACAGAAGCCTGTTCACTTGCACCTTGGAGAGGTTTGGGTTGTATGTGCTCTGGTAAATAAACGCCCGGCAGGACATTCCACTCCTTGGCTGTTCGCATAATAATTTATTTATTTTTGGCAAGAAATATAAGTGCATTCAAAGATTTTCCCACACTCTGAAATCTAATCAAAAAATTAGAAAAAGACAACACCCTGTACTTTTATGACGTCAATCGATAGGGTAACTCCGAAAGGGCCCACAGACGATCAGTTCCCCCTGTCGGCCTAGACCGGATCGGCCGTCTGACGTTCGAGACCTCCATCGGCCACGCACTAGCTAGACCGATCATTGCCTGCCGGCAATAGTCGAATCCAGGTTTGAGGCCACACACTAGCAGTTGATAGCCGTCAGTTTTAGTATTAGTCGGTAGTTTCTGTCCGTCCGATAACTATCAACCTTTGGCCACGCCTCTAGCGGCCACACACTATACCTGCGCAATAGCCGTCAGTTCTAAACCTTTTACATAACTGTGAGTGTGTGGCCGATTGCGGCCAACTGACGGACCGTTGCCGACAGGCAATCAGATTGTCTGTGGGGGCCTTTAGGATTAAATCTCTCTAAGAAATAAGATAAATAAAAATGAAAGAAAAACAATGAACTACATCGAAAATTAAGTATTAGAAAAATCAACCCGTCTCACGACTGTCTCATAATGGGATAGTTGTGAGACGGACCGATTTTTTCTAATATGTAAGTACTTCACGGCGGCAAAGCACCTTAAATATGCCCCGCTGGCGCAAGGCTACATTTTCGTCCCCTTAGCGGTCGAAACGGCGGGTTGTTGGGGGTCGGAAGCCCTAAAATTTGTCGGGGATTTGGGGCGTCGGCTCAGGCAAAAAACATGTGACCCGCGCTCCGGGTCGTTCCTGGTACAAAGGCTGTCCATTGCCATCCAACGCGGTAACGCTGCCAGTATTATGGGCACTTTTGGGCCAGGGACCGCTCGGGGCGGCCTCTTGGACTAGTTAAGTTTTTAATGTAATGTTTTAATATTAGTAGTATTAATTTAAAATTTTGTATGTATTTAAGATGTAATAAAGGAGAGTTTTCTCTACTTTTTAGATTTCGAATAATAAAAATTGCTTTGTAAATGCAAAATATAAAAATAATTTGAAATGAAATACATCATGAATTTGATGTTGAGTCGACTCGATGTGTACTTTTCTATAAATAATTTAGTTAATTTTTATAAAATCAGTGAATGCAGTTTTGTTTTTTTTTTTGCAAAAAATAAAGAGTTGTTTCCTTTTAGAGCATTTTCAGAGAAATTTGCTATCTCCATTATTTCAAAGAAGTATTAGTGGTTTGAAGTATCAAAATTTTATTGTCGTTTTGTATGGAGATTGTCGTACAACTTTTTTTCCATACTTACTAACGTTTTTGTAATTGATTTAACGACTAATAATATTTAACTTTACAAGTTTTTTTACGTATTTATGGTCATTTTAACAACTAAATGACACATTCGTTAAGAAAAAATATAAATTACAATTAAAGTACGAAATTCTGGAAACAAAAACAGTCGTAACTTTCGAAATAGGTTTTTGTGTGTAAATAATCAAATTTCATGGTAATTAAATCATCTACAGTTGCTCGATACGATCTTAATGTAACGCAATATTAAATAAATTGTATATTTCTAATAATGCAGTTGTTTATTTATATGTAAGAAAAGAAAAAAACGGCAATTTCAAACTTTAACCCTTATTACTTTCCCTTCATGTCCTGTTCATGTCTCATAACGCTGGGACGCCCAGTATATTCAATTGAATTTCTACATTAATTTTATTTAATAAATCAATTAGTCAAAAACTATAGGTAGATGAATATTTTCTTTGACATTAACTTAAATATCTAATTAAATTTATTTCATTACTTTATTATCAAAAAAACCTTCCAAGAAAAACACTACTGAGAAGAATGTTGTTGGATCCTGGAAAACGAATGTTTGGTTTTAAGGTGACATCGATTCTGGAAGAGAATGAGGACGAGACGTGTTCTGAGCCCTTCATCGTCGCACAGTCGATGTTAGGGCTCCGGCGGCCTATTAACGTGGTCCGCAAGCTGGTCACAACACCGCGCAGGACTTCTCTTCAGAGAATGTCCTCTTCTTTTAATAACCTCGCGGAGGTACGCGGTAAACCTCCTTTCGGAGTGCAATTACAAGTAAACAGTTGTTTTAAAAATATCTCATACTAAAGTAAACTACGATAGTGATAATTTAAAAAGAAAGTACAGGTTGTGTTGGAGAAAGTTTTTAATCATAATTACAATCTCAATACATAACATTTCCTGCTGAGTCAGGATGTATTTAGAAGTTTTCCTGCCGCTGCAATCACCTAAATGCTTCACAACTAGCAGGTTAAGACTGGCGGAAAATATCTGCAATGTACCTAAGCTTGCGCTTTGTACGTTCATAATTATTTCACGCGCATTTTATCTGACATGACGTAAAGTTGTTGATAAAATCTTACGACACTCGTGTAGCCTTAACATACTATATCCATAACAGTTTTATAGCAATGTCCCGAAATGTGTAAATTTTTCGTTTTATTTTTAACTCGTGACTCTCATGTCATGAGAATAACCCAGGAAACTTCTTTATCAACCTGAAAAGAAAAAAAAAACAAATGTAGTGTGAATGCACTCCGAATGAGTTACCGCTAATAAACCTCTCTGCATATTATGAAATTTTAATTAGAAAATATTTTTTTCGCTGAAAGTAGATTAAAAGTATTAGATTAGATATTTCTTTTTGAAGTTGAAGCATTTTCCACACATAAGAACATCAGATTTCCTATAATCTCGAACTTCAAATGAACACAGTTGATTATGATTCCTTACATACCCAGTACATATTGCTTGTTGAAAACCACTCCGAACTGACGTGACTCCTGCGTACACAAGACACCCGGATGGAATACCGCATTATTTTTTAAGACACAAATTCATGTCTTGGCACGCACGTATTTGAACTGCACTTAAACAGATTAGTTAGTATCGCAGACGTTGTTCTGTCGCGAGCGAGAGGCTGCTTGTGATATCATGTCCTGTGATTCATTTACAACGCCTCATCAAATGATGGGTGTAGGTTAAATGACAATTATCTTATTTTCGGTGGCCTCGCGGTCGCGGCGACGGACGACGTGCCTTCGAAATTTTGCTTATCATACCTATCACATTTTTGATGCACTTTTATGATTATGAACACACATTTTTCTTGAAAGCTTCGCTTTTTTAAACTTCCTCTAGTCTTTGTAGAAACTGCTTAATATTAAATATTAACTACTCAATAACTTGTGGATATAAGTAATGATTATTCCATATTGACCAATATTAAACTACTTACCTACATTGTCTCTTCGGTTAACATTTCCAAGTTAACTTTACCTATCAGTATCACCTATTTTTAATTGACTTGCAAAATCTATTTAACATTTAATCTTGATATTTAATTTTAAATACGTTGAAATTGCATGTGCTTGTTTTTCTACTTATTTATAATTCCTATTTACATTTAGTAGCTGAACCTACTTTATTTACGAGTAGATGCACTAAGGAAGTGTATGTTTCAGACACCGTTCGTGCGCCAGAACACGCCCCACCCGAAGGAGCTAAAGGCGAAAGCACACAAGTTGCTCGGGCGCTCGCCAGAGGGCGCTAATCTGCAGCGAGAACCACCACCGACGACTAACGGACTACCCCTGTCTCCGCCAGAACCTATACTAGCCGCGGTGGAAACTATTAGGGTATGTTCTAATTATCGTCGCCAGCTATTTCTATTTCTGCACCGCTGAGGCACAGATCTTGGCTTCCTTATGTATGGATAAGACTGACCACGCCGGCCTAATGCGGCTTGGTGGGTGGAAACGACTACAAATGCATAGAAGTAAAATAATATATATTCAGTAACCTACCTACCACTGCAAAAACGCCGCATTTGGTAACTGAATGCGCTGACCACTGCGTTACTAGGTTTTGACGACCGATTTGGCGTAGGGGTAATCTACCTGCCTTCTGCGCCAGAGGTCTCGGGTTCGATTCCCGAACAAGACAAATATTTGTGTGCATGAACATGTCTATTTGTCTTGGTCTGGGTGTTTTCTATGTATATTAAGTATGTATTTACAAACAAAAAGTATTTAAGTATATATTTATCCATTATCAAGTTCACGTAGACACAGTTTCTTAAGAAATTAACTTTATTACGGGCTTAGATAATTGGTGTGATTGTAAGAAAATATTTATTTATTTATTATTACCAGGTTCCTTAGACCCTTTTCAGGAGAACGCGCGAATAACTCGTGAATCGTGATACGTTGTTCCCTATGTTTGAGTTGTTTCAGTAGATAGAGCATTAACTAATTATGCAAACAGTGTAACCAATATTGCAGTTCAAATCGCTGCCAATTGATTTGATTGATTGGCTGCAGCCATTTCTGAGCTGATGTTGGTCCTAAATTTGTTATGTCTACTTAGCATACTAAGTTCCTGTTTTGCAGTCATCACTTAACCTCTAACCATTGGAATAATAAAAAATAATATAGTAAAAGTCTATTTAACAACCAGGCAGTAAATTGGAAAGTTAATTGAATGCGTATAACAAGCTTTAAGTATAGGTATATTACTTATATTATTGTAGAAATACGCAAAACAACTACTGTTGATGAAGAGCAAATACGTTTTCTGATAACATGACTTTTATAATATAATATAACATGTTTTTATGCCTGGTGTGAAATTTGGAATAATGCAGTAGTCATTAGTTTTTAGCCCAGCGAATAGCTCAGAATAACTGCGATCATAGTTAAGATGAAAAGTAGTTCAAGATCTTTAAAGTTTGTAATTGCATCCTAAATTCTTATTCTCGTCCATGATAAATTTGTAACACTGCCACTAGAATACCCAGTGTGCTGAAACGTAAGATAAAATTGTGACCTTATCTTAAGATAACAATGATCAAGTGGAATGCGTCATTTTACCTGCTCTCATTTATTTAAGATTTTTAACACATGCTAAACTAAACTATCTCCACGTTGCTGCTTTGTTGAATGATTTATTTATCAATTACGATATTGACTTCTTGTATTAATAGCTAATCAACTGACTAAAGGCACGCTTATACGGGCAACTAAAATTGCCCAATTCCTGGCAATTCCCGCCAAATATGACGTCACGACCACATCAAACAATTAAGGGCGATGGTAAAATGTCAATATGTAGCAACCTGTTGCTGAGATACGGCCATACAATACCATGAAATATGGAGCAACATCGCTCCACTTGCCAGAAAAATTGCCCGTTTACGCGCGCCTTAAGGTGATTTATAATTTTCAGCTCAGCAGCCAAGTATATAGAGTTCAATATAGCTTAAAACAATTTAGAGATCATTCGGGCAATGCAATAAATATGAATAATATTTTTTTTCCGTTCAGACTATCCAAGTTACACCAGCGCCACAAGAAATGGTGAAAGAAGATGAGAGCGACACTCAAACAGCTGCCGACAGGGAATCGTCAGAAGGTGACAATGAAGATAACGAGGACTCGGATGAGTTAGAGGTAAGGTTAAAAAATACATAATAAATTAAATGTATTAATTCTAGATCGGGCATTAATGTATGTACAAAATATCGGTACTAATATAAGGCCTGTGGTCCATTGAGACGCATCCTTTCATTAAATTCCTTTCATGGATTCTATATATTATAGCGCATAAATGCTTTTAACGTTCAAAAACGAAATAGAAATAGCATATGTGTGGCTCTGCGCTTCAATGGATCAGTGGCCTATCAATGGAAATGGCACTAATTAATTCATTTGAATACCACCGAACTTTACACCGATACAACAAAATCCTATTGATTAATGTTTGGTTGGTGGTATTCAATGCTTTAGAAAACATTAACATTGTAGAAAAATAGGGGTCCTTTCTGACACTTTTTATAATGATTGAGTAGTTTCGTTCGTCTGGATGTCGAGGAATACTAACTTTTAGTTTTTTATCGGGAGTACAATACTAATCTTTAAAAAGATATCGCATGGAATATTAAAATGATTATTTCAGATAGGAATTGAGTTGACAAGATCAGCGATTTACACTTTGTTTCTTTTCATGATTGTAAAAAAAAACATTGAAAAAAGGAATCATGTTCTGCAAACAAGTGACATCTCTTAGCAATAATAAAATAGCATCTTACAGTCGCCATCAGATATATTCGTAGTGGGCGAGGTACTCAAATATTTGAGAGCAGAATTAAATATCAATAACTTCAAAACACTCAATGACTTAAAAATATCAGAAAGCATATAAATCGTTAAACGTATATGCGTCCGTCATATATTCGCGTCCAAAATTCCTCAATGACTCAAGACTAAGGTCTTTGACCAGTGTGTGTTGCCAGTTATGACTTATGGAAGCGAGACGTGGTCTTTTACTATAGGTCTCATAAGAAGGCTCAAGGTCACCCAGCGAGCAATGGAGAGAGCGATGCTTGGTATTTCCCTGCTCGATCGAATCAGAAATGATGAGATCCGCAGGAGAACTAAAACGACCGACATCGCTCGAAGGATTGCTCAGTTGAAGTGGCAGTGGGCGGGACACATAGCGCGGAGAACCGATTGCCGTTGGGGCGGAAAGGTTCTCGAATGGCGACCGCGAACCGGACGACGTTCCGTGGGCAGGCTGAGGCCCCCTACAAGGTGGACCGACGATCTGGTCAAGGTCGCGGGAAGCCGCTGGTTTTGGGCAGCGCAGGACCGATCGTTGTGGAGATCCGTGGGGGAGGCCTATTCCCAGCAGTGGGCGTTTTGTAACACAGTTTAAATTCGTTAACTACACCATTTTTACATTTAAGTTGTCAAAACAATTTTGACATGTAAATTCGCATTATTTATACATAATTTATTGTAGTTTAAACTGTGTGTGACTATGTGACTTACTTAAGGTCAAACGATTACCATACAAAAAACGTTCACCTTTAACTACGTTAGGATTCACCATTTATGGTAAATTATGTGTTCTATAGTCTTTTCTCATGTTTAAGTAGCCGCGAAATTAATATTTTACATACTTTCATTCAGAATTATAGCACAAATCAACTCTAAATTCTCATGAAACTTACGCATGTGTGTGTGACATTAGTCGTGTACGTATACAAACATTTCGAGCAAATTTGCGACGTTGCCGTTCCATGCGGCTAAGACGCGCAACGCGCGATGCCGCTCTTCCGTGTGTGTCATGTGGTTTGTGTCAATTATAATTTACATATTTCTCTTTTGAGTTAGTACTAGATCCCACTGCAAATTAGTGCGCTCACCTAATTTTTACGTACTTCTATTAATGATTAGGAGAATATATATCTATAGGGTTGCCTATCAAAATGTTGCCGCTAGTATTAAAAAAAACGGCCAAGTGCGAATCGGGCTCGCGCACGAAGGGTTCCGTACCATTGTCTATACAACATTATACACTAATTATAACATTCAATATTATTCTATACTAGCGGATCCTCGCGGTTTCACCCGCGTGTTACCCGGTACCCGTGGGAATATCGGGATAAAATTTAGCCTATATCACTCGGGAAGAATGTAGCTTTCTAATGGTGAAAGAATCTTCTAAATCGGTCCAGTAGTTTAGGAGCCTATTCGATGCAAATAAACAAACAAACAATCAAATCTTTCCTCTTTATAATATATGTATAGATAGACAACATTAGACCGGACCGGACAACGGGTCAGTATGGGAAAGTTTGAAACTATAAGAGATAGAGATATATTTGTTTTATGGAACCATGTCGTCGATATTAGAGTTTAGAAAACTGCATTCAATGATTTTCAAAAAAACTCATACACGACTCGGAAATGGGTCGGTCGGTACTCGGTAGTGGGAAGTCGAACCTTGTCAGTTTTCAAAACTAAAATATTATGCTATTTTATTACGAAAGTTGATTGTGTAGATTGTTAGAAATACATTTTACTATGGAAACCTATGTCTACAATTGAAAGAAAGTGCTGCAGTTATCTATCTCATAGATGTGCACACGCCCCTTATCATACTTCGGTCCGCGAGGTATATAGGTTTTTTTTGGTATCTTTTTTCATACCTTGAGTTACATTATCGAAGTTTTCATACGAATCCCTAACTTTTTCAAAATATTCTATAGCCTTTGTTAATCAGGGATAATGTAACAGAAAGAATTTTTGAAATCAGTCCAGTAGTTTTTGAGTTTATTCGCTACATACCTGATACATACATACCTACATACATACCTGAATACATACAAAACGGGAATACGGAAATACAGGAAATCTTTCCTTTATAATATTAGTATAGATAAGGAAAAATCGGCCAAGTGCGAGTTGGACTCGCCCAGGAAGGGTTCCGTACCAACTTAACGTACCGATTGCCTATACCAAGCCAAAATTTTATTAGGTACTTATCATTTTTCGTCAGCAAAATATAACATTGTTTTTCATTTACATTTGCGGTTTTCGAAAATGTGTTATATCTCAAAAAGTGCTTACTACATCTCGTTCAAACTAATTTTCGTTGAAAGTTATTATAAAGATGTACAGTATATATTTTTTCTAGATTTTTCACTAATTTATTTCAAAAGTTAGAGTGGTGGGGGGACACATTTTATCGCTTTGGAAGGCTCTATCTTTCAAAATATTGACTTTGAGAAAAAATGGTTCGAGGAACCTTTATGCCATTTTTAAAGACCTATCTATAGACACCCCACACGAATATGGTTGATAAAAAAAAAATTTTTCGGTTTCAGCTTCATGTATCGGAAGCCCCCGGATTGTTGTATTAAAATCGTAAAGCGGTTTATAAAATACATCTAAGTACTTATTATTATTATTATTATTTATTTAAATAGGAACACCAACAGCATACAAATTACTTATCAAATTTCAACTGAGTAGTTTTTATAGTTTTGGATAAAAGTGGCTGTGACATGCGGACGGACGGACGGACAGACAGACAGACAGACAGACAGACATGACGAATCTATAAGGGTTCCGTTTTTTGTCATTCGGCTACGGAACCCTAAAAATGGTTAAAGAAACTCTTATATTATTTTTGAAGACCTATTTATAGACTCCCCACACGAATAGGTAAATTTTTTTTAGTTTCAGTTTTATGTATGGGGTTATTATTTTTATTTTCGTATAAAAATTGTAAAGCGGTTTACAGGATACATCTACCTACCAAGTTTCAAATGTGTAGTCTTAATAGTTTTGGATCAAAGTGGCTGTAACATACGGACAGACGGACAGACAGACAAAATATGACGAATCTATAGGGGTTCCGGTTTTGGCCATTCGGCTAAGGAACACTAAAAATGGTGTTCCAAGCATTATTTTCCCTGTATACGTTTTTTGGAGCATTAGTTGATAGACTACTTGTGTTATTTAAAAAATAATAATGCAATTGCAATTGTTGCAATTTATACATCTAAATTAATATTTTAATATTTTTTTTAAAACAATAATAAATATAAAAAAAAGCTTCCTGAGGTTTGAACTTTAGCTCTCTGATGCCTGAGTCAAGCATATAGACCGCTAGGCCACATTGTTGTTTTTAGCTGGATCGAAATGTTTTGTTACTAGAAACTCGGATTTATGGTATGCATGTGTGAGTGATTAGTAAAATTGGATGACAGAAAAACATATTCAACATATTTGGATGATTTTTGTACTACAAATAGTTAAGTGTTGGTTTCGAAAATTCAATATTTATTTATAGAAGCCGCAAAAAGTATTTTGAGTTACAAAGATACAAAGAATAATTAACAAAAAAATAAAAACTACCAAATAGCGAAAGTAGCGCCATCTAACAAGCCTTCAGTTTTTTGTGACTTAATCGTTTGACCTTAAGGTATATTTTCCACAAATGTTTAGATCTTTATGATCACCCTGTCTGCGCTGATTTATTGAAAAGTCGCTGCTCTTATATTTATGGCAAATTGTATGTTCTGATGTTATTAATACAACTTTATTTAGTGTAACGAATTAATTGAAATTTAATGATGCTCCGAATTATTTGAGTACCTCGCCCGCTTCGATATATCTGATGACGACTGTACATACCTATTGGCAATTTGCTCTATGAATAGGCAGGCAGTACACAAGCAGAAACCTGTTGAGCTCTTAGAAAGAATCCGTCATATTTTGTTTCTTGTTAATTAAAAAAAACTAATGATTTTCTCAATAACATGTATTTAAAACTATCACGTGCGATGTTAAAAAAAGTTGGTAGGACTACCGTGAGATCCATTGTAATCACTGAATCGGAATGAACAAACCGGATAATGGAGATTGAAACGCCGATATATTTTTATTCGCGTTAGTAATACTAATAACAGCTTCGAAATATTTTGTGTATTCTACATCGTAGGACCAAATCTTCCAGAAAACATTTGAGTTGTGCTTGTTTGAGATTTAAGCACAAATAGTCTGTGTGTACGTTTTGTTGTTCCTATTTGGTGTTGGTTCATGATTTCAAGAATTTATTTCTTCAAAAGTACATAATGAACAATGTCCTAGCCCCGTTTGGATTTTCCACTACGTCTTTCCGAAGTATCGTCATCTTTTAATACGACAATACAGACATCAGTCATCTAACGACAAAGGAAGTTCTAAATGGAAATGCATATTTATTGACATTTCCAACCAACAATTTGACGTTTGAATATGATGGCTACTAAGCTTTGTACAATGTAGCATAGGTACACACACTTAAATCATTTGTGAAAAGCAAAAAGTTCCTTATGCTATTGGAATAAAACTCAAGAAATACAGCATTAGACATTTTAATGCAGCTTATGCTAGAAAATTAGACCCTATTTCTCGTGTAGAAGCAACATTTTGCTTTGCACGAAAATGAGTTTCATAGGACTCATGTTACATTGTACAATGTATACCACAGAACATAAGAAAGAGGTTAGAAGAAGCACGTCACGCATCATGATGACTTGAAGAAATTCAAAATTCTAATTCTAAGTCATATAGTAGCAACGAATCGTACTACAGGAGTCACAACATCTCGTTGCACACGGGGTCATAAAATATGATTTGCGTAGTATTGTGCTAGCGTCCAGCACTCGCTATCGATACAGCCAAACTAGGAGTGACATAAGCGCTTCAAAACCATTAGAAGACGACACGTGAGTGAGTGAGCGCACAATATGCTTCCACTATGCTCGCTTTTATTATCGCCTCGCGTGCAGCGAGTTGTAGCCATGCTACACCACAATTTTTTTATTAGTACGAATATTTCAGGTAATAAATATGTCCATCATTACGAACAACTTTTATTATCAACAGCCGCGAAATCGCGAAAAATTCTGCTGTTCGATAGAAAAGTAAAACATGGAACAGCTGACTTTTTTCGCTATTTCGTAGCTGGTCCCATAGTATAAAATGTTCGTGTTGGTGATCACTTCCATACCCTAAAGTGTTTGTACTAATAAAATAAATGTGGTGTATTTAATTTGCTCACTAGTGTGAATACGGTATAAACGACATTATTAGCAACAAATCATACTAGTTAAAAAGCTATGATGGTGGTGGTATAGCGGGGTTCCCGGCGCGTGGCGTGGCGCAACACGGTGGAGGAGCGAGGCGCAGTCTCGGGCGGCCGGCTCCACCGTCGCGACACGCCGCACCACTTGAAGAACAAACGCGTCAACCAGATCGACGCGGGCCGCGCGCGCGATCTCATTGCTCAGGTGCTGCTTGCTTCTAACAAAGGACATTGGTTAATGCAGTATCTCAGCTTCAGCATCTGATAATGGCCGTGTTTCGAAATACGCTGACAGCGCTGTTAGCGCGAATCCCACCAAATGTAGTAGACACAAAATATCTCACACAAAATAGGATTTATATGGATTCGCGCTAACAGCACTTTTGGCGTATTTCGGAACTTAGCCAATGTATTTCTAGATCGTGCCGGCTCTTTAAGCGCGCCCCTCACAGTTAGCGAGCTGGCGGGAGAGGCGTGCTCGGTTGCGGTGTGAACTGAAGTATAAAAAGAGGTGAAACGAACCTCGCTCAGCTTGCACGCCTGCCTCGCTACCTTACATCGCTTTATGACAAATGCATAAAGCTTGTTTACGGATATCCTATTTTTCCGGATTATCGGAACAGTGCTTCAATTTGACGAACTGACAGGAAATAAAAAAACATTCAGCCGCTTTTTACATTCAAACAATTTCAGTAACTTTTCTCAGGTAAAAATGTTGAGATACTGCATTAGCTAATTTAATGATGCTTCTGTTGTAACATGCATTTTGATAGCTATCACTCCATTACGAACTGCTATAAGTACTTATAGGTATAAATTCCATGTTTATTGTAACATGTTTCAAAATTCAGGTTTAATAAAATTTACTATTTAGTTACACAGGAAGCTGGTCTAAGCATACATCAATAAAGAATCTGTCTTTTACACACCTTGCGTTTTAACTTACATGATTGATTTGGGCAAGAATTTTCTGTTAGTGAAACTTTTAGAGATATATAAATAACTAGCTGTTCCGGGGGTAAAACCGCGTTACCCCCGTACCCGTGAAAATATTGGGATTAAAAGAAGCATAATATACATATATTATATGTAATATGCTAGCTTATAATCTATCTCTGTTCCAAATTTCATCCAGATCAGCTCAGTAGATTTTGTACTACGTACATCCTCACAAACTTTTTATAATATCAGCAGGATATTACCGTGTACAGGCGTGTGAATATAGGCTGTATTAATATGAATATAATTCAGATACATATAATGAATGAAGCTCTATAACTCAAATAAGTGAAGAAGATTAAATGTTGTTCAGTTTTCTCAGGTACTTGTTAAGGGCAGTTAAGCTACAGGCATGTTATTAAATGCAAATATCTGGCAGGTCAAGTTTAATAGATGTTATTAGCTATTCATACACAGAGTTGGCAACATAACCTTTTTATCACTTATTACTCCTTGTATCGAAGTCCCAATCATCAGCTGTGGATGACATATCTCGATATAGTAGTCGTATCTCTTAAAAAAAGAGAAAGTACATCATTATAATTAATAGTTAACTGTCAGTTGTGACGTTACTTGAACATTTAAATCATTCAATTCAGCTGAGCGGTATTTTTATAGAAGTGATCTATCAACAATGCTTTGTGCTTTGCCGTCAAGACATTAGTCGGAACTTGCAGTTTTTTTTAATACATATTTTCAAAGATTTGTTATTTAGCATTCAGGGTGCTTTTCTTTAGAAAGTTAATGAAATTGTTCGCATATTGTGTGTTGAGATTTTTATTTATGATTTGTAATGCCTTTTCCGACTACTGTTCCACCGGTTGAACACGTGTTTTGGTTTAGCATGCAATGTTGTTGTGTTTAGAAAATGCTAACGAAAATGCTATGCATGCTTAAATAATGTCTTTTCACTTATTATGTGGTGGCCTTAACCATATTAACCATTATTAGCAATGAATTTACTACTTAAATAGGTAAGTATCAAAATGTTCGACAGTATTTATGTTCACAAAGTGTATTACTACTCTTTCTATGTAACTAGTTGAAGTTGCGAAAATGTACAGAATTTAATTCTCCAAAGGCAACATTTATTTTAAGATCCCCCATTATACAAGGCACTGTACCATAACCACGATTGTTCTAAAAATCTGATATACTGAATCTCAAAGGTCAATCGGAAAATATACGAATAACTTTAATCAGGTGTGCTAATAAATTGTGTGTTGTGTTCACATTATAATCTCATACTAAATTAGTCATTCTAATTATATTTATGTTTTATTTGTTTAGTGAGCCTTTGGTTCTGGTAAAGGTACTTCTTGGCAAAAAACCACTTAAAATTATCTGTAAATTGTGGTCTGGCTGGGCTGATAATGCTCTCGTCTAGAAAGTATAATTGTAGTTACTTTCACGGCTGAAGCTAAAATTGCTACCTTCAAAAAGACCCTACAAGTCCTTATAAATAAAACGAGCTTTCTCCCGCTCTCACAGACCATATCTTCATATCTCCGAACGTCAATTTGTTTCCGGGATTATATCCTATGACCGTTATCAGAGTCGTTCTATCTAACGAACGTGATAAATTTCTTTGAGATCTAATGGAATCGTATACATATACGTGCAAAACTAGTGATGTGCCGAATCTTTATGAATGTTATCCGCGTATACGGATACGGACATGTTTTTGGATAAAGGTATATGATTATGTAGTAGTGTAGTACCTTATGATTATGAGTTCATATTAGTTAAGTACCTAATAATAATCAATATTAAAAGTAATATAAAATTTTTTTTTATTTTTTTTTTTTGCAAATACCTATCTTAAATAAAATTTTATTTTATATTAAGTATATCATTGCCTTATTAGTTATTTCATAGGTTACTGATTCAGTAACTGAACCTAACCTAACTGTTAGGTATTCAAAAAGTTAACGATACCCGGAAACTTATGTATACTTAAGTACTTACTTACTTAATAAAAAAAAGCTTTGGTTATACTGGTTGATATAGATATCCGGCGCACAACTAATATAGTTATTGAAAATATTAAGTTTATATTATCATTTCAATAAAAAAACAGACATAAAAGTGTAAAACGTTTCCTCGAAAACTAGTCAATCCCATTAAAGTTCGAACACATTAACAAATAAACAGTACACTCATAAAGATTCAAAGCAGTCGGTTGAATGAATCTGCAATAAAAAGTCTTCATTTGGTGCTAAAGACTTATAAAATAAATTCGACAGCTACTTCCAAAAAATAAAAGTTGGTTTGAGTTGTACATAACAATGAACCTTTTATACTTCACTTTTGCGATACTGTGCCCGTCTGTCATGGTATTGTAAATCGCCTAACAATGCGAAGCAGTTTTGAGTTTACACTACACTTTATCTCTGTGTAAAAGTGGATGATCTTCCTAGCATAATAATATTTCATTTCCCTCGAGCGGAAGATACGATCTATGCTATTAATATCCGTTATGTTTGTTTTGATCTACCGATTCCAATTATTATACGGCGATTAAGACTAAATTTTTTTGGTTAGTCAAATAAAAACAATGATTACGATCACGCACCATTTATCACAATGGCATCTAAATACGGTATTTTACTGATTTTTTTTTATTTCTTTAAAATGTTTTTCGAAATATTAGCTACACAAAACAAGTTTTCATTTTGAATTATCTTGAATATTTTCAAAGATATAGGACTTCAAACTTTATAATTAGACAAGGACAGGACGCTATCTTAGTGACGTCAGTGGGTTAGTAGCGTCATAGTCACGCCATAGAAGATTTCGTTTTAGAAAGAGACAGCTATAGTCAAAATCAAACAGACTATAATTCTTTTATTATAAAACAGATTCAAATTATTTTTTCACATTTGGTATTCTTAATTGCAATATTTTTTAACGTCATCATTAAATATCTACATTTCAACAACAGTAAAATACCCTATTGTTACTTTAATCAAGTATGAGACTCTGTGCGAAAGGGTAAAAGTTGACGCTGCCACGTCGAAATTTCTTGTTCGATGGAGAATACCAGAAACAATAGAGTCGTGAGACTGTTTCACATAGCAGCTACGCCTGCGACCATATTAGATTGGAGTGGTCGACTGAGCGGGTCTAGCAACAAACAAAGTCATAACTCATCTATTAAAAATATGTTTTAATTAAAAAATACGGTTATTGTTTATTTTTTTCCTGCAATCAATTTAGACGAGGAAAAAATATCGTGCAAATACGTAATAAATCCTCAAATCGCTGAATCTTTGCAACCACGGCCTAACCGTGGTAATTGTCGGAATACAGCGGGTGTTACGGGCTGGTGCACGCGGGCCCTCGACCACAACGTTCGCCGTAGACCCTCCGCGAGGCTCGCAGAAATAAGTGCCTTACGACGCGCCGCTCGCAACAATGCTCCGTGTACCGCGATTAATCGATAAGTGAAGTGCCGCTTTCTCAATACCAGTGCAGTGTTAAATAAATCGCCAATAAACACCAGCCGAGCTACCTACACCTTATCGATACTTATTAAAATGAGGTGCTTGAAAGCGGCGGGAGGATGGCTCGCCCGGGTGAGATGCGTATGCGAGATAAAAGAGACATTCAACTGGAGATTTCAATTTAGATCCGACATTTAGTTTTGGCTTGCTTGAGTATCGTGGCTTGATTATAGCATTTCATCACTTAGGTTATTATAACACTGCATTTATGTCAACTGCCTTAAAGGCACTTCCTTCGTGTAGATCGAGATACGCGAGTGACATAGTGGACACTTCGCCTGTTTGTTAATTGCACGTCGCCGACTTCCTTTTCACAGTATTATGGAGCGGTATTTTGAAAGTTTTTTCTTTTACAGGCGATTAAAAAGCGTGAGCAACAAGACGAACAGAAGACTGATGACGACGAAACCGTGGAGGATGTACCAGACGGTAAGTTTGACGCTGTTTTGTTTTGATATCTTTTGTTTTATTGTATTAGAAAGCATTTATCGTTCGGTGAATAAACCCGGTTAAATGCCAGATGACACCGGTAGTGCACGCTCTGCCTATGAGATAGTCGCCGGTTGCGACATTATTTTACACGGTCGTGACCACATTCGGCCGTCTTGCGATCACGCGCTTGGATCCACCGAAGCCCGTCTCTCGCTCTCGCGTCACCACACACAAAAGCACCATTGCATTTATATTTTTATGAGAGCACAGCTACGTGACTTTCGTGTATTGTTTTGTCTGGTAAGCTCGTGGAAACCGTTATTATTCGTAAGCTCCATTTAGTTTGCCAAAACATGCGCTGCAAATGGCGAAGTGACAGAATAATATGTTCCAGTGACCGATTTTTCAACTTCTTATATGGATGGATGTCACTACGGAATCCAATGAATAATCAACGAATTACAAAGAAGTAATATTTTTGTTGCATTAAAGCGATAAAGTTGGCGAAATTATTTAAATTATGTTTCAACTTTTTAATGTACTTACCTACTTATTCGTTTAAGCAGTTGGTTTTCCAGTAAAAAAAATAAAATAAAACAAAAATAACATAAATTATATATAAAGTTTTGTTGGCTATTTGCTTAGAACGCGGTTTTATAGATCACGAGTTTGGAATAATAACCCAATTCTTGCTGTAATAACTTTAATTGCACAAATATGCTTAACCATAGAGCTTGATCATATCACATTATTTAATGCAATTTCTCACGTTTCTATTGCTTCATTAAAGCACTATAACGTTAATTGTCTCATAACCAACAACATGTGAATCTGCCATGCAAGCGGTAAATTAGTCAGTTGAAATTCTTGTGTACGTAATGAGAGAAAATCCCACAAAAAGATATTGTTACTTGTGGCTGGCTTATTAAAACAGAGAAGGGTTTAATGGGTCGATAAGATGCCCCATAAAAACATTGCAGGAAGTGCAAATATTTTGAGCAAGAGTAGGGCTCACGGCACACAATGTCGGCATCATATAATATTGGTATATCGCAGCCTTATCAGCTTATCTCCCCGTGCTCCGCGTGCCATTTCGAAGCGAAGCCCCGCAGTGTTACACCCACCTGTGCCGAGTTCGCTTATGATTCTATCACCCTTGTTTAGTGAAATTTAATAATCGAGTGTTCATGTCGCGTGACACACTACATACACACGTACAGTACTACAGAATGCATGATCTGTGACCAAGTAGAAATATCTACTTAGACACTGACTCAGAACCGATATGAACGCATTTGATTAGTATGAAAACGTATTGCACGGGCGATATCCACGTTCCGTGCTGAGTTTTGAAAACGGCCAAATTATATTCGCATTGTGTTGGTGACAAATTTCAGTGTTGTGTTTAGTGCAGAAAGTGATAACGATCTGTTTATCAATAGATTTCTTACAGAGCGCATAACTTTAAAGTATTTGTAAAGTAATTCTTTAAGTAGATAATTAGTTGCTAATTATGGACGCCTGCTAGAAACAGCGCTCGTGTTCAAGTTGTAATGAAGGTCGTGTTATTGTTATGGTGGTGATTTACGTATTACGACGCTGAAACGTATGTTTCATGCATTGTCGACTTTTACGGAAGTATGGTTTTGCTCCGTTTACCCTTAAATTATACGTTAGATACCCTACGGTTAGACTATCTGCTTTCTTGCTTTTTTGCAATTGTTTATTGCTTCAGTTAGCATTCCTTTATACTTTCTCACCCAACTTTTGAAGAGTTCGCTTAGCATTGCTGGACCCACACAATAAGTTCTTTTTTCTCGCACAACAGTTAGAAAAACTTGATGCATACGAATAAAAGATCTAATAGTTCTTTTTATAAATTGAAAGAAACATCTCAATAGTTTTCTATATTGGATTGCACCTTGACGAATCGCTTACCGCTCATCTGATATGCGATAAAATTTGTGTATCGACCCGTGATATCGTCAAGACATTTTTCAGTACACTATCGATTTATATCTCTACACGCCTTTGGCATTTTGCTTTCATTTTTTTATTAGCTACAAGTGCTACAACACTACACGTCAAAATAGCAAAGCGATTAGTCATGATTTGACGAATATACGCGCTTATTTATTTACTATACATTACTTCCTCTATAAATAGATTACGAGTACCTATAAGATAATTTAGTTTGACTTCCTCGTTTTCTGATTAGATTCGGATAGGTTTAGAATAGATTCTTCTAGATAATTAGAAGTAGAGTAAACTGAAATACAGATTTTCGTGAAATAAATGTAAATGTCTCTCTCTAGATTATCCTTATAGTATAAAGTTAATGATAAACGATAACAAGAGTTGGAGCTAAATGTAAATAACAAACATGACCTTGACCTACTTATAATACAACCACACGTAACTTTATACCAAGGTGAATTTCCTTCAAGAACTCTTTTGTCGTGGAAGGAATATGAATTTGACATAAACAATCGCGATTATATACATTGTTTATGACTAAGGTTGAATGCGTCCAACTGTGTTCCTTGGGGAAACAACTTACTGCTTATTTGTCAACGATAATGTTAATGAACTGGCGACACTATCTTATCGTTCGTAATAATAATGATTTCACTGAGTCTGTTATTAGTTATTTCACAGTCGGTGGTAGTGATGTGCAGTATTGTGCAGTGTTTATTCAGTGCAAAGAAATTTTCAAATTCTTGCTTCGTTGTTTAACTTTTCTTGTGTTCATATTTTCTAACTTTGTATCATCACAAGCTTGATCAATCACGGACGAAAATCCAAATTATTTAAGCCTGAACATGGCGTGCTTGTAAGTCATTTGCTCCGCAATGGGCCGATTGTCTTTATACTTCTGTTGTTTTCCTTATTCCTAACATTAACTTAGATACCGCTTCTTATACTTCAATATCCCATCAATCTTTAATGTATCACGTTTTAGATGTGTGTCTTTTCAAATTATCTTTTACCCATTAAAGTAACTGTCTAATGCTAATCACATTTCATTGAAAAGTTTTCTCTCGTCATATTTTTTTCTTGGCCGTGTCCATGTTGTCTCGTGTTATGGCGATTGACAGAACCTTTGTCTAAAAGTCGTGTCGAGACGAAACTATTTTGTAGCTCAATTAACTCATACAGCGTCTTGTTCTCAAGCTTGTGGTCATTTACTTATACATCATCGTCCATTACTCAAAGTATATGAAGTGCGTTGTAACAGTCACTTTCTTTCGTGATACATTACTTTGTTGAATAATAAGCGTTATAAGTTGTAATTAATTTGTTATTATGAAGATAGAGTTTCTAATTTTAGCTTTTGAATGTCAAAGTGTTATGTTCAAAGAGACTGTTTGGTGTACGTTTGCTTGTGTATTGTCTGTATATTTATATATAGAAGCTTAGTTTGATTTGAAACTGGAAAGTGCATTATTAAAACTCGAATATGAGAGACAAAAGGCTGGAATTGAAATTAAGTGTCCGAGGAGACGGTCCACTAGTGCGAGATAGTACAAGAAGTAGCAATAGAAGTAATCGAAGTGTCGGAAGTAATGCTAGTTTAAACACCTCCGGTTTACCAGTAAGCGAAATATTTGCTTCTGACCGTTTTACAAATATACCACACAATACACCATTTGATATTAATGAGAAATATCGAAGAAGACCGATTCAATACGGGTATCCGGCTCAGAGCTTGCCAGCTTTAAACCCTAACGAAGAAGCACGGTATAACCAACACAGATATGGCGAAGGAAGCAACGCATATTACGATTATGGTGAAGCTCCGAGATACGTGTTACGTCAGCATTATGTGCCCGTTATTATGGAAGAGCCGCAGTACAGACCCATTTATCAAGATTCTCCGGGGTATATGTACGGGAGTTTACCGCGGACACCTGTGAATTATGACATGTATAGAACTTCGTCGAACTCCGGTCACAGTACTCTGCCATCGAGATCGAGTTTGAGACGAGTTCGCATCAGCAACGAGCGGCCTATTGTTCACGGATATGGTACGTTAATAAATAAACAGCTAATTACCTTACACTTAGATTAGCACTCTCCTTTCTAGACTTAAGCGATAGAATATCAGCGACAATGTTATTCACTGACAAATTGCAGCCCCACTGTAATTAGAGTCAGGGGAGAAATTCACCTTATGAGAAAGTTGCTTTAAATAGAAACTTTCAGTCGTTAGCACGGCATATAATATGTATCTATGGTACCATTAAGTGTCCTATAATCTGTAATAAAATTTTACCTGCAACATTATAATCACTACATAGTATAAAACAAAGTCGCTTTCTCTGTCCCTATGTCCCTTTGTATGCTTAAATCTTTGAAACTACGCAACGGATTTTGATGCGTTTTTTTTTAATAGACAGAGTGATTCAAGAGGAAGGTTTATATGTACTTTTTATCCCGATATTCCCACGGGAACGGGAACCACGCGGGTGAAACCGCGGGCGGCCGCTAGTATTGTATACAGGGTTCGTTAAAATGTAATATTTAAGTTACAAGTTTTAATGTCCACATGCAGGAACAAGCAAATTCGTCACAATCTCATCACAAAATTTAATAGTAGACTAACATAAAAAGAATGTCATAAAAAGTAGGTACTTCTTTTGTTCGTGATTTCAAAATATTATTATATTTTCATCCGAATACGCAAGTTAATTTACAAACGCTCTCAAGCATGCTTTGTAGTCATTGTCAAAAGAATTATACTGGAATTGGCTTAGGCTTTTACCGAATTATTTAGTTATTCGAGTTCAAAATGGAAGGTTTATTTGAGATAGGCCACGTTCGCGCAATTCTAATGAATACAATCAGTGAGCAGATTATAGCTCTTGATTGTATCAATTCCTTCAAGTGCTTCCCTGTGAAGACGAAATACCTGAAATATTGACACAAATGGCATTCCAAATGTACAAAAAAATACCTTAGAATTATATTTAATCTGCTTAGATACCTTACCTTAGCTTAGCGGACAGTCGATTTGAATAGTTTATCAGCTCTATATTTTCACCATCGTTGACCTTCGATAGAGTTTCCATCGCGTGTTCTATACTCGTACGTATCTACGTATACATATAGCGTGTGCGTACACGTATGTGTGCGTAAATAGGCCGAGACATCAACCCCTGGGGAGGGACAACAATAGCTGATGCAGGCACTGTCCCCGCGCTTACTGGTGCGCTCTAATGAACCTAGCCAATCTCACCTCGTCCATGCCCAGTTATTAGCGGACCTCTATCACATCATACACATACTTTGGATTAAAACCTCCTTTAATAACAAAAAAGTTTTATCACTTTTTTATTATATAGAAGTAAATATTTTTTAATTGTGCTGAAATGGCTGTTACCAAATCTGCGGTGAGAGGTGTCATGTGTGCTATGATGGAGTTCACCTTCAGAGCAAGTAAGAATACATAAAGGAAATGTTAAAAGGAGCTGACATGCTCTTGGTGCAATCGTAAAGCCTGTTCGGAGAAATGTCTGTATCGCGAACAGAAACCGTTTATATACTATGGGTGTATGGGTGTTGAGTTGAACTATACTCTTATGTATTCAAGCTCTGCTTAGTTAAGATGGTGTGAGTAGTAAAGATTTATTTTATTGGTGTGAGTACTCAGATTTTTAAAAGATTTATTTGTTTCGTTGATTAAGTTTCTAGCTCGTTACTATACTTTGTAAAACGTAGCATGGGTCCTATGACAGCTCATTCGTGCAAAGCAAAAAGTTCTTTATGCTGTTGGAATAAAACGTAAGAAAAACTGCATTAGTTATTTTTTAAAATTAGAGCCTATTCGTGTAGAAGCAACATTCTGCTTTGCACGAAAATTAGCCGTCATAGGACCGATGCTACATTGTAAAAAGTATAGTCAGTCTGTCTTATATTGCAATACATATAAGATTAGATATATTGCCCAAATTTGATAAATATCTTTTACCTAAGTGTTATTAATTATTAAACATAACAATTACTTACATAGGTACATGTTTTCAAACAGCAACAACTTTCTCGAATTTCCGTCTAGATTTGTTTACCACTAATCCACTTTTAGAGAAATGTTTGAGTCATACTTAAAATAAAATATCAATAACAGTCCATTTGATTTGCAAACTCCGTTATGTTTTCATCCGTTGATAATTCCAAATTCACAATTTTGG
This sequence comes from Crambus lathoniellus, assembly GCA_949710035.1. Lineage (NCBI taxonomy): Eukaryota > Metazoa > Arthropoda > Insecta > Lepidoptera > Crambidae > Crambus > Crambus lathoniellus. The sequence continues at coordinate 16,807,979 of OX453307.1, forward strand.
TATGTGCATAACATAAGACTGGTTTCTCTTTAGTTTGGAGGTCGATGACAAAGTAACACAACAATTTTATAGAAGATGGAGTTATCCTTGTTTAAAAATTATTGCCAAGTATTCTAATAACATCTACTAAATTTAAAAGTCAGTTATATTTTATTACAGTATGAATTTCTACTTGTAATGTTATATGAGAAAATTAACTTCAGTGAAAACTATTGCCGTACATCGAAATATGCAACTGAGCTGCCAAGCCTACTTTACTGACATATGCAATCACGGCATTTGAAAGTTCTCTCTCGACCTTTGCGTTCTTTATTTGTTAGTTTATTTTGATACAAACTTACATAAGCGGCCGCAATAAAAGCTAAATGTAACAAAAGGCGGGCAAAATAATAATCTAATACTTAATTTACGTTGTATAATTCGCGGTATCAGATAGAAAGTCCAAAGAGAGCAAAATTCATGGAGGTTATTTAACCCGAACGGGTAACAAATAGCGGATGAGCTTTCGTTGCTAGGTGGAAGGTGCAGGCACGGCAGGGCTACGCGTGCGCAAGAGTTCGTGCACCGATGCCCGATAGAAAAGGAGACGAGCACGATTGACACTAGTGAACTTAGCTTTGCTCAAAATAACATCTCGTACTGTGACTGCAATGACTACGTTCACACCATCTACTTAGTAGGTACACCTAGTAAATTGAATGAAAGAAATATTCAGTCAGGTTTTAAAAGTTTTCATCAACTAAAAAGAGCATTATTTTTGACGACCGATTTGGCGCAGGGGTAGGCTTCCCACCTTCTGCGCCAGTGGTCTCGGGTTCGATTCCCGAACAATACAAATATTTGTGTGCATGAACAAGTCTATTTGTCTTGGTCTGGGTGTTAACTATGTATATTAAGTATGTATTTACAAACAAAAAGTATTTAAATATATATTTATCCGTTATCAAGTTTTCCATAATACAGTTTCTTAATGAAATTAACATGGGCTTAGATAATTGGTGTGAATGTAAGAAGTTATTTATTTATTTATTTATTATCATTCCAAAATGCAATGCCTCATTGCTCATTCAAGAATGATTGAGTAATTCTACTAAAACACTTATAACTTTAGGGGTCTGTCAGTCATAAGATGAGCGTAAATTACTAGGTTTTACTTTCGAAACGCGATAAATTAATGTCATAGATTGTAATTTAGAAGAGGTTATTACAATGTTACCAACAAAAACACCTTTCTCTAATATGTACCATAATTATTTTTGGTACTGTACCTACTTACGTTTTTTTTTTTGTGTTATCTATCAATCACTCCGGAATAATCATGTTTTAACATTGTGAAAGTCCTTGTTATAATGTTCTGGCCTTATGAACTTGCTAATTAAAACATTGTTAAAGCAGTGCCATTTCGCCGACATTCGTATTCAGACCCTTCTGTTCCAGAGATGCTATCTCGCGTGCGCATTATATATCAGTTTCACTCCGGGCTTATCTCGGACAAGCAATCTGAATAGATTCGCCATTAGCTCGCCTTTGTGTCGGTATAGCCGTCCCTAATTCACTCCATCTGTCTAAATCAATCTTGGCGTAATAGTCCTAGGGCGTACGTCGAGTTTCTCTTATTCTGGCGTGAGAGTCGCCAGGCTGACCGCAGCCACCGTGTTAATAGACAATCAACCGAGCGCAGGAAGCTGTGATCTGCGGTCGTATCCGTGCTGTGGGCGAACCTCTCGAAAGTGAACCCGTGAAATGAGCTATTGAAGCGCGTCGACAACATGATACCCTGCGAATGCGATAGACAATTTATAATCATTTGCACCTGTAGCTACTACTAGTTTTAATTCAAGCTCGTCGTGGTTAATTAACTTCGGTACTAAAAGATGTAAAATCACACGGTTATCTATTTAATGTGAGGATGTCGTCTCAATATTATCTCGAAATGAAGCGCAGACTTAACTGTAAATGTCAATAAAATTAAGTTTATGCTGCAGTTTTTATGTCTTTCCCACCTACGGAAGACGAGCGCCCCCAGGCATGGAATTCAGAGTTTATATCTTGGTGCTGTTGTATTATCATTGAATTATGTTTAGTATTTTATGCTAATTTTGCATTTTGAGATCAGTTTGTGTGTATGTGGGTCTCGCGTTCATATCCACCTATTGGACTTTGCGTGCCGTATCTAATTGGCATCCTTGCATATTAACTACAGCCTGCACACCTTGCGACCGTTATAATATGTAGATCAACGATGGACTGCAATTCGAAAGCTGAAACGGCAGGTCCTGCTTAATAGTCAACTTTACACTGAATGTCATTGTCAGATATTCCTATGCAGTTTCTAATTTTCTCCAGCTTAATAGTAACGTATCATGTCATATCTACATCGATAAAGTTGTAATATTATGGCTAAATGCAATTTGTTTTAATTGATTTAGTTAATCTAAAGTACCTACATTTTAGAAATATCTTCATTTATATTTATTTTATCGTTTAACGCTACCTTGTTGAAAATTTTACCTTCATAGTTTACACAACTGTGAAAGTTAAATTTATTATTGATATCAATGAGAATGTTACCCGTACACATAAGTATTTTAAATTATGATATCACATACAGATAAGAATGCAATTTTTTAATGATGCGGAGAATGTCTAATGAATATTATCTTTTGCTCTTAATTCCGATCAAACAAGCGAAAGTGTTCTCGTAACGGTAGAATATGGTTTATATGCGATCTGTTGATGCAGATAATGGGTGTAACGCGAGGGTAAAAAATAAAAAGGAGTTGGTATGCGCCAGGTTGTGACTTTCTATTTTTAAACTGAGAGGAGAGGTCGCGGGCGCGGGCGCCGGCGCCACAGCCTCTGAGCCTCCGCATCTCGCGGGTTGCGCGCGCATTCCGTCACCGCTTGCGCCCCGGGCAACGCGCACGCAAGCGAACAAACTTCAAACTTAGTGCTTACAAGTTTGTTTTGATTATACAAAACTAAATAACCAAAACTCCTTGGTGGAAAAATTTGTTTTTTCATACCATCTGCTCTTGAGTGAGACAATGACCTATTCGGAATGCGTTAGGGTGAATTGCCGGCTAGTGCTTCATGTTGATTGACGTTCGATATTATCCAGATACTATCTATCGTACATAAGGTACTCGAGTGCCAGTAACGTTAGTACGGTTTTCATAGAGTTCTGACCAGAAAATAGATAAAGGGAGTTTAACAAGAAAATGGGCGTTTTGAGAAGAAAAAAACGTAAGTAGCTTCCCTTATAATTTACACGCGTTTATTTTATTAATATTCATTAATATATTAATTTATGTACCTATCCAAACTACAGTTTCAAAATTTTGGTCATTGAAGTTCTTGCAACACGTAGAACGGATAATAATCTTCTTTTCTTGCTTTTATCTAAACCTATATTGGTACTTATTATCTTTACAGTAAATTTAAATACTTGATATCAAAGTTTTGTCCGTTCCATATCATTAAACATTATTTTACAAAATTAAAGTATTTTGATAAAGATTCTAATTAATTTATCAGCTAATAAAAATCTGCTACTTAATCATAGTGATCGGTATTCTCATTCAGATTGATAGCAAATTACCATAGGAAATTGTTAAGGAACGGATATCGTGATCTGCAGTGATTGTCAACAATTGAGACGTCATCACGCTGATTCCATCTTAAGGAAATTACATTCATTACAAATATTGAATTTCTTAGAGGTAATAACTCAATTTTGTTGCCTAATCATAATTTCGATTGAAATTTACCCATTTGTAGAGCGTAATAAAAGCATCGTCATTTGTTACATTACTTTATTTTTTAATCTCTCAAAGAGTAAATAAATATATGAGTAGATAATGTAGTAGAAGTTATAGCAAGACACTGGCTTACTGTTTATTGTGTTTATTTACTGTTAATGCAAAATCTCGATGTGAACTTTGTCAGGTGATTTGTGTCATCCGAACGCAATAACATTGTTTTTATGCGTCTCTTGTGCACGATAACGGATGCGAAATTGCGTCAATATCATTTGATGGGCTTTCTGTCCTATTCAAAACTATTTTCTCAAATATTTATATCCAAGAAGTTTATTTACTTTTTGTTCTAAGTACACTTACACAAAAGGCACTAAATTACAGTATTTATCTTGTTCTGTCCATATTATTAAAAGAGCAAATAAAACTAAAACAAATTTTAATAATTCAAATTATATGAAAAATTCTAAACATCTCTAATAACACTTAATCAACTTATATTACCAACCAACCAGCCATGTGACTATTGCATACCTAGTGCCAATAGGCTGTTCGAAGTACTAAGTGTCTAATAATATTATGGTCATAACTTCTAATCTTTATAGACAGATACCTCTGTTCAATGGATCGTATATAATATTCTGATGTGTCTGACAGAGAGAACACTTACGCAAAGTAGTAGCAGTTAAGTATGTAGTAAGTATGCGGTCATCGCTCACATATTTGTACCAAACAGCCGTAAGGTCAGCGATACACTGTCGAAAACGGCTCGTCTGTTTGCGATCGTTTTTTGTTTGTTTCGGAACAGTGAAGATAGCTTTTTTATTGTTTCCAGTCAAGTTCAAGAATAGTTTTAATGGGGGAGTATTCAGTTAACTCCTTTGGTGTTTTCATGTTCAAGCGATATGTTTAGGCTGCTTTCTTTATCACTACTATTCATTTGTTTGTTTAACGAGTTTGTCTGTTGTTTGTAACCAAATGTGAAGTCGCCATTAATTTATTTTTTCATGTCCTTTAGAAATAATTAATACTTATTGATTTTTATCAGAGACATTGTTTTTGGGCATTTGTTAACAGTAATGTAGCCTTGGTATTACATAACTTTTGGCTACTTCTGCTTGTTTCTCAACTGCGTAGTATCATCGATAGAAGGTGAAGCAATATGTACTTACAGATTTTGAAGGTGCAGATACTCGTAGGGTCGCATTATTCATAGCAATTATGTCATCGTTTAGATATAAATCACCTTGAATGTGTAGATTTCGTATTACATACACATTGGAACTCGGTGTTATCTTAAAGTAATTTAACCATCATTCAGGTAAAAAATTACGACATTTGAATCACGAACATAATATCATATCATCATAACCATACATACGTCTTTCACACAGAATATTTTCTACTTCTAAAGGTTATTTTATTTTAAGCAGAGTTAATTAAAGTGTCGAAGGTGGAATGATGCACAGTGCACACATGACACTCGCATTAATGATATTGTGTTAATCGATACTCTTTCAGAAGATACTCAAACATAAATCCATACTTACTAATTAATACATTAATAAAAACATAAATTGTAAATGTGAAAGTTTGTTTGTTTGTGCCGTCTTTCACGTCAAAACGGATCGATGTGATTTTGGTATGGGGACAATTTGGGCGCTGGAGTGGAGAGTGACATAGGCTATTTTTTATCCCGAAAAAAAATCACATTTTCGTGGGATAACGTCTTGTAGTCCACGCGGGCGAAGCCGCGGGCGGAAAGATAGTACTTTATAAAAGATGCCCTACTTTACGCACGTGTTTGGTCGATGTGTAAAACCGTATGTTTTGTTAATTTACGGGCGAATCGTTCTCGAGGCCGCGTGCACTATACTGACATGGTGTAGTGTAGCGGTGCTAACATTTACACCCATTAAACATTGCCGGCTGCTGTCATTAATTCTGATTGCCCCCCTTAATTCGACTTTAACGGACCGCCTCCCAGCTTTTACTCCACAGTAATTTCAAACATTGCTACTGCATTTCCCTTATTAGATAAATTGCCCAGACCGTTTTGACCCATATCCTAGCCTGCCATTTTATCTTTGTTATACACTAGTAATCTTGTGCAAAGGCGATAAGTTTTCAATGTGTTTTGTAAATATCGGCCAGTTCTGATTTCACCTGCCCGTTACAATAGTAATGGAAGCACAAGGCTATCATTCCTTTAAAATAGCTTTTTAAGATAAAATAAGACTACTATTAGAGTCACGATGCCCAGTGTAAACTATCACGACTCTGGTACAATAGTTACGTTGTTATTCTATTAAGGTTACCCGGGGGTGAAAGTATTGCATCTGATTGCCCATTGTACATACAGGACCGACCGGCGCCGTTCTGGATCATGATTTCACAGCAGCCCATTTATCCAACTGACATGTTGATTGTCGTGCGAAAGCACCAACCAGCAACACGATCATTTGTTATTCAATACTCCACTGTTTGCTTTGTTGATTAGAGAAGAGAAACGCAGTTGCATTAGAAATAGAAACGCATCATTAATTAATGTCGCCGCGTTGATTGTTTATTACACATCTTGCTACAACTATTATCTTGGACCATCGATGTCAAAGCTTTGGTTTTTGACCGACAAGTTCCATACAAACATTCTCTAAATTCACTGAGGGGAATATTACGAGCTATAAAGTATCGAAGTAAAGAGATTGTGAAATTAATAATATATTACTTAGGTTACATGTTCGAGAAAGTCAAAAGGTGTCTTTTATTTCACGAATGTTACTCTATCACGTTAGATCGTGACAATGTCGTTTCGCATTCGTGATAGTTCGGTGTTACAACAGTGACCTTGTTAATGTAATGCATTACTGCATCGCAGCATCATTGTTCATATGTGGTCACAGGGTCAGTAATTGTCGATGCCGGCACTTTGTCAACGCCCACGCCGTTTAGATGAGGACCTTGCGTAATTTGCCATTCAACACGAGATGTTCTGTCTTCATTAAAATTGTAGCAGCCGCTGCGTTAATTAAAGCTCTTTAACGGTCTGCATACCTCCGATAGGCTTAATTTTCTCATGGGAAAAGTGCACGCACTACTAATTGCAGTAATCCTTTCCTTCCTTTGAATTACGAGAATGATTAAAGGCATGTTTCCGATGTGGTTTTCTATAATACTACTCAATCCACTTAACATAGCATACTCATTTCACACCTCCTTATACGTGTGTTGTTTTCTTAACCTCAAGTAAGTACTTGTAAAGCGTATAGCTACAAGGTTACACCTAGTTTGTGGCCTTAGACTTGGTTAGCGACGACGTGTGGCTGTTGCGCAAATGACTAGTGTTCCGAAACAATGCACTGGCTACAATCAATCAATCACATAATAGACCAACGTATGCTAGTAATGTTTTTATGTAGCTTGTGTACGTAACAGTTAGTTCCTATATGGACTGATAAGATCTGCGAAATGCATTAACTGGGTCTGCATTTTTCAACACGAAAGAGTTTTACGTAGGTTGGTACTCTCTCTTTTTCCAAATATGTGTGAGCTACGTTTATAACAACATTCAAAAGGAAAATGACTTTTATAAATTAAATACCCTGTGATTTTTTTGAAATAAATTAATAATTCTGAATAGGACTTACTTACTTTAATAGATTATTGAAATAAAAGCAATTTGTGAATTTCAATGTTTAGTTAATCAATCAAATCGATAACTTATCGCCATTTTCGTATTATTTTTATTATGTCAATACACTAGAAAATGCATAGCATATTACATAACTAATCTTCTTGTCAGTTAAAAAAGTCTTGAATGGGTGGTAGGAAAATATTGACGATTCATAAGTGCATGCTTATTATGTCTATGTGAATAAATAAATATTTGATTGATTGATTGATTGCTTATGTATTTGTGTATCAAGCTTATAAAACTAAGAAAAATATACCTACTACTTAGTTGCATTGGAGTTACAGGCATATTTAATTCAGTGCCAGAATGATTCTCATTCCCAATTTACTTGCAATTTAACGCCTTTATCGGCAAGAAAATCACGTAAATGACTTTAGTTTAACGAAGATTCACTCTGCCTCGTTAACAGCTTTTTCATTGATGGCATTGAAAATTTAATTAATTTACGCTGTAGCAGAGCATTTATTTGAAGGCGGATAATGCTGGTTAATGTATTTATCAAGTTCTACTGCCCAAAATTTGTCAATGGATATCTTATTATTATTTGACTCGTTCCATAGCACATGTGGTAGTCATCCTGCCTACTACGACAGAGAAAATGGATTCGATTCTTATCTGGCACAAACATTGTTTGTGTTTCTCAGTTTGGTTGTTCATTTAATTGCATACTTGTATTCATTGCATTACTATTCTTCGGTTCTGATATTCATAACATGAGTGTTTCAGTAATTTTATTATAACTGTATTAGATCATTGTAAGTGATGTTGCCTTATCTCTATTTTATTTATGACATTGTAATGTTTTTATGTCATGGAACAGCATGTTTTCCCCTTGTATTTGATGCCAAGTATTCTAGGCGTGTCAACCTTGTGTGCCATGTCGAATACAATTTTCAATAGTTCTGAAGCTTTACCTTTTCTTTTATAACCGTGTCGAAAGTCACACTACAAATGATTATTTTAGTTAAGCTATTAAACATGTCTGTTCTACATGTTTCAAACAAATCGTGGTTTAAAAATGTTTTTCTGGTTAAAATGTAGTAAATGTCGGCGACAGGCTTTTTTAAGACGTTTAAAAGTACCATACCAGTGACCAGGGCAGTACAACTATCATGAAAAACTATCGATAAGGTCATGAAGTTCGACTTAATACTGAGGTAACTGGAGAGTGCAGTACGAAAAATTTTTTGTGACCACAAATTTCACAGTGGCTGTCTTCCGTCTCACCTACACTTTAAAAAATACGTATGGTCATATGAGACAACTGACAGCCACTACCTGCCACTACATACTAAATGTCAAATTTCCTGGTGTTCACTTTTTTATTCAGGGTGAGAGCTCCAGTTACCTCAGAGTATTAAGTCAAACTTCATGGATAAGGTAATCGAATAGTAAGCTATACCGTCCTTCAAAAGCTGTCAAAGTGCTTCTGTCAAATATGTATTGAATTTCAGTTCCATAAACGACCGAAAGAGTCGCTGCCCTGTTTTTCATACAATATATACGATAACGACAGTTTTTCGTGCTACGGCTTCAGTACCAGAATTCTAGGTCTAAAACTCGCTTCTTTAAGGGTGCGCGCGCATCTATGCACTGTCTAATGCTAATCTTTAATATCTTATTACGCTCTTATGCATTTGTTTGATCTACATAGCACAACCACTACACTTTCGTACGTAAGTCGGGTACATTATACTCCAGTCAACTTGGAATTCTAGACATTTGATTAACTGAATCGGTTTAACGCAGAACAATGATTAATAAATCTAACTTGAATGTCATTTAAATTAATGGTTAAATGCGCCTACTGCGTGACATGTTATTAACCGGTTGGCCCCTCTAGCCTTCTACTCACTAACTTTAGTTTGAATTGAAACCTAAGAAATGACATTGTTTTTGGGCAGATATGAACATATCAAAGCAGCTGTTAAGAAAGTGACTAAAAAGAAATTGTTAGTAACTCACGATCCTTTAAAATACAATTCATAAAATTATCATCTAGTCTTAAATTTTTTAAGAATAGGTTCACTGTAAAGTAAATACAAAGTCTGTACTTACTCATTTCATTAGTTGATAGACTAGTATAGTATTAATATTATCTGTGGTTAATAGTAAGACGTTAAGACAATCGCAATACTATAAATACGTAGATAGTTTTATAGGTAGATAAAAAAAATTGACTCCATCTGTATCTGTACCATTAGTGTCTCTACTTTTATTGGTGATCTATTTAGAATCGTAATCTTATTAGAATTTTATAAACGTGTACAATAAATAATCGCGAGGGAATTATAATACGGAGACTTGCTTGATCTACGAAATTATTATAAAAAATCAATTTGCTAACTATCTTTTCTCAGGTGAATCGGTGTCGGACCGTGCCGAGAGCGAAGTGCGGGTGGTAAACGATCAGCGATGTATAGAAGTGCGCATCGCTCGAGCGGCGGGTGGTTTGGGGTTGAGCATAGCTGGTGGACGAGGGTCTACGCCGTACGTCGGTGATGACGATGGCATCTTCATATCGAGGGTCACGCCCAGTGGCCCGGCGTACAATGCAGGGTTGAGGGTAAGTTAGGATTAAGTCCAAATTACCTATGTACGACTATGTAGTTTATAAACTATTCTAGAAAATAGTTGAAACCTTGTTTTAAATGGTAGAATATAAAATACTTCCTCCTTAAACAAGTTAAAAAGTTTGCGGTTTTGTAAACTCATTGTTATAATAAGGATAACGTCTAAATTGTACATAGAAATTAGCCAATACCATACTGGGTCCATTAAAAATAGCTGCCCTAATGAGTATGATTGTCGCAAATCGCAACCTATTTCAAATGGGTAACAACAAAAAAAGAACTATAAATCGTAGGAAAATGTCAATCAAAACCATCTGTTCAGCTTTCTCTTGTTCATGTCTGTCATAAATCGACGTAGTTTATTTTATATTGCTCTCCGAGTACAATCGTATTTATGTCAAACTAGCTTTCCGCCCGCGGCTTCGCCCGCGTGAACTACACGACGTTATCCCGCGGGAACGTGATATTTTTCCGGGATAAAAAGTAGCCTATGTTCCTCTCCAGGCTACAAAGTATCTATGTTCCAAATTTCAGCCAAATCCGTTCAGCCGTTTTCGCGTGATTGAGTAACAAACATCCAAACATCCAAACATCCAAACATCCAAACATCTAAACTTTCACATTTATAATATTAGTAGGATAGCTCACTATGGCCATACGACAGTACCACGTATATGTTTCAAGCGATTTGTTCCTTGCGGCTTAGTACATTTGTAAATGTTTCTGATTTTCAAGATGTACTTTCACTATTATTTATGAAGAACTTAGACTAGACATCGTAAAAGACTGCAATCTCGTTGTCTAAGCATCAATTACTTATTCCAAAACCGTATTTTTTCAGTTAAGGCGCCTTCGAATTAGAGTCTTGAGGAAGCCGTTCTACTGCTAGTTTTCATACAACTTCTACATTGGCGCATTCACATCGCCACTGCCGCCGTGTCACTCGTAGACGTGTATGGTACCACTGCAGCGCTTCCTCGAGCCTCTTATTTGAAGGCGCCCTTATAGTTAGCCAATCACAATCTCTTCTTCGGACTCGAGAAAAAGTACCCAATGAAATTCAGTTCGGTATTGTTCCATCCGCAGATTGACTTTTGCCAATAAGAAATGGAATAAGTAATGTCCGTCCTTTATTATACATTATTAAGCAATAGCTTCGTTTAAATGCAAAGGAAGTCAAGCTTTTTCAATACGTTTGAACAGTGTTTTAAATTATAAAGTGCTTTAATATAAATATTATGCATTCATATATTAATAAAATTGACGGACAACTGACGGAATCTACAAGCACTTGCGTATCATGCGAATACTAGCAAATGCGAAGAACAAAAAGACATTATTAAGACTCTATTTAGTCTTATCTATTATGTAATATCTTTTTAGGATATTTAGTTTTTTTGCAGTGATTTATTAGTATCTCTAAGTAACTATTTCATTTTTATTGTAGGTGGGTGATAAGGTGCTCTCTGTGAATGGGACGTCTGTAGTGGAAGTCGACCACTACTATGCGGTAGAGGTACTGAAAGCTAGCGGCCCTACGTTGACGCTAGTGGTCACTAGAGACTCTCCTAATTCTACGAGGTAATTACGCTATTTTAATCGTATTTTAAAGTAAAATAGCTTCATAATATTGTTTTTTTTTAAATAATCAAACTTTCAATTTACCTAGGTACCGAAATAAAAAAAAATCTTATAAACTATTTTTACAATTCTTACGACCAAACCGGTATATAGGTAATAGGTTGGTTATTCGTCGTCGAAATTTCTGTTCGAAATTGCTTAAATTTAATTTATTATGCCCTGGATGTAACTGCTTGGGAGTAGTCTAAATAATTTCTAAAAATGTACGTAATTATAATAAATATCACCTCACTCTTCCAGAACTCACAGCAGAGCACCAAGTGGAGCGAGCCACCATTCTGTGTCAAGCACAACTGACACGGTATCTACGCTAGAAAATGGACAGGTAATTTACCATTTCTAACATACTTACGCATGGTCCAGATTGTATGCCATCTTGTATATTAACCACCATTACTTTAATTGTTGTCAATTACCTTCTGCACCACCGCTTGCACATATAATACATGTTGATATTAATTACTTACAAGTAAACGGATAAATTAGTGAAACTGTTCAACGGGACTGGTTATTTATTAAAGTAATGAAAACCTCATAAGGTTTAATAATTTAATGTTTTATGATGCATGTAAACTAATGGGATAATCCATTTAACTTTACACATTTAGTTAGTGGCTTATTAATTATTATTAAATAAAACTTTCGAAATGCATGACGTTGGTTGAAAATAATTAAAGTTAGGTGGACATTTTATTTATGTAAGAAGTAAGTGCTATAAGTACCTAGGTATTGAAAATATAATAAGGATAATGGTTTACGAGGCAAGGAAACAATGTGATCCGTCTCTTTGCTTTGTTGTAGATAAATAGCTTGTTTTAATTTTAAATTATTAACCCCAGAAAAAGGCATTTAAATCCGGTGTTACTTTACAGCACATTTTATTAATAAGGGGGCAAGAGCAGGGTTTGAAATTATCAAGATAATTACGCGTCTTGATAATTATCCAATAATTCTCAGATAATTATCACTAGAGTAAAAAATTCAATTGTTATTCTGTTTCATAACAATGCGTCATAAAATGGTCAATTTCTAACAAAAAATATATTTTTTATTTATTGTCCAACACAAATTAACATAGGTAGATTGAGTAAAAATCAGTGCCAAAAGAAGCCGAAGGAATATTTTCATCCAATGATGATTCTATTTCCATTGGCTTTATTGCTGCTGTAGCTGCAGTAGAATTTCATTGTTCTCCTAAAAACTAACTAGGCCACCGAGTCCATAGCCCAGTATTTTTTATCTTAATGCAAATAAGTATGACCATGGGCATTTTTCAAATTCAACTCGATGAACATTATGTAACAAAGCAAACCAATGACACTCGAGTTCACTCAATTTTGCATAATCCGAACTGAATTTTATTGTAAGGGGACACTTCGTGCGATCGGATAGGCGCAAGTGCGGAAATACACATTCAAATTTCACTTTCATTAGCGCAATTTTTTGTTATTATCAATCGATAATTATCCATCTGTTATTATCACGATAATTATCTTGATAATTATCATGATAATTATCCTTTCGAACCCTGGGCAAGAGTAGATTATATTTTCAGATTTAGTTTATTGTACCTTACCTACAGCTACAGTCGAACCAATTGAATCGTGACCCACCATAAGTTCATTTTCAAAATTTTTAAGGTCTGTCAGATATACATTAACACTTAATTTGGGTTTTGACGTGTTCAAACAAATTATTAGCAAAATGTGTCATAAATGATAATGTTGGGGGAAATGTTGTGAGACGGGTCGATTTTTTTTTTAAATTGGTACTTCATTTTAAATTTTTCAAAATGTGTCATTTTGTAATTAGAGTACAATTTTTGTACACAGATAATAACAGGCCGCGGCTTACCCACCAAACCTCTTATTATCGGCAACCAATATGCGCAAGAGTTCGAGCCTGAATTTAAAGAGCAGACCAAGCTCAGAAACAACCAGAGCACGCCAACTCCTATCGCCAACTACAGTCCGTCGCCCACAGCCCAAGTCACAGACTACCAGCGACTGCAAGCTTCTCCACCGCCGACCACGGCCCCTTATGTGCCGCCAGGTAATGTTTAATTACGCTGTTGTTATATTAAGATGAATTACAAGGAGCAGGCCAAACTCGGGAACAACCAGAGCACGCCAACTCTCATCGCCAACTACAGTCCGTTGCCCACCGCCCAAGTCACAGACTACCAGCGACTGCAAGCTTCTCCACCGCCCACCACGGCCCCTTATGTGCCGCCAGGTAATGTTTAATTAGGCTGTTGTTATATTAAGATGAATTACAAGGAGCAGGCCAAACTAGGGAACAACCAGAGCACGCCAACTCTCATCGCCAACTACCAGTCCGTCACCCACCGTCCAGGTCACAGACTACCAGCGACTGCAAGCTTCTCAACCGCCCACCACGGCCCCTTATGTGCCGCCAGGTAATGTTTAATTAGGCTGTTGTTATATTAAGATGAATTACAAGGAGCAGGCCAAACTAGGGAACAACCAGAGCACGCCAACTCTCATCGCCAACTACCAGTCCGTCACCCACCGTCCAGGTCACAGACTACCAGCGACTGCAAGCTTCTCAACCGCCCACTACGGCCCCTTATGTGCCGCCCGCCAGTTAAGATTGTGACAGACTCTAGTAATATTCAGGTGAATAACAAAGAGAAGGCCAAGCTCGGGAACAACCAGAGCACGCCAACTCTCATCGCCAACTCGTCTCTCGTCTTTATAACGTCTCTCACCCGTGACAGCGTGTGTTTTTGTCTCGCTTATCTTACTAATATGCAACTGAGAAGGGACACGTTAACGTGAAAATAATTTTATAATTATTATAATCGACAAAACTATCTTCATTACTCACTAGACTATCAGTGAATGCATGATTCTATGCCGCCCAACGCGGTGCCTTACGTGCCGCTAAGTAATATTTTATTATTTTGGGCGGAATAGCATTGCTCAATCTTGCAACGTTAACATTTAAAAATTATTTTATATAAAAAATTTACATAACGTCAGTGTTTGAAAATAGTTAAATCTGATAATAAGGACCTATCCTTATTAAATAGTTAAAGCAAAAATTAACTACAAAAAACCGTGCTCCCATTGAATTTATTTTGACTTCTCGTTTGTTTGAAATTTTGCAACAAAAAACAAAATGCTATCCTAACCTCACTCGATCTACTTTCAGTATACCAACAAAAAGTCCTTGTCCACACGACGCTTATCCGCGACGGCGCTGGCTTAGGATTCAGTATAGCCGGTGGTAAAGGATCGCCTCCATACAGAGAGGACAGCGATGCGATATTCATATCGCGCATATCGCCGCAGGGGGCTGCCGCGAAGGACGGGAAGATGCAAGTCGGTGATAAGGTGGTTTCGGTAAGTGAATTTCATACTTTTTAAATATAATTTATTCGAAAGTTATTTCAGCTATCTTAATAGAAGTTAACGGAAAAAGATTTCATTTTTTGCCAGTTAAAATTTAAAGTATGACAAATAAACCACCTGAATGGGATTGATTTGTTGGATAGGGATATGAAGAAAAGGTCCTGGAAAATAACCATACGAAAAAACCTGTACTTAACTAGTTCTAGTTTAATTGTTTCAAGAAAGTCTTTAATGACTAATAATTAGTATAGAATCAGATGAATAAATTTCTGTAATTTACCACACCAGTTTTAAAGCTAAGTATATACAAATATTATACAATTCCAACAATGGCAATAAGTTCAGGTGCCTTTATACCTCCCTTTTTCGAAGGCAAAATAAAAAAAACTAAGAGCAACATATACTTTAAAATGAAACGTTGCTAATTATAAAATTTAATGTGTCTTAGATCAACGGTGTAGATATGGAGAACGCGCGTCACGAAGCGGCCGTGGGACTACTCACGGGCCACGAGAGATTCGTGCGGCTCGTTTTGCAGCGAACCATCACTTCTGAAGGTGGGTAGCACTAGATATAAGTTTTTTAAATTTGTACTCTTACTATTACTACAAAAAAATTGAAAATGAAGTAAGAATATTAGACAAAATCGACCAGTCTCACAACCAGCTCAAGCTAAAATACTTTATTTTCAATTTTCTAGATATAAGTTTGTTCACGCAGACTTACAAATTATAGCTCGTGTTCGTAATTGTCAGCGATCACAATAGAATAACTGTTTCTTCTGGTCAAACAATCGTATTGAAAGTACTACCCTTTTAATACTTTGAGTACTAAAAACCTATAAAAGCTGTGTTGTTGGGTAAAAGCTGTTCAAAAGTATGGATAGTAAAAGATTTATCTTATTAGTAAACAAAACAATTGTTTATAATTTTATACAGCGCTAGACTTTATTTCGCCACGTATATATCAAGTCGTTATGTTACACAATGTAACAAAGTTGAATTTGCTTTCAGGCGAGACGCGGAAGTCGATATCAGACGAAGTGAGAGAACACAAGACGAGCATGACGAACGTCAGCATATCACCATCACCGAAACCGAATCACATTAACATACCGTTGGTCGGAAACCACACTAACACCGCACCGAGAATGACGCACTTCACACAGGCCCAACCCCAAACGCCACTACAGCCCCAAGTCACACAGTTCTCCCAACAAGTCACACAGATATCGCCCCAAGCGACTCCGATCACTACACAAGTCACACAGATACCTCCACAAGTCACACAGATACCTCCGCAAGTCACACAGTTTACTCCGCAAGTCACCCAAATTACGCCACAAGTCACACAGTTTACTCCGCAAGTCACACAGTTTACTCCACAAGTCACACAGATTACGCCACATGTCACACATTTTACTCCGCAAGTCCAACAAGTCACACAGCCGTTGAAACAGGCGACATTTGCACAGGGAGTGGTTCCACCTCAGCCGGCACCTCGAAGGCTGAGTCAACCGAATGGTCAGGTGAGGGTAGTAGAAATACTTAGTCAAAGAAAATGCAATTGAAATACACTGAGTTAAGCACCAATTCTGTTAAGCAACATTAACTTCACTCGCTTTTTTGATGAACACGATGTAGTTAGCATGGTTTGTTAGTATTCGAAGTATATACTTAGTCGTAGAAATAAACAATATATTATAAAATAAATACAACTCTCTTTTTCATAAACATTGTCAAACGCTTAATAAACCAATTTAGTTACTTATTGCTTTGTCTACTTTTGTCAAATTAAAAGTTGTGTTTGAATGAACAAGACAAAACATTGAATGGTTTAATAAACGTTTAGGTTTTATGAATGATACGAATAGTACTTTCGATTAGCATTCACTATCTTACCTGTTTAGCATTAACTCAAGCCAAAAAATTGTTAATCAAGCGTTCTAATGAACGTAACGTAATCAGTGTTTAAACGTTTAAACGTACTTGCTTAGCTGTTATGCTGTCATTTCACATCGATATTCGTACAATACGGCGATGTCAAGTGGTCTATACGCCGAACCTGACGAATACGCAAAGACATAAAACCCATATCCAAGACGATGTATGGACGGTGTGTTTGTGCTATTCGGGCTGCATCCGGAATATTTGCCAAATTAAAATGCGAATACCGAATAGCGATGTGAAGTGCCAGCATTTATAAACAGCTTCAGGCCACAAATAATCGTAGACCCATTGACTGCAGGGCACGAAGTCGTCAACTAACAGCGCGAGCACGCCCCTAACCCCCGGCGCTAACAACCACGGCTCAACCGACGACGTATTCGAAGACATACAGGTAAGACGAAACCCAACAGGTGATGGTACGATTTAACACGTTCACATCCGCGCTTCATCTCGCTTACACCATACGCGCTTTTATACTATGGTTACACCGCTTCCTAACGACGCGGACCCCACGCGTCTCGAAGTAAGAGCTCATATTTCGAGATTGCAGGGCCCGTTGTCGCACATGGAACGGTCGTACCGCTTTCATACCTATTACGCATACAGCACTGTAATATATTTCTAGAACCTCAAGTCGAGTCCAGGTTACCATTTCCAGTCATTTGTTTATAATCGATTCTAACATAGTTCACTTTTATTTCAGGATGTATAGTTTAATAATGACCAGCGTTTACTCTTATCGCTGTAAACACGAGTATAATAAGAATATGGTAACAGCTTACCATCACTACCCATAATTATACTTGTTACCTACTTTTGTGGTATAAAAAGATCACGTACTGTCATAACAAAAGATGCGATTAAAATGATTTTGAATATCGGTCTTGATTTATATCAGTTAGACATTCATACAAAACTTAGGAGCTATTCGTAAAAATGTCCACGTGTTTGCAGTAGGGAGTTTTATAAAACTTTGAAGTATTTAAACAGTGATAGCACTGAATTTTCGTTGTATGAGTAAGTATCCGTCTCTATAAGTCACAGTTCGTCCGCTCAAATGGTTTGCAATAGTTAATAAAAACAAATAAATTACAATTTAATCATTAACAACCTCATTTTTACAATCTAGGTAATATAAACCACTGTCTACAACCATGGTACAAAGGAAAACAAAAATATTTATAAAAGTAGTAAGTTACTCGGGTCACCGACAACAACCGCCAAACACCGCCACCGACCTGTTTCCTGTAGTTTTCATACATTTTATATGAACTCGCCGCACATGGTTGACGCCCATCGCTGCCGCTAGTCGTCACTTGTTTCTTCGTCTAGCTTCAAGTGGCGGCGTTTGTAGCTGGAGCCGTACTCTGAAACGCAAATCCGAAACTTCGGTTAACCCCGTCCCTTTCACTCGATTCTGTCATGACTCGAGCGTGCGAGGGACGGGTATTACGAAGTTTCGGGTTTTGCGTTTCAGAGTAGGCCCTCTGTCGCGTGTGTCCCGTGTGCGGCGACGGTTAGAATAGGCACGCTTGTTACCCATTTTGTAATGAAGACGCGTGAAACGAAATCAAACTTAGTTGCCACTTAAAAAAATTCAAACTCGTAGACAGGTAAAATGTATGGAAGGTTTGCTCTCTTGAGCAAAGGGTGTTTACGTCACTGAATATTGTCACTTACTACTTCAAACTTCTTTTTATGTTCTGTGGTCATCTCTAACATATTCCACAAATCGTACCTAAGATAATTTTTTTCTTACATTTTTCATCAAAAGTCGGAAACTATAAATGGCCCAAAAAAAGATAAAAAATGTTAGAGGATGTGCAAGCAACGCTCTTTCATAAGATACCCCATATACCCTAGTAGCCCCATTTCGAATTTCTAAAACCCCCTTTCAATCCCTGTTGCAAAAAATTAGGGTATTGGTTTGATCCTAGGGTACGTGCGTACAACCAGGGACAAATTCAGTGAACCATCTCTTACTTTTTATGTGGCTCACCGTTCAGTTGCAGTAAATACTAAATACGTAATGAAAAAAAAGACATGATGTGATTATAATAATTATTATTAAGTACTTAATACTTGTCTATCACACGTATTTATTATTATTATTTATGAAATAAAACTCATCGTCGGCGTCGTCTCTTTTATGCCGTATTAATAAAATTCAATAATCAAAATTGTAATTTAAAAATTGTAGGTAAGTTAGTGTGGTAATAGTTTGCTGTGGGTAGGTTACTTTACTACCTATATTGCTTCGCTAAAACTTTTGACAGTCTTGAGCAAATCTTCTAACAGCTCCATGTCGCTCATCGATATAAAATAAATAATAAAAAGGATTTATTTGTTCCAAATTACAAAATTGCTTAACTAGGTACTAAAGTATAATCTTATGCTAACTTGAAACAAAAAGGAATTGTAGCTCAGCATCTGACAGTTGAATTAACAGCTGTCGCTGATATTCTGCCACAACCTACTTTCCATTATATTACAACATTTATAACATAACATCAGCCAGTTTGGAACATAATGAACAATAACATAAAAGAAAATAATCCACTAAAAATCATACACAATATTGGCCGCTTCGTATTGTTGTTCCAGTAACCATACTTTGCATTTGTGCCTAAAACTAAGGTAAAAAACGAAGGTAGAGTGTGCATTTATCGATAAAAAATAGTTATAACTTGAAGATTACTGGAATCATTGCACAATCCTTGGCATTTGGCCGCCTCTGAATGTTTTCAGTATTTATAGGAAAAATGTGATAGTAAAAAACCACGAGCCCTATAAGTAGCTTTCAGGCGGGATTCGAACCCGCGCCTCCGGGAACCCGGCCCGATGCTCTGACCAACTAAGCTACCGAAAGGCTTACACGACTCGTCGAATTTTGCTATCACTTGTTACGCTGTAGGCCAGCGTTGCTTCATCAATGTGAGGAAACCCTCGCATCCGAAAGAAACATTTTTACAAATGTTTAACAATCGATTAAGATGATTTGGTAAAATGTTTCTTTCGGATGCGAGGGGATTTAAATGACATAGCGGAGTGCAACTTCTGAATCAATTTAAAAATCTTAAAATCTTCCTTTGTTGACATTTTAACATATTTATTTAATTTTAATTGGTTTGTACTTTCTCATATTACATCAATAATCTCAAAAATTATTAAAATGATTTTTATTTGAATCCTACATAATCTACGGTATGAATCGATAGTCTACCGTAGGCTTCCGGTAGGCTACGTAGCATTTACAACTCTAGCTGTGACAGACAGACAGACTGAGTCGATAAGTCCTAAAGGTCATAGCCCACTTATACCGCACCGCTCCGACCCAACCAAAGTATGAGCAGCCAAATATGGACTTAATATCGTTCATTGTAGATGCACTTTACAGTAACAATATACAATAGCAGACAGCGCGCGGTAAGCGAACCTGCCGCAAGCTAAAGTGCGTCTACAGAGCACGACATTAAGTCTATTTTGACTGCTCATACATTGGTTGGGCGGGACCGGTGCGGTATAAGTGGGCTATGACCTTAAGCCCGCCTTCATATTAGGGCGTCAGCAAAGCGACAGCAGCGTGGCAGCAGCGGCTGTATTTAAGTTGTAAATAAAAACAGCTGCTTGGGTTAGTGCGGCGCACTCCACGCACTTCATTTTAAGAATAGATTCTGACGGGGAAACATCGTTGTTGTTTTTACTTTTGCTTTTACTCCTTCGACGCCATCGACGTCGCATACATAAACAAAAAAAAACAGTATTTACTGGGTTGAACCTTTATTTAGAAATCGTCATGGGCAGCAGCGTGCTGCTGTCACGCGGCGGCAGCGCCGCTGTTTTCATAATGTAAAGGCAACCGCTGCTTCCGCGCTGCTGATGTCCTAATATGAAGGCGGCCTAAAAAGCGGTTGAGTTTCGACACAAATAAAACTACTTATTAATAAATAATAATAATAAATAAATAAAAATTTATTTCATAAAAAGTTGCATTACATGTACAAAGTCAAAACATTACAATTATAGCTAAAATTTAAAAGTAAACTGCCTGAACTAGGTATAACCTGTACTTCAGGCGGGTTCGATCTAACATTAAAACTTTAGTAAATTAACAATTATTATAAATTTATCTACATTGCAAGTAAGAGAAAAGAAGGTAGGTAAATGTATATAATAATATTGATTGTAAACTAAAATACTAGTTACATATTGCTAAAAGTTCCTCAGTCTCATCGTAGGATAAATTGCTTAAATAATTAAAAACAGTTACTTTAAAGTTATTACAATTGAGCGTATATAATATTAAGTGTTTTATTTAATTTTTTATATAAATGTGGGCCTAAAAATATAAATAATCTATTTGTAAAAATAAATTTAGAGTCTGATTTCGAAATGCAAACAATATTTCTCCGTCTTTTATCGTTAGTGTCAGCATTATACGGATTAATTGTGTGTTGTTTTAATAAAATGTGCATTATGAAAAGCTGACGTTTTGTACAGTAGCTGTGTGGGATATAGAAAAGGAAGGGAATTTGCTACTTTTAAAACGGCTCGTTGGGTCCTTTCAAGGGAAATTATGTTAGTTTTGAGCGCCCCACCCCAGGAAGTAATACAATATTGAATTATGGATTGGTAGAGAATAAAAACAAAGTACCTAAACAAACTATTTAACCATTTTTTATTGAAGTCAGTGCAGTTATGGTCTGTTTTTTACAAACGAGTATTGAGTCTATGTCTCTCGCTCATCTCCCATATTGACAGAGTGAGATAATAGATTAGATAACCCATCTCACTCTGTCAATATGGCAAATGTGCGAGAGACATAATATACTCAGTACTCGTTTGTTTAAAAAAACAGACTATAATGCTTTTAAATGAAGCATTTTCACTCACTTGCAAGGATTTCGATAAAATATTGCTAAACCCTAGCTAGTCAAGTCAACAAACAAAGAAGTTATTAATAAAAAAGCGATTGAGTTTCGACACAACCAAAACAAAGTAAACAAACTATTTGAGCTGACGACCTGCAATTCATACGTGGGGGATACCTTTTTTTATTGGAGTGAGTGCAATTAATGCTTCTAAATGAATATATCAAAATTCGAAAAAAATTAAAGGATGATAATAATTAATAATGTATGTATTGCAGAAACGATAGCTTTCAACAAGAAAAAGTTATTTTTGAATAGATTTAAATGAATACATTAATATGCATTCATTGTAGATAGTGATCAAAAAAGTAAAAGTATATCTGATTCACTTGATTACTATGTGGAAAAGGAAATTACTTCTATGTAAAGTTTTCTCCACCGAAGGATTAATAAATGTTATGGTGTTATATCAGATTTTGACGTCTAATACTTTCAATAAAAAAAGGGAACATTTTGGCCCTACCCACAGAAACAGTTGAAACAGCGTTGGATAAGGTTTTAGGTAGTTAATCTTTCGTAACTATTACATAGCATTACTCAAACATACAGCGCAGCAAACGTTTTTCAATATTTACTTCTATTAATTTTTCCACTCAGTCACTCTAGTCATTAATAAGGGGTACTTACATGTTTATTTTTTTTTATCTTTTTATGCTTTTTTCATATTTCAAAAGTTGTGGTATCGATATTTATTTCCATTTTTTACCATTTAATTTAATCATTATCTTTGTTAGGTCTTTAATTTTATATAAATATGTACATTTCTCTAATCAATATTATGAGATATTGTAAGTCGCAGAGCATGAGCAATGCTCTGTAAGCCTGAAAGATAACAAATTTCATAACTGAGGACATTTTAAGAGAGCCTTTATATACTTTCATCTCTTATTTCATCACCTATGTTTGACAGAATGTAGCCTGTGTCCTACCCTTAGTCCAATCTTTCTCTATTCCAACATTTATCTTAATCCAATTGATATATTTAAAGATAATCGAGTCCAAACAATAGTTAAAAACCATTTCATTAGCCCCCTCACATTTAAATACAAACCCAAACCGTCTGGACACGACTTAGGCTCACTACCAACTCTGATAAGATGTGAACGTGTTAAACGCGCAGCCGTCGCGGCCGATCACGAACGAAGAGTTCCAAGCGATGATCCCCGCCCACTTCATTGGCGGGCCGCGGCCCACCGCCGAGCCGTCGAAAGGTGTCCGCGTGACGGTGGAGCGGCCGGGCGCCGGCATCGTCATGCCGCCGCCGCCGTCCGCCCTCGGTCGCGTCACCGAGACCATCACCAAGTCGACGTTTACCGAGACCACGGTCACCAGGATCACTGACAACCAACTCGTCGCGCCGCTCATCATTGAAGTAAGCAACGCTTGAAAGATTTGCGCTCAATATTGTACTCTTTTGCAAACCAGTTTCAAATACACTTTTGCGACACTACCATTAGTTTGCACTTTGCGAAAATAATGCACAGAGTACTTAAAATTGTACAGGCACGCTTTAAATGTTGCCATGTCCAAGAAAATATTTTAGGCATGTAAGTACTTCATTCCACAAGAGTTTTACGAAACATTCCTTTGTTGGTTTCCGATTAATCGGTAAAAAAAAGGAAACAAGTAAAAATCCAAAATCACTCAGCACCAGTTTATACATATTAATGAGTGCAAGAGAATTTTGTTTTAGACAGTTTTTTGTATATGTGTGAGAGAATATCTGATTGTCTTTTTATTAGGGTTAATAAATCATAGTTAACCAACATTGGCATGGAATTATGATGGAAAATATACAAACATATTGAGCGAAAATCTTGTTTTTCTTATTTTTTAATAAGTTGGATACAGACGGCAGCAACCAACACGCATCGTCGCAGCTATGGTATTGAAATTGATGTTTAGGTATAATATGTTACGACATAGTTTCATTTAAAATACAAACACAAATATTTTTTTAAAAGCATCACACACTACAAATTGATTACAGGGGGGCCTGCAGCAAGCGTGCCTGCAAGCGTTTCGTGCTTTAGTTCGAAGGGACGTTTAAAGTCATTGTCTTGTTAGTGTCTGTCCTACCGCACAGGAACATACTTACAGTAATTTTCTTAAATTATCAAACTTGATATTTTATAAATTTAAGGATACATTTTCTTCCAAGATAAATCTGGAATTAGCGTCTCAGTGCATATTGTTAAATGTTCCTCTGACACGCAAACGTTCAGCAACATCACTCTCAATCACTGAATATAGATATCAAAACGCTTTTTAAAGACATATCAAAACAAGTCAGCGTTTTGTAGATTCATGTTTAAAATGTTTGGTTGATGCACGCTTTCCTAAATCGAAATACGATACTAGCAACAGTTTTATGTAAAAGGCACTGATGCAATTTATAGGTTTAAATACAATAAAGAATTTCTCGGATATTGAGCTACTATCCGTTGAAGTTCTTTGTGATAGGACACTGACAATTCGCTGTATTGCTGTCTTTTGTATATACACTACTACAGGTTTTCTAGACGTGGTATAATTTCATTGTTGCAGGATGTTACGCTGGTAAAAGATGGTGGTTCCCTTGGTTTTAGCATAATAGGTGGAACTGATCACTCCTGCATTCCATTTGGAGGCAAAGAACCGGGGATATTCGTTTCCCATGTGAGTCCATAATTAAGAGTTACTCTATTTACTTATTTTATCACTGTAGCTAATTCTTTACTAAGTGGCAACACGCATCCTAATGCATGAACAGTAACTGTTCATTTATCGGAAATTAGTAAATATTTTCTCCAAATAATAAGTCCTAGCTTAAGGTGAACAGTTGGAGAGAATTGAGGGTGGAATACAAGAAAGGTTAGAAGGAGAAAGTCACGCATTTTGTACTGAATGCAGTACGAATCAAAAACAAAGTAGGTGGTATGGCAACTACTTTATTTTTGATTCACGCTTTGAAAGAATTCAAAATCGCACAAATGTAAAATGTACGGAGCGTCTGCTGTTTTGAGCAAATGAGGGTTTTGTACGCTTGCCCCGCCGACTTGCTACATCTAACGTTTTTTTTGTATTCTGTGAGATTAAGATAAGGGTATAAAATCCTTCTTTCTAATGACTATCTCTGTGGTCCAGTGGTACACAACACCGGTATCAGACCCAGAGGTCCCGGGTTCTATTCCCAGAGGGGGTACTAGGTTTGGTTGGTGGTAGGGCTTGTTCAAAGTCCGCCTGGCTAGCTACCACCATCTTATCTAAGTCTGACGCTATAACAACTATGTTATCAGCATTGTTGTGTTCCGGCAGTTAGAGAAAAGATAGCCAGTTCCTCAGTAATGGAGGAGTCCGAGTAGTGCGCGTGTACCTTCAGCCTTCTCATCACTTAACATCAGGTGTGATGAAGGCTAAGTGCTACCCCGTTGTGGATAAAAAAGTCATACAAATAAACATTACCTATATCTCGATTCATAACACTTCAACAATCCTATCGTTTCATTAGGTGGTACCAGGTGGCGTAGCAGCTCGCTCAGGGAAGTTACGAATGGGCGACCGTATACTCAAAGTGAACGGCAATGAGCTTACAGGGGTGACACATCGAGAAGCAGTACAGTTACTACTGCAGCCAGGACCCACGCTCGCGCTTACAGTTCGACATGACCCTCTGCCTCAAGGATACCAGGTCAGTGGGAAATTATAGATTGTGTGTCGAATTAATAAACTAATCAGGCTAGATGTGAAATCGCGTGAAAATCTGTCCATCTATGGCATACTCGTATATTAATCTGAACTTTTCAGCCCTACTTTAATTCAAAAACAAAACTTTGTTAGCCCCAACGTTCTCTTTCTCGATTCTGTCATGCCCGGCGGAGAGTGAGGGGAGGGTATAACGAAGTTTCGTTTTTGGTTGAATTAGAGTAGGCCTGCAGATTTGAAAAATACAGAGTCAATGCTCTGGGCTAATTGTTGGCTGTTTCTCGAGACATTAAAATAAATTTTTAATATGACGATGAATTTACTGTATTGTTGGGAGGAACCCAATAATTCTCGGATTTCTTTGTTTTAACATGGTTTCATTTACTAAACTCTAGATTAACTTTTTAACTATAAGATTGTGTAGTTCGTCAGGGAATGCAAACAGAATGATAAGTGCTTCAAATACTGGAACATTCGCAAAGTTGCATTTATTTTGTGGTGATTTGAAAAATGGTTTGTGTGTGTCACAAAACGCAAACTGCGCATTTTTCTGCATGAATGCAAGTATTCGAGTCGTAAATTAATGTCAACAATAATTAACAAATGATGTGAATTAAGTAGAATGATTTGACTGATGCTTAAAGTAGTTTTTTGGCGGTGCAGACACCAATGAGTCGTAACGCTTTGATGCACATAATATTCAGCTGTAATTGAAGAGCTCTTAGACTGTCTGTGCTGCAAATTCTGTCGCTTTATGCAGTACAACGATTTACCTTCACTGTCAAGATATTCCAAAAACGACTGTTAGGGCGGTTATCAATATTTATGCTATACACGAAACATTATTTTGTTTCACACGTGCGCATCATGGCCAACGCTACACACATTCAGGGTCGCATTCAAGTTGAGATTATTGATGGAACTGTAAGTGTGAACGTCGCCGATTTCAAAACTATGTGTGTTAATTTACCAAATATATGTCAGATACCCCATCCAAACAATACGTGTGTTCCGCTATCGTCAAATCCTGAATGGTTATTCCGTAAAAGTGCTTTTTTCCATTCCGTAGAACATTCAATAGGCCCCAAGATGTTTTTGTCTTATGTAGCTTACAATCTTACAGCTTTTGATTTTAGATATTTTTTTTATATTGATATAAGTAAATTACTGGTGTCTTGTGCTAGGATCTTTGTCTCGACGTGATTGTGTATTGTTTAGAGATGAAAGCTTTTTTCTGAATGCATGATTGGCTTTGCATGTACCGTTGTTGTTGTAAATCTAGTAATTTTTTGGCTCCAGTGTTGTGTGAAGGCTCAATTGGAAATGAAAATAAATTTAAATACTTACCTAAAACTTTTAATAAATTAAAGATTATTAAATAGACACATTAGTTTTGAAAAGCTTGTTTTATAAAAGTATGGTATTCAACAGGATCTAACGATCGTAAAACAAGAAGGCGAAAAACTGGGTATGCACATAAAGGGTGGTTTGAACGGCCAACGAGGCAATCCCAACGATCCCAACGACGAAGGAGTCTTCATATCGAAAATTAACAGCGGTGGCGCCGCCAGGAGAGATGGCCGGTTAAAGGTAGCGTATTAAATCGCAAATGAAGTTCTTTTTGCATAATTTATACCAAGTCTACGTATACGTAGATCAATAATCAAGTAGAAGAAATGAAAATCCTATTAATTTTGAAACGTGGTATTCTTGTAATGCACTTTCTTATTTTCACTATCTTACCGCTCATTACACGGGATCCGTCATCAAAAGTTTGTCAAAAACACTAGATGTTCTAAATAAAATATTATAGTTACTAAAGACGGATACTTCATTTTAGACGATTCGTCAAACGTCGTCATGTGAATAATCTCGTACCATTAACTTAGATACTAGCAGTTTTTTTTTCGGTGAGTTGTAGCATAATAGTGACAAAATAATCGCTCAGCGATTGTCGCTCGTGGTAAAGATTAACAAAGTGCTCATAAAGACCTATATTTTTTAATCGTAGGTCGGCATGCGTCTCCTAGAAGTGAACGGAGTTTCTCTACTAGGTGCGTCGCATAATGAAGCCGTGAATTCGCTTCGCCAAGCTACCAACGCGCCATTGCACCTAGTGGTATGCCACGGGTACACGCGTTCAGAAAAGTATACCGTAAGTATTGGTAATAAGAGCTAATTAAGAAAACACGACTACGCATGGAGGTTTTTACGTCGAGCTTTTTTTAATGGAGACAATTTTAGGACAAGTTTTAGTTATAGGATAAGCAATACAAAACTGCGTTCATTTATAAGATTTTAAACTTACATGGTCATTATCACTATAACTATTATGAAAAACGGGATTTTTACCATTATGAAAAACGGGATTTTTACCCGCATTAACTTTATTCAGTTACTCCGTGATCATGGCGTGTGCAACTGCGCCGAAATATCGGGAACTCGAAAAACAAAATAAACATGGTAAAAATCCCGTTTTTCATAATAGTTATTGCGTTCATTTATGTTGTTTTTTTAACTCTAACACGCAGAAGTTTCGAATATTTTTTAATGTGGCATTGTAAACTTTGCAAATTCTTCTCATTTAAGTTCCCACAATGCTTTTATCAATAATTTTTGTAACACCCCAAATCTAACTAGCACGCTTTCAAATGTACCTTGCACAAAGCGATGTGTATTTGGAGTAGCGCTAGTTAGAACGAGACAGACATAGAGAATCTTTGAACAGACCGGTAGTGAGAGCGGGACGGCGGATACTGGCGGCTCTCTGTCGCACTCAACATCCAGCCTGGATCGAGACGAGCCGTTGCACCATCATCAACAGGTATTTATTGCTTTCTAAAGATTTAAATTTTGTCACTTATTGTTGATAGCACAAAAGTTGAGACGGCTTACGCACTTAAAATAACGTCGTGGCATTTATGTAGGGTATATCTACCCTAAACTCTAAACTTTATATCTAAAGTTTAGAGATAGCTGTAATTTGCAAACCGTTTGGTGGGTAGAACAAATACAGGGTGAAGGGAATGTACCCGAAATAATGGAGATAGCAAACGAGATGATTCATTTTGTATGGAGCAAATGCCAACACCGAGTACACCCCACCGAAAGCTAGTTAATGTATCATCATGTCAGCCGAACGACGCCCACTGCTGGGCATAGGCCTCCCCCAAGGATCTCCACAACGAACAGTCCTGCCCTGCTCGCATCCAGCGGCTTCCCGCGACCTTGACTAGATCGTCGGTCCACCTTGTAGGGGGCCTGCCCACGGAACATCGTCCGGTACGAGGTCGCCATTCGAGAACCTTTCCGCTCTAACGGCCATCGGTTCTTCGAGCTATGTGTCACTGCCACTTCAAGGATGCAATCCTGTCTCGCCACAGACTCGGTAGCACAGAATAAATAATAGTGCTAAGGCACAGAAGACTCACTCTGCAAGCTCATTCAAATAAAAATAAATCTTTCTGCGTGGAAATAAAGTCCAATTCCGGTTGCTTTGTCATCGCTTGCCTACTGTTATAATAACCTAGAGTTCGCGCATGCAAGCAAAACTGTACCCAATAGCTACGCGCGAGCGTTTCTATTTCTATGAATGTCTCAAACAGCTCGCTCGCTGGTTAGGGTTGCGAGCGACTTCCGAGTTCGGTTTTGTTGTTTATTTTGTTCTTTCTTTTATTTATACACCCGTAAACACAACAGTATCTTATATACGGATTATAAGAACGTTTAGTAGTAATTGTTCCGTGCACAAAAATCACAGAAATGATCGATCGTTTTACGCGCGAACGTCGAGCGTACGAGCCGAGCGGCATCCTTCTGCAATACGCCTGCCCGGCAGGCGCGCCGGCCGAACGTACCTAAACTGCGGAGTGACACCCCCCTGTCGGTAGGTGTACTCAGGCCATTAGAGTGCGTCTGCGCGCGGTCGAAATCGAATAAGTACTAATAGATAGTTTACTATAACGCCAAAAACGCCCCAGTTGCGCGCAGAGTTATTACGCACGGACTCTAGTTTTAACTTTTTCGATTTTTAGCTTATCTTAAGTTGCAAAACTGTGTTTTATTATTTTATTTGTAGATACACATAAAACGATAAAGCATATTGAGATGTAACCTAGTTCAACGAAATACATGTATTTTATACCTTTTTTTACGTACGTGTACAGCTCAAACTTCCTCTAACTCAAAAAAAACATTACTTTATTTTTGGCAAGAAACAAGACTGCATTTACAGGTTTTTTTATCAAACTCACCTTTTCCATACAAAAGTACATACAGGCACTATTTCACTCCCCGTGTCGGCTCGAAAACGCGGCGGCAACGCCGGCGGTGTAAATCCATAGAAATTAGGTCCGCAAAAGAGCTAGAATATATGCGATAGAAAGAGATGCAACGAGTGGCCGTTCGTAATTTGCGCCGTACAAGCTGAATTCTACTTTATTGCGTTATAGTTAGAGTTGCTATTTATTTAAATGACAGCGGAGTTACCTATCATAGTAACTATTTAGTAATCTGTGACATGGACTCGACTCGACATGGAGTCTATGATGCTTTTCATTGTTTTCGTTTCAATTAATTTAACATGTTTCTAAAAAAAGATTTAATCCTTGTGAGTTACCCTATCGATTGATGTCATAAAAGTATAGTACCTATGTCGTTTATTCGATTTTATTATTTTAACCGGTTCGATTTCTGGGTGTGGCAAGCTTATTTAAAAAAAATGTTAAATGCAGTTTTGTTTCATTCTAAAAATATATGAATGTTTACTTTAAGTGAACTTTCCTATCTCAATTATTTCGAGAACTATCACGAAATAATTCCACCTGTTTATCACTTAGTATTTTAGTGGTTTTTTTTTTTACTTTTGATACGTCACAATTAAAATATATTGACACTATAACTTACCTGTTAATTCTACTGTCTTTTGATATTTTCATAGAACACTGAATAAAGTCCCAATAGGGGACCGGACTGTTACTCATATGTCAATATTTAATAGCGACATTAAAAAAAAAAATCGGCCAAGTGCGAGTCGGACTCGCTCATGAAGGGTTCCGTACCCACTTAACGTACCGATTACGTATACCTAGCAAAAATACCACTGTCATTTTTTGCCAGAAAAAAATAACTTTGTTTTTCATAGTATTCGTATGAATGACAAAGTTATAATTGCGGTTTTCGAAAATGTGTTATATCTCAAAAACTTTCACAAACAGATGCCTCAATCATAAAACTGTCTTTACGAACCCACAACGTTGTTGAAATTGCTATCCAACGACATCCCACACTATGGAGTAGACAAGAAAAAAAAATTACATACCCACTTCACGTGTAGGGGAGGTAACCTAAAAACAAATATTTTTCAAAATTTTACCAGCTTTCTAGTACTAAGAGTCTATGAGCTAGACTGGGGTCAGACGGACGGGCGGACAGACGGACAGACGGACATGGCGAAACTATAAGGGTTCCTTGTTGACTACGGAACCCTAAAAAACGTTAAAAAAATCTATCTGTTTATTAACAAGCAAAGCAAGTAATGAGCTGTTGAATTGTGACCAACCTAGATGTCTATTGTGATAACTCTAGCTATCTCTTTCTAAAACGAAATTTTATATGGCGGGTGTATTGTGCTACTCACGTCTGAAGTCACACGCTTTTCATGTCTAATAAGAAAGTTTGATTTATCTGGATAAAAACCAATCACTAATACTAACCATTCGTCAAATGTAGTTCAGCAAAACAAAAGTTGTGTGTGGATACAGCAAAAAAAAAATTTACCCGTTATTTTGAGTAAATATCAGATAAATCGAATAAAAACGAGTATTTATCCATTTTTGATAAATATCCGAGTATTTACTCTTTGAGTATTTATCCACTGCCCATCACTTCAAGCAAGTAATGAGCTGCTGAATTGTGACCAACCTAGATGTCTATTGTGATAACTCTAGCTATCTCTTTCTAAAACGAAATTTTATATGGCGGGAGTATTGTGCTACTCACGTCTGAAGTCACACGCTGTTCATGTCTAATAAGAAAGTTTGATGCTCTGTTCTATTCTATATCTCTGAAAATATGTAAAATATTTGAAAATAAATACCTATGTTATGTTGCTGATATTATAAAAACATTTTAAATACTTACATAAAAAAAAAACAGAAATATTCCGATCTGTCCCCCTGCTCTGTCCCCATGGGGTGACAGAACGGACAAAAAAGTTTGATCTGTCCCCCTGTTACCGATGAGGGGACAGTTCGAACTTTATTCACCTCCTTAATGTTTGATCTGTCCCCCTATCGGTATTAGGGGGACAGATCAAATCTTTTTATTCCTGTTTGTCCCTCATAGAATTAAATATATAAAATAATTATATTTTATTCTTTTCTTATGTTCTTGAAATTAATGCAACCTTTTATTAAATAAAAGACAAAATGGTTTCGGTTCAATATTTACTTTTAGTTTATTAGTCCAGGTTTCATTTGTAGTAACTAGGTAAGAAGTCAAATCAGAAGACTGATTTTAATACAATATCTACTGTGATTTATATTTATAGCAAGGTTTTATGTTGATTGATAGATAAATATTCGTGATGTTATAATAGTAAGTTTAAATATGGAAATTTGTATCTGTAATATGAACCTTTCGTGATTTGAGACTGATAATTATTAGAGAAATAAAAGAAATATTTATAACTCTTAGAATAATAACACCTAGACGTCGCGTCTGAACCAAAACACAAGCGTAAACGCGTGCCATCTTCATTATCCTTGTTTGCGTAAGCTGTATGTTTCTACGCTCTTCTAACGCACACAAAATATAGCTTCAGTGTAACTGGCGCTTACCCACGAAAAATGGGAAAACGTGCTGCTTCGTTATGCGTTGATTTGTCATGTATTTTTGACGACTGATTTGGCGCAGGGGTATACTACCCGCCTTCTGCGCCAGAGGTCTCGGGTTCGATTCCCGAACAAGACAAATATTTGTGTGCATGAACATGTCTATTTGTCTTGGTCTGGGTGTTTTCTATGTATATTAAGTATGTATTTACAAACAAAAAAAGTATTTAAGTATATATTTATCCGTTATTAAGTTCACGTAGACACAGTTTCTTAAGAAATTACTACGGGCTTAGATAATTGGTGTGATTGTAAGAAAATATTTATTTATTTATTTATTTGGTATGATGATACATAAAGATGAATATATTATTAAGAATATTACCTACGTGTTTTTAAAATAACAGCAAATCAACCATTAGTCTTATGATGAATGCCGCCGTTCAATGCGTTTAAATTTAAATGCCTGTATGATGCATTCACATTAAGATGCATCTTTTGTGAGATACATTTTCGCGAAACATTTACACAAAACGTTAACAAACCATAAAAATCATAGACAAAATAGTGGGACAAAATAGTAATAATGGTGAGATTTAGGAAAATAGTTAATTATGAAAATGTACTTATGCCCTTTTTTATTGTAAAGTTATGACAGCCGGCATCCCTTGCCTATTTAAAGACAGTAATTTTCGTATACCTATTATGTTTCAACTAAAACCAAGTATGATGCAATGCAAGTAATAGGATATTTGAATTACGATTAGACGGACGTTTGAAATTTTATTTGATGCAGTAAAGTATCCCTAATAGAGTATTGAATGGCCAGAATATATATTAAGGGAAACCTGTAATTAGCCTTACCATATGTTTTTATTAAGCTGCATATTTATAACAATTTACGCTGTTGGTTTTCTAAATAAATGAAAAAAAAACACCAGATAAATGACGAATAAAATAAATGCTAAATTACTTTCATAGAACTTATAACACAAACATTTGGTAGCAAATAAAACCAACCAGCTTAAAACATCACTGTGTGCAATTTTGTTCCAACAACTAGCAACACTGTATAGTGATATCTTAGATGTTTCAAATTATTTGTTTTTTTGTCGATTTACGTACAGAAAATGTAGAAAATTTGAGCACATACCTGTGAAATGAAATTTGATCACAATTGTTTTGTTTTTCTGAGTTGCTAGAACACTTATTTATAGTGCAAACAGTCATTTTGAATTATTTTTCGCGAGCTGTGTTCGACATAACGTGACCTTGAGCACTGACAGCGCGCGGAACGAACTGAGCCAGATATGGCTTAGTTTTAGTTGCGCGTTTTTCGTGCTTGCTATAGGTTTCTAGGTGTTATTATTGTAAGTTATAATAACTCATGAAAATAAACCGAAACCATTTTGTCTTTTATTTAATGAAAGGTTGCATTAATTTTAAGAACATAAAAAAAAGAATTAAATATAATTATTTTATATATTTAATTCTATGGGGGACAAATAGGAATAAAAAGGTTTGATCTGTCCCCCTAATACCGATAGGGGGACAGATAAAACATTAAGGAGGTAAATAAAGTTCGAACTGTCCCCTCATCGGTAACAGGGGGACAGATCAAACTTTTTTGTCCGTTCTGTCACCCCATAGGGACAGAGCAGGGGGACAGATCGGAATATTTCAAAAATCAGTCTGGTCCCCTATTCTAATTAGTCCTTTTGTCTACTTAACTACCGTCACCAGATAACTATATACTATCTTTGTAGTGATGTTTTATATACAATAACATTTAGTTTTCATTTGTACAGGAGCAACAGTTTCAACAGGATTTGGTTGAGTTTGAACACGAGAAACAAGTCGTAGAAGTTAGAGAGAAGTCTACTCCTGAAAAGGTAAGGCCAGTCACATCACAATTTTTTTATATTTTTCATAGTTATTATTCTAAAATCTTACTTTTCTGATTGTAACTATCGTCATCATTCTCTTGCCCTTTTTCCATTTATTTGGTGTTGGCGCAGTACCTATGTCTCTTTCTTTCACTTATACCTATCAGTCGTCAAATCTGCAGTCACCCCTTTCTTG
Source organism: Crambus lathoniellus (assembly GCA_949710035.1). Taxonomy (NCBI): domain Eukaryota; kingdom Metazoa; phylum Arthropoda; class Insecta; order Lepidoptera; family Crambidae; genus Crambus; species Crambus lathoniellus. The sequence goes on from OX453307.1 coordinate 16,842,501, forward strand.
TACTGTAATCCTTGTAACTATATCGGGCTATTTTTAGGATACTCATCTATCTATCTATCTACTAGAACAGCCATTAATTTGAATCATAATCATTTTAAAAAGCCTAAAAAATATGTTCCTGGAAACATTTTAGTAGTTTAAAAATTTAAGCTTGAGTACAGTCCAACTAATTGAAACGTGACCCAGAATAAGTTCATTTTATAACAAATATAAAAATTCAATAAGGTTGAAATTCAAACTTATAGACATTGACACTAACCTAAAGCTGCCTGTCCATTGACGCCGAGCGAGGCGGCGGAGCGGAGAAACCTGCGTAGCTGACATTTTATGCAATCCTGTTGGTTAATATTTCCTCGGAGTAGCCTTATAGAAATGACGCTTTCAAACAAATTACTAGCAAAATGGGTCATGATTCAATTAGTTGGAATGTACTTAAACGGATAGTAAATTCATTCGACTTTGAAACACACATGGCAGGTGTTGGACATAGTCCACGCCGTCGAAAGTATGGCTCTCGAGCCGGCGCCGCCCACATCACCCGAGCCTCACCACAAGACCACCACGGTCGTGATGTCCAAACACACACTCCAACCTCAGGTAATTATCCATACATAACATACCTACAATCTAAGCCTAGTCTTTGCTAGTTTTATATAACTTATTCCCATCAATATTGGTAGAATTCATCATTTAGAATCATACCTCAAAAGTCATATTAGCTATATTCTTACTTCTTCGCTTTTTACTTTTAAAAAGTGTCCTTAAAGTGCCAATACGAGAGTTTCCAATTTAAATAATATTTATGCAATAATTTTCGAGCTTCAATAATACTAAATTATGTAGTTTATAACTTAAAGGCTTTAATTAAAAGCAAGACTAGGCTTTTTCCATAAAAGAAATATTTAAAAGTTTCTACTCAATGTGCATGTGATATAAATTACTTATATTATTTTTATTACAGTTTTAATTACAATTTGACAACTTCTGAAAGCTTCATACTATGTAGATTATTGAATTTCAGCATGAAAATAAGCTTTGTTCTATTATTATGTTTATGTAATTGACTTACTGATGGTTTTGCAACTTTGCAACCTATTTTTGCACGGTTAATCTAATGTTCGAGAAATCTCGATGGCATGCACTTTGTATATTTGTATTGTAAAGTAAGAATAATAGCTTGCATGAAAATATAACTTAAATGTTATATATATCCAGTATTCTAAGTATATTTTATTAACACCTTATCTTCCAAAATAAATGTTTAGTATATTTTACATATAGCCTGTATTATTATTATGTAGAGAGTTTATATTGCCGGGCGGGGCACTGAAGAGACTACCTTTTACGGACACCTATTTAATTTCAATTTCCAACTTAGGTTTATTATTTAACTGATGTTTAGTTTCGTAAACGACTTAAGTGGATTAAGTATAATTTGCATGTATCCTTAAGTTCTCTGAGTATCCGATTGTAATAGACGTACTTCTTATGGGAATAGCTGAATTGTATCTTTGTGTTATTTTGATTTACTGTAGCTTAGATCAATGTCGTCATGTGTTAGCTTACCAGTCATCTTTGTGTAATTCTGATGATCTGGTTGACAAGCTGATATTGATTGAGCGTATTACCTCCATTGCAGAGTGCAAACGCGGATGAAAAGGAGGGAAACACATAGTACATCAATTTTGCGATCTGTCCAAAATGTAAATGTAAAAAAAAATAGTTAATTTTCAATGGGCTATGTAAGAGGAGATTTGCGTTTAATGACTAATGTGGATATGTGCGTGAATCGTGAAGCTACAATAATAAAAAATATCATTTTTTATGAAATAAAACTAGAATTCATAATATTCAATAAGTATGCTGGTCAGTCAGTCAACTTAATAATACTTGCGAGATAAAGAGTATGTGCCTGTTTTATATAAGGTAAATTTCAGATTTTGTCATTTAGTAAAGAACTGATTGTAGCTTCATGTGTGTAAATATAATTAATGAGTGTCTTCTTGACGTGTGTGTATGAAAATATGAATTACTACTATACCACTCGTTGTACAGTACTTGTAATGGTACTATGTAATTTCGATGAATGAACTACAGAATTGAACGGAATTAAAATTAAATTTAATTCGTCAGAATCTGTGATCCTTTTCTGATCTTATTTGGTTGTACTTAAACATATAATCCACCGATATAGAGAACCCAACCTTATATTTCATATATTATTATGAAATTGGAGAATTTGTATTAGGTACTATTTATGTAAATAGTCAGTTTATTACTAAAGGGAATGGTTTATATTGTATTTCTAGAAAATATTGATTCTGTCTGTTACATGTTATCGTTGTGGATGTACCTTTGATTGGCTCAAAAGCTATCATACCTTTCTTATCGTATCATACTAATTTATACATGTGTGACATTGTAATAGTGATTTCGTATATATATATCATGTTATATTATATTATATCATGTTTTTTCGAATATTTTATCCACACCCATGCAGCATGTTTTTAAAACGGTATATAACTGTAACCAAAGGTTTTTTTGTGTATTATTGAAACATTTGTATTCAAAATCTCATACTATGCTCAACTTTGAAGTTGTTATCTATTCAGTTTATATTTTGTTTAAATAAATGATAAATTTGGTATGGGTGTAAATAAAATAATAGCTAAAATCGCTACCGGGTATTATAACACTTGTGCGATAAGATAACAATTGAAACACGCCGTCCGTCCTGTAATACGGATACCTATGAATACAATACATGTCACTTGATATTTAATTGAATCAGGTGTCACTTGGCGAAAGTCCGTACACATTGTGAAAAAAAGAGATAAGTATATGAAGATACATTTAAGTCTTTTTTCACATACACTTGAGTTTTAATACCCTTTAGTTGCAGCGTAACCTATTTAATATTCTTACTATGCTGTCTGTTTAATCATATTGTCTATTACCATAATTGCGAACAATATATTTGTATACCTTAGACTTTACCAACGTAAGTAACTTAATATTCACAAAAGAACATTCCTCAGCCCAAAATAAACATATTTATTAAAATATAAAATAAAACCGATGTTTTCAATTGACCAATACAAACATAGTTCACACTGCCTATAAGTAGTTGTTATAAATATTATAGCCCAGTTATTCCGAATAATATCCTTTGTAACCTTTACTAGGAAGACCAATTTTTATACCAATTTAATCATGTTCTTAACACTATATTTATAACTGTTTACAATATTACTAACTTCTCATTTAGTGTATATTTTATGAAAACATATTTTTAGCTTCAAATGTATTTATCGACCCTCTGTATCATCATCAAAGTTATTATTTTGTCATTTTGGCTTTGATGTCATAAGCTTTTGACATATCAAATTGTTTCATATCGTACTTACAAGAAAGTTATTTCCCTCCTGGGGCCCGATTCTGCTAAATTAAGAAAAATCACCAGACAACTATCATACAGAAGTCATACCAACGAACTTCCAGAGGCAATTGGTACCTATTCTACTAAATTTGTTTGGTTTCACGACAGGATGACATTGTCTTATTTGCTTCAATTTTTACCAATAAACGTGCTGACGTGTTTTTTAATTACAATATTTTTACAAAAATCATTTTTATAGGACTTCGAACAAAATGTAAAGGCTTTGTGCCCATTTAAAACGTGAAAATGCGTCAAACGTCAAATAAGGAGTAGCATACCGATTTAAGGACAAGTGATTTACCATTGCTTTATCATTGTATAATAGACTACCGATTGGTTGGATAGTATTTCATTGGCCAACTAGTGATCTGTCATTGAAGATTTTTAGACAGTAGACTACTGTGTGAGACTTTGGCGTCCAATTGATTTGCCATTGAACTGCCATGTATTTAGCAGAATCGGGCCCCTGATCAGAAGGTCTAAGTAGCTAAATGGTCTAAGGACTGAAGAAGAAGGAAGGTCTAAGTGGCCAACAGCGCGAAACGTCTAATGAGCAGTAGGTCTAATTAGCACATCTTAGATTTCTGCGCGAACTGTCCATATAAATAAAACACTTTCACGGATTTTTTCACGCAATTTATTCAACAACTTAGTTAAATTTTAGTTGTTTTTTTGAGATTTTTTTTTTGGTTTATCCGACGTTTCGGCACCTTTCCAGGGGCCGTGGTCACGGAAAACTCTAAGGTCTAATTAGCATAATGTCCATGTAGTAAAACGTCCAAATATCAGATGGTACAGACTATCTGATATTTGGACGTTTTGCTACATGGACATTATGCTATACAGATGGCAGAACATCTATTTAGCAAATCATCACATTATCAAAATGTCTGGATACTCAGGCACTAAGTTCAACACACACATTACATCAGGAGGAAAACGGACAAGGAATTATAATATGTACGTACGTACAGACTTGTACATACCCACAGATTATTTGGTCTATGTAGCTTAAAACATATCTTTTCATAATAAATAAATATAAATAAAATAAATAAACTCATACATCACACCAATTATCTAGCTCATAAGTAGTTTTCATTATGAAACTGTGTTATGGATACTAGATAACGGATAAATATTTACTCATATAAGTACTTTTAATTTTTTGGAAATACATAGATAACATCCAGACCAAGACAAGACCGAGACCTCTGGCGCAGAAGGCGGGTATTATACCCCTCTGCGCCAAATCGGTCGTCATTATTTTTTTCGGTTTAATGGTGTTTGACAATTTGTGGTCGTCCAAATCAAAAGGGACCTTGTGGCGCTCGGCACTTACGCCTTTATTGCTGTTGTTCGAATACAAATCAACGACAATAAAGACGTATGTGCCGGCCGCAATAAGGTCCCTTTTGATTTGGACGACCACATTTATTTTTAAGAATGCTATTTGATTAGCATTAAGTACTTAAAGCTCTTAGAAAAGAAGCGCTTGGCAAGATCGCAATTACAAGAATATGTTATTTGAAGGAAATAAAAGAAAGAAGATTATTTATAAGATCGATTTAATGTTTAATGCCAAATACAAAAGAGCTGCAAAAGCTTGAGGGCCAAAAGTTAGTCCCTTTGAATTATTGATAAACCTTGGTCATATCAAAAGGATATTAGGTGAATAAATGCAGGTGAATTTCTGCGCCTAATATCCTAATAATATTTATGACACTACAAGCTTTTTAATTCAGATTTTGTTTTATCAAATAATTGAAATGTAATTTACAAATGACTTTTTCTTTTTATTATGAGTGTACATATTTAAAAATGACTTTTTGCTAAATAGATGTTCTGCTATACAGACCATTTGATAGTTGGAAATTTTGCTAAATGGACATTCTGCTAATTAGACTTACTGCTCATCAGACGTTTTGCGCTATTGGACAGTTAGCTACTTAGACCATCTGGAAGGGTTATATTCATGTTTTTTTATTGTAATAGAAAAATGTAATTTTCAATTTACGTAAGTTGTGAAATTTGGCCAAATCATTCGTAACTGCCAATTTTTTTAGAGTTTTATAAATTTATTGTCTGTAATCCATGACTATTAATTTATAAGATACGGAATTATTCTAATCGACGTTATGTTTTAGTGTTGCATTTAAATACAAGATGTTTCTGAAAACTAATTCTTTTCATTTTATATTTTTGACACATTTATTTTGGAAGATTATTTTTCTTCAGTCAGTGAGCTTCTGCGTCCTGTCGCATAAGAAATATTTTCTTTTTGAATAGTATTATGTTTTCGTGCAAGAAGTTTCATTGAATTGCGAGATACATTCAGGGAAATCACATCTTTATTTTTTATAAATACACCAATGCTATCTCGCATTTTAGTACCGGCAAACATTAGCTAAAGTAATAAAATAAGCTGCGTAAGTATATTATACATTATGTTGGTTTCGTTAGACGTCTAGTTCGCAAGTGGCTCCCCCCTCGCCGCTCGCCGTTTTCACGGAACAGAAGGTGAAGACTCCTCCGCCCACCCCCAGCGGGCGACCCTCGCAACCGCCGCCGCCTCCGCCTAAACAGAAACCTCAAGTTCCCCGAAAACCACAAACGAAGCGAGTTAGTTTCACATCGGAACCAGAATACGAACATTCATCGACGAACGAACGATCAACACCCCCGCCCCTGCATGAAACGCATGACGATGCGATGGGACATACTGTTGACACTAACGATGCATGCGAGGGAGTTAGCTCTTTACTAATACGAAACCGCCCGCCCAAAGCGGAGCTACAGATGTCGAAACCCGTTCCTAGAGCAAGCCTCGTCCTACCCGACGATCTCATCATTCCCCCACCGCCTTCTTTCGATACGGACGTAAGTGACATTCCATTAAACAGGGAATTAAACGTACCGCCACCGATCACCATCATTCCTGAGAGAATAATTCTTCCCGAGCCTATAGAAGCCGATACTTCCATACAGTCCTCTACCACGACGAACAGCCCCGAAGCTGAAGTCCCACCACCTGTCAATTATAATGCGTACCCCACTGCCCAACAACCATTTGAAATAGATCGTTTCCGATCAGCCGTTATTGCAGAAGTGCCTTCCCACCAAATCGTCCGAACTTCAGAATATCCGTCTTTTAACAGCGATGAGTATTTTAATGAGCTGTGTGTTAGCCCTGGTGGAGAACCTCATCCACCAGAGCTTCTACATGTCCAATATAAAACTCTTCCTATAGTTTCTCATATACCCCACTCCCCTTGTAATTTACATCCAGACTTAACTTACGAAGACGACATCACACATAATTCATTAAGAGATTTAAGAGTAAAAAATCTTCCACCAGCTATGGTCCATTCTACAACATATCCCCCTATAAATCCATATCCGTCTTTGACAACGGTTGCGGGCACTTTCAACCCCTATACATGTACAGTTCCAATCAATTCAAACCAGAGTAACAAAAATTTCAAGTCCCAATTATCCCCTTCTTTATCCAGTACAATTAAAGATATAAACGCTAATGTCACTCAAGCCATTCCTTCTTATGCCGGTGATACGCCCAAAAGTGTACAGTCAGAGAGAAGAGTTCGATTCAGCGAAGTGACAGCTGCGTCCGACACAGATAATTGGTCGGACGGTTCGGAACTCGCGCGAGAAGGGAGTTCCTCACCCGCATCCACCCTGAAACCCGCATGGAGCAGCAAAATCAAATCCTTCGCCATCGGCGAGGTAAACATCAATCTAACGGCATAAACCTCACAAACACTCAGCTTCTTTTGATTGTGTTCGTCGACAACCCGATCCGATTACTGACAAAACACATAAACAATATGTCATGGTCATCCCTTCATACCCTCATTTTTGTTTTTGTTTGATTGTTATTAACTTGCAATTATATTATATTTTGCATGTTTTCAAGTACCTACATTGCATTAATTTTATTTTTGTATAGCTGATGAATTAACAACTTGGGCTGCATGCTGGTTGAGCCTGGAGAAGGTTTTCGACGCTTGTAAATATCATGGGCTTTTTTAACTCATAAAATATCATATTACTTACAAATAAATCTCTATCTATTTGTGCGTGGTATTAATGTTTATCTTGCGATTCCCAGGCTTCCCCGCCTCATTCAGCTAATTTTGTGAAAGCGTCTGTCAGCGATAAAAAGAAATTCTTCGAAAATGCAATGGAAGAAAGTCACAAACCATCGCCTAAACCAGGTAAATATTAAATCACTACTCCAATTGATTCCTATTAATCACATAACTAATTTTGTTGCTATTTTTCTTTTTAATAGAAGCTGTAGATTAGTTCGTAATCTTTTATGCCTAAGCTTGCTTGAAAGAGCTTGCTCAAATATGAACGCCTGTTTTTTTACTATAATATGTTATAGGAACGTGCCTTCGTTTGAGTGAGTTTTAAATAAAAGTACAATCAAATCAATGTTACCAAAAAATGTTATTTACTTCTGAACTTCAAAAGTTTGTCAGTTTCTTCCACAACTAATTACAAGCTATTGTCCCAATAGCAAAACCGTCCCTACTAAGTATAGCTTAACTGAACTAACTGTTACTTTGACAGAGCGCGTATTCACATTCCTGTCAGCTGATGAGGTGGAGAAATTGAAGCAGGAAGAGGAGAGGAAGATGGCCAGCATATCACCGGCAGAGCTGCGCTCGTGGTCCCCGGGTGGGGACCGCATCAGCGACAGCTCGCATTCCGACGACGAACCTTACGAGAATGGCCACAGGTACAACCCGATTCAAATTCAAAAAGAAAAGAAAAATAGACTTTGGTGAGTTTCTTGCCCGCTCTTCTCGTTACAAGGCCTAATAGCGTAGCTTCATTGATGTTCACAAGTGCTGTATCAGCCTAAAATGAATAAATGATTTTGCTTTTGAAATATTATGGCGCGTCGGAACAAGGCACGAGACGCGCGCCTCTAAATACAATTTAGAGCATTTAGCAGGCGGATAGGAGAGATGGGGTTACCGGCGAATTTTCGTCGCATAGTGGCTACTTACTAACTTCGCTGGCTCAGCGACCCGAAGTGGATCTTGGCCTCCGACAACAAAGTGTGCCTTTTCTTTCCTATTTCGTGCCAGGATGGACCAGTTGGGCACGTCAAGCTCTTATAAATCTTTGGCGACTTCCTCTTTCCAGCGATACATCGGGCGACCCACCGGGCGATTGCCCAAGATATGCTCTTTTTGCAGCACGATCCAGACCCATCTTTTCAACGTGACCAAGCCAGCGAAGTCGGGCAGCTTTTATTTCTCCGATTATGTTTGGTTCGGCCACCAGCTCTTCTATCTCCAGGTTGTCTTTGCCTCCACACCCCGTCCTCTCCTCTTGTTGGTCCCAGAATCCTTCGTAGAATCTTTCGCTCTGCTACTAAGAGCTTATTCTCTTCCTTTAACGTAAGTGTCCATGTTTCACATCCGTACATTAAAATTGGTCTGATGACGGTTTTGTAGACCTGTATTAGTGTTTCGGCTTATCATTTCGGACACCAATACCTTGTGAAGAGCTGCGGAGCATCTTAGAGCGTTGATTGTGCGGATATCAATTTTACTTTCCCTTTGATTAGTGTCGGTAAAGATATTTAACATTTTCCACACCATTGTAGGTGGTGCCATTCACATGAAGGTCTTCTCGCTTAGATTTCCGGTCCTTGTATCTCTTCATGTGAAGGTATTCAGACTTCTCTCGATTGATTCTGAGACCTACGTGCTTTCCTTCCTTCTCTAGGACCTGCGCCATACATGTGACCTCTTCCTTTCTCTGTCCAAGTATTGCAAGATCATCAGCATACCCTATGATTTTGTGTTTTCCATTCAACTCTACTCGTCCGTCAATCAGTAAAACACTTCGGATGACGTATTCCAGAGCCAGGTTAAACAAAATAGGTGACAGAGCATCTCCTTTCTTCAGTCCAGTCACCACTTCTAACTCTTCCGTCAGATCACCGCCAACTCTTACTCGTATTTTGCTCGAACTCGTGGCTGTTCTGATGAGTTTGACAAGCTCGGCCGGTATCCGAAAGGATGTTAAAATCTGGTAAAGCACTTCTCGGTCAATGCTGTCATATGCTTTTGTGAAGTCCACAAACAGACAATGAACGCTTTGGACAAACTCCCACCGTCCCTCCGTCCACTTGGATCCACCGACGAGGTTCCACCGGTGCATCTACGGATAATTTTTGTCCTCCTCAATCCACACTTTTAGAGCAAAAAGTGGATCCAAATATAATCATACATTTCTTGTTCCACTTCGATCCATCGTTTTAGGGAAAAAAGGGGATCCAAAATATAATCATATATTTCTTATTCCACTTCGATCTACTGCCCTGCGTAGAGGGGAGGGTGATTCGAAAAAAATACAATAAAAAACAGAAATTTAAAGTAGATTAGTGGGTCCACGAACACGCCAAACAAATGATCTGATGCCAAGAAAAATACCTTTCTAGATGCTTCATTTTCCATTTTTCAGTAATAAAAATTGCATTGTGAATGCAAAAAACTAAAAATTAAAATAACTTGCAATAGTAATTTCATCTTTAGCGATTGCCAAATACCTGGAAAGGTATTTCTTTCGCGTGTGAGGGTAGTAATATCTCCACATTGATGAAATTAACGCTGACTATACAGCGAGTAAGAAGTATTGGATAAATTCGACGCTTCTCGTAACGACTCCGTAGCTCAGTGGTTAGAGCAGTCGCCCGGAAAGCGAAAGGTCGTGGGTTCGAGTCCCATCGGAGCTGATTGTGAGACGGGTGGATTTTTTCTAGATGCTTCATTTTCCATTTTTCAGAAATGATCTACTGCTTATCGTCCATATTTTGACAAAAAAATATATTTTTGAACCAATATTTGTTCATGTAGGTTTGAAATTTTTGGATATTCGGTTTTTTTTAAATCTAATTATTACCTAATAATTTTATTAGATCCACCAGTGGAATGATTAAAAAAATATCTTTGGATTAACTGGTGTATTTAAGAGGCAAGCAAAATACCTGGGGGTAGAATAACTTCCTAAAATATTATTGCTTAATTTTTGACACCTTGTATACTAACTTTTTCGTTATCGTTATCGTTGTCGATAGTGTGTCAATGGGCGGTGTGAGTCCTTCAGCCAAGTCCCAAAGACGGCGCGAAAGACGAGAAGGTTCCGAAGGAGAAGACGCAACGACAAGGGCCGCGCGCCGCGCCGCGTGGAGAGCAGCCAGGCTACGGTCATTAGAACAGGTGATTGTATACCTTTATCATGATCATCTTCAGCCATTAAATGCCTTCAAAGCTGGGCACAGGTCTTCCTATGGATGGATAAGGAGAGTGGGCCATGACCCACCACGCGAGCCCAATGTGGATTGGTGGGTATTAACGACTGCAAAAAGCAAGCCGGGCGAGACCAACGGCTAACGTGCCTCCCGAAGCACGGAGCAGCCCGAGATAGTAAATGTTTGATCAACCATCCCGTGACCGACCGTTGCGAAAAATTCAACCATCGCAGGACGAGCCCTCGAACCGCGCTATCTACGAGTGTTTCAAGTATTTGCCAGGCAATAAGGTTTCTATCAGCATGGCGCTCTGCATCGCAGCTTTGTGTAGGAGCCCTTACTAGTGTGTCGATGGGCGGCGTGAGTCCTTCGGCCAAGTCTCAAAGACGCTGCGAAAGATGAGAGGGTTCCGAAGAAGATGCAGGACCAGAGGGCCTACTCTGAAACGCAAAACCCGAAACTTCGATAAACCCGTCCCTCTCAAACTCCAGTCATGACAGAATCGAGTGAAAGGGTAACCGAAGTTTCGGATTTGCGTTTCAGAGTACGGTCCCTGGGTCCGCGCGCCGCGCCGCGGCGTAATGAGCAGCTAGACTACGGTTGTTAGAACAGATAATGTGCCTTATGGTTGTGCAATAAGATTCATATTGTACGAGGTAGTGTAGGTAGGTAAGTCCCAAAGGTAGGGCGGAAGACGGGAAGGGTCTAAGAGAGAGTAGCATGCCTAAACAGCCCTTAGCTCGATTTGACGACCGATTTGGCCTAGGGGTAGGATACCTGCCTTCTGGGCCAGAGGTCTCGGGTTCGATTCCCGAACAAGACAAATATTTGTGTACATGAACGTGTCTATTTGTCTTGGTTTGGGTGATTTCTATGTAAGTATATTAAGTTTGTATTTACAAAAAGTATATAAGTATATATTTATCCGTTATTTAGTTTCCGTAACACAGTTTCTTAATAAAGTGAGCTAGATAATTGGTGTGATTGTAAGAAATTGATTTATTTATTTAGCTCAAAACAACAAACCCTCCATACATTTTACCAGTGTCCGATTTTGAATTTCTTCTGTCTTGTGTTTTGTCTTGTGAAAATTATGTGTGTGATGTAACGAATATAAATTTTTAGATGCGAATATTTCCCACTGATATTCGCGAATGCGAATGTTTTTCACAAGTTTCAAAACGTGTTGAAACTAAAGAAATTGTCGCGCCTGCACAAACAAAATGCAAAAAGATCGCAACTCATTTTTATCATTCGTATTCTACTTCAGACGAGCTTATAACAATAGGCAAAAAAGCACCTCTCAAGATTATACAAGCATGAGTGTGTTACTAGATGGAACAGCAATTTTTATCTGATGCGACGTCAAATTATTTTTTATTATTGAGTTGTGGGACGGATATTTCTTTTTCTAATACTTCATTTTCGCATAATGTTTGCGAATACGAATACGAATATCGAGAAGCAAGCGAATATTCGTCACGTCACTAGTGTTAATGTTTTGAATGGTCTCTTACAGGAAGCAATAGAGTCACAGAAAGTAATGAAAAGCTTAGTGGGCCCAGCGAAAGAGATCATTGGGGAAACCCCGCCGAGGGATAAGTCTCCGTCCGAGGTAGATAACCACGATAAATAATTAAGTTCTTCATTTTGAATGATGTCCGATTAAAAATACTAAGAATCATTAATCAGGGAGCTGAAATAAAGGGTATATTATTAATCAAGTTGAATGATCATAGAGTTAACTTTAAAAACCAAAATAGTAAACATTATTTTGTTTTAAACACTATTATAGCAACAGAACAATTCCCTTACTCTTGAAAGAAATTACAATAGTCAATTATGGAGTAATGTCATTAACCTTAATTTTATCGCCTTGCAATAAAGTCCTTACTTGTGACGTTTGACATTAACTCAATCAATTAATCAATTAAATATTTATTTAATCACATAGACATAATAAGCATGTACTTTATGAATCGTCAATATTTTCCTACCACCCATTCAAGACTTTTTTAACTGACAAGAAACTCTATCCAATTCCATTTTTTTAATGTCAGAACCTCTATGCTTTGTTTTTCGCAAGTTGTGTTTTTCAATGGAATAGAAAAGGTCTTAAAACCACTTATTTCGGCTCCATTAGAATGTGTCTGTGATACCTCTAATAATATTATCTGATTGTTTGTAACAGTTAACACCGAATGACAAATTAACACTTAATTAGTTGGTGTTTCATAAAAACTGTTTTTATAATGGAAAAGACTATTCATATATTTCTGAACAAATTGTACTGCTCTCAAATAGGTACTCAATTCAATTTTCACTATACATTCATCACTTTGTTTCATTTACATGTATGTACGCATTGGTTTTAACTAAATCCTAACATGCGTTTATGGGTGATCTATGTCGCTTGGCATTTGTCAGTGATGTCCATGATGAGTTGTGAATGTCAAATTGGCTTTACAAATTATAGAAATGGCCTCTACCACGTATCGCGTTGCGTACAAAACCGGGGCCTATATTAGCGGTGAAGGAGAAGGAAAAATTGTTAGACGAGCGCATAACACTACGCACCGAGGAATACGTCTGTCCGGCAACTGGCGAGACTAAAGTGCGGACAGTCGAATACATTGAGAAAGTCATTGAGAAAGAGGTACTCTCGTCTACGCACTGTACATACGTCGCTGTACACAAGCAAATGCCGTTGTGTGGTTATTTGAGAAATACGCTTAGCTTTTTGAGTGCAAGACGCGATTGACTGAACTAGAGACTTGACTTGACGATTTTAAATTTTGAAGACTTCTTTGTTAGACTGCAACTGATACGAACGGCGTGTATAAACACTGGACTTAATGCGGGGCCTTAAAGCACTATAACAATGCACATACGTGAAACACCATTTTTAGTAGCGTAGAATATGTAGATATGTTTTTAGAAAACGTTGTGGTGTCAGGGCTTAATGTAGAGATAAATATGACCACTGTCCTTTATGTTACAAGGCTCAATTCTGAATCCGTGCGTAAATCGTCATTGACGTTCCACGAAATATTATTCAGAATTGAGTTTTACCCTCTTTATATTTAGTATCTGTAAATGTCCTGTTTCTGTCTATATTTTACTTGTAACGGCTCGTTCACATGACGACGTTTGACGAATCGTCTTTCTTCACAACTCCTTATTTTTTTGATGGCGGTAATCCTTTTTTAGTGCACGTCGTGATGCGTGTAATAGTAAAAATTAAGGATACGTCTTTGCTATACTTAAGTTTCGTGTATTTTGACGATCAATGGAGGATCTCGTGTGAACGAGCCGTAACATGCTACACGAGTGTTGCATGATTGTGGCATGGCATGTTATAATATAAATATTGTGTATCATTTGTCAGACGATACCAGGATTCTAGACACGGGAACCCTCACCGAAAACAGTAAATGGTTTGTTGCCTTTTATATATTTAGTTTAGTCATATGCTTATACTGCAGCAGCAGCTTCGCTAAAACACTAACGCATTTAGATTAGCTAACTAATTTGACCATAATGCATGTTGTTTTGTATATTTTTGTCGATCATTATGTGTCTAATCATTAAATGTTTTAATACCATTATTTTCACCTCGATTCGATAAAACCATGATTTCACAATACAATTTATTTTCATAACGGGATCTGATTTAGGTTCAAATGTTTCATTTTAAACAAATTCAGATCATTAATTTTAAAAACGTTAAAATTTTCTATTCATCAATTCAGTTTCCATAAATAGAACCAAATACTGTTTCCAATACATTTTAACACGACCTAATCTGCTCAGCTCGATTCATGTAGACGTAAATTCATCTTTCGATCATATCTAATCTAAAATAAATTGTCATAGTTACCTAGGTTCTAACTGATGCAATTCAACAGGTGGAGACTACGCAAGAGAGAATAATATCTCTGGAGTTGACAACTAGTCCTAGTAGCGAGACCGCGCCGGACCTCGATGAAGTCGGCATTAGTTTAGGAGAAGCTGAAGCGGGCGAGAATTCTCTGCAGCCCGATATCGTGCAGGTTGTTAACCCGCTGTTGGACGGCGGCGCGGGAAGAGTCACCGCCATCTCCGTTGGGCCCGCGGACAGGTTCACAGCTTACACGCAGCAGCAGTAGACGACCGATCTCTCACTTGCTCATCTCCTCCCAAAACAATAAGGACATCGTCGCAACACCCGGCACTAGTTTGGATGATTCCAAATCGGGCAAAAACTCGCTGCTTTCCGATATCGTTCAGGTCGTTAACCCGCTGATGGACGGCGGCGCGGGAAGAGTCACCGCCATCTCCGTCGGGCTTGCGGACAGGCTCACAGCGTACACGCAGCCGCAGTAGACGACCGATCTCTCACTTGCTCATCTCCGCCCGAAAACAATAATGATACCGTCGCACGATCGGAACCGCTCATTTATAACTTAATCCCCCCCACCAATGTCAAGAATGTGTATTTTAATCCGCTAAACAGTGACTCCATGACAGCGCCTCGGCTAACGTAATCACGTAACGAACGAACTCGATTGTAGATTTCTTCAACGAAACGAACAGCGATAAAGCATAATGAGTTTTCCATCTACTTCTGTATTATGAACTGTGATAATAACTTTAGAATTCCACCGACTTCTTGTGTTACTTAGAGAGAGACTTGAAGAAATCCACCAACGAGCAACACTTGATGGCATTTTAAAACTGATCACATTTTTTATTTTTTTATTTTACTTTTGACGGAGATTTTTAGATTTACTTTTAAGTAATCACTGTCTATTTTGATGTGGAACAATATTCTTCGAGTACTTTATGTATTTAATTTTAATTATTTTCATTCCGTGCAAGTTTTAATGTTTGACTGTATTATGATGCTGTACCTGTTAAGGAAAAAGTTTAGGGGATGTGATTGGATGATTAGTAGTTTATGGACAAGTCGGATATATAACGAGATATTATGATTCCATCGATAGATGTAGTGTAAGCGATGTCGCCGATCCACAAGTGTACAGAAAGCGGCATCACAGGGCATTCGCCCTACATATAAATTGTAGTTTCCGAACTATTGTTTTTATCATAATGTTTCTTATGGAGCCCATAGACTATCAGTCCGCCGGCAGGCCGCCTGCAGTCCACGATCGAACAGGCCACATGACATTGCAGCCAACTGGAAGACTGTTGCCTACAGGCGGACTGACAGTCTTTGGGGGCATTTAGTTTAGATACTTGAAATTCACATGTCAATTGTTAAAATTCGTACAGTATTCTTTGTGTTTACTGGTGTTCTAGTATTTTAATTTAATGTTCTATTAATTTTAGTTATTTTATGCATGTGGTGCCTTAATTCTCAAATGAATTTTATTCAATGTTCGTATATTTTAATTCTTGTTGCAATTTATTTCCGGCACATAATTTTATTTTATATATACGGTTATAATATGTTTGTACAATAGGAAACTTATGTTTACTTGAATGGCCGTAAATTATTTTTTGAACTAAAGCGTTTTGTATATCATGTCTACCGTCTTAAATCTCAATAAAATGTATATTTCCGCTGTGACTGTATGAAAATGTAATACTGTTTTGAATAATATTTAATAAAGTATCGTAAGGAAATAGTTTTCGTGTATTGAATGAAAGAATGTTTTTATGTGTGTCCTTTATACCTTTTTAAGGCTCTTAGCGATACGATTGTAAACTAATGAAAATATTGTATGTTTGTCCCAATTAAATGGTTTAATATATATTTTAATAAAATTATTAAATTGTTTTATTCAAAATAAAAGTGTTAGATTTTCTTTAAAACTTTTAATCATAATATATTATTTGAACACAATTTAAATTCCATTACATCTAATAAAATCAACAAAATAACTTAAAAATAGCTAACGTTTATTTGACTAGTAAACCAGAATCTATTTCTTTGGAGCGATGATGCCTTCAAGTTGCGCCTGAAACAAAAAAAAAATAGTCGTCAAAAGAAACTTAGCTATATGCGGCGTGTAAAAATAAATCGCACCCGAAAACAATGTAGAAAACATGGACAGCAAATT
The DNA here is from genome assembly GCA_949710035.1 of Crambus lathoniellus. NCBI lineage: Eukaryota > Metazoa > Arthropoda > Insecta > Lepidoptera > Crambidae > Crambus > Crambus lathoniellus. The sequence goes on from OX453307.1 coordinate 16,859,302, forward strand.
TTCCCATAAGCTTTCCAAAGATACACTATGATGCCATTGTTTCCTTGCCAATTACCAAGTGATTTCCATGACATCATTAATTTAATTAAGCAGATTGCTTCAATCATCAACAAACTTAATAGCTTGCAAAGACTAGCATGCCTTATAGCAACAGGAGCCATGTCTGCTCTTAATGCCCTGCTGAACTTACCGTCACTTCACTTATTTATTGTGAAGGAGGCGAAGGCTGGCATGTATAGAACAAACAGCACTGGCAAACTAAGCTGGCACTCTCAAGCACTGAGATCTCTACACGAATCAGTGCTTGAACACGGGCAACTTGCAATGACTACAGATGCCATGCTTCCACAATGTAATTTCACAAGCAATTACTCTGGAACTGCCGAGCAGGGAGGATTGGTCAGAACCTCATTACCTGCAAGGCTGGAAGCCTGATCTGGTTTACAGACTGCTCCAAAATGGATGACTAAGTAGGATGTGGAATATATGGCGTCAGTCCGAAATTCAGCAAGAGCATGAATTTAGGAAATTATGCCACTATACTCCAATCGGAAGTATACGCCATCATAGAATGCGCGAAAGCCAACCGTCAACGAAACTACATAAATAATCAATTCTGATTTTCTCAGATAGCCCGGGGGCTCTTAACGCCTTAAACTCTAAAATTATAAATTCGAAATGGGTAAAAGACGTAAATAAACTAAATAATCTGGGCAAAAGGAAAAAAGTTATTCTGAAATGAGTACCAGGTTTTTCGAGAATCATTGGCAACTAAAAAACCGATGAACGTGCAAGGAATGGAGCTCAAGGCCATCAGATAGGACCAGAACCTTTCTGTGGTAGGTATCTCAAAGAACCAGGGACCGTACTCTGAAACGCTAATCCGAAACTTCGGTTAGCCCCGCCCCTTTCACTCGTTTCTGTCCCAACTAGAGAATACCGAAGTTTCGTTGTTTGCGTTTCAGGCCATGCAACTTCTAAAGGGCAACCTATTTGGCGAATCAAAAAGCACTGATTGAAACAACCAGGACTGCTACACGCCAGATCCCTTAAAGAAGGCTACTCGCAAAGCCGAACTGCCGAACTCCAGGAGGTTAGCTGGACGAACATTTGTGCGATAGTACGCGCCTTAACCGGCCACTGCAAACTAAACGGGCACCAATTTCACATGAAATTTAGTGACACTGATGTTTGCCGCTACTTTAAACAGGAGAGGGAATCATCCAGGCACCTTCGGTGTGACAGCGGGCCCCTTATCCTCAAACGCAGTATCAATCTGGGTCGACACATTATGCACCCAGAGGAAATCAAAACTCTTAAAAGCTAGTTATTTTAAATTTTTACTTTTTTGCATTCACAATGCAATTTTTATGGTTGAAAAATGGAAAATGAAGTATTTAGAAAAAATCGACCCGACTCACAACCAGCTCCGATGGGACTCGAACCCGCGAAGCGAAAGGTCGTGGGTTCGAGTCCCATCGGAGCTGGTTGTGAGTCGGGTCGATTTTTTCTAAATACTTCATTTTCCATTTTTCAATTTTAAAAGCTAGTTGTATTCTAGACTTCCTGTAAGCCTCCAGGCTAAAATAGTTACTTTAGCCAGGTGGAGAGTCACAATCACAATAGATCTTTTAGGTCGCAGTAACAACATCTCCTACGGTAGATGCATAGCCCCTTACATTCAAATAATAATAATAAACAGATTGCTTTCAATAATCAATGTACAGCTTACCTTCAACTGGGCATTAGTCTTCTTCAAAGCCAGCAGTTCTTCCTGGTGCCGCTTCTCCTCAGCGGCGCGAAGTTCCGCAGCGCGACGCTCCAGTTGCTCAGTCTTCTGTTTCAGTTCCATACACTGCTTCTCTAAGGCGGAACGTTCCGCTTCTAACTTCGCCACTTGATCCATAAGGTCGGATTTTCCTTGCTCCGACTAGTTTGTGTAAAATGAGACTAAGGTTAAACTTTGGTCTATGATAAAAAGGTTTTAGAGACGAGTATACTTATGTTAAATGTTCAGGAGTTACGTACTTGCAAAGCTTTCCTCATGCCGAAGGCAATAGAACTACAATACAGAGTCTGATATGCCTCCATAGTTATTCTTGCTTCATCTCGTACCCTTAAAAGTAATAGTCCTCTTTCTCCACAGTTTATTGTAACCTGAAAGAAACCATGGCGTTCTTGTATTTAAAGTAATCGCTATTACCCAAAATATTTAATATTTATGGATGTTCATGAGGGTCGTGAGAGAATCGTAGCTCGTTGCAAACGGGCGACCGACCACAGCCACTGGTGGGCAGCGACAAACACCGACCTACCCGAGTTTTCATACATTTAGTAAGCTCTCGCCGCACACGTACGGACGTTGGCGGCTACGCGCTTCATCCTATTAAATGTAAACGGGCAAAAGGCATTAAATATTGCAAAGAGACGGTATTTTTTTTAGTTTCCTAGACGTTTTCCGAGCTTCTGCTCGGGATCCTGATTCTGGATCAGAATGGCCATCGTAGATACTCTCATAGTTAGGAGGGATTATCTATAGTATGGTCCTTCTGGCTAGGTAGAGAATATCTGGTGGCGAAACAGCACATTGTGGGACCGATTCTCTAGCAACAACTGGACAAGCACCTACCGTCGGCAAACCATGACCGGACATGAGCACTGCGTATAAAGTTGCCTCCGTATCGGGCAGGTGCCTGTCTTCCGGGCCTGTGTCCCCCCCCCCCCCCCCCCAACTCAACCAAATCTTGAATCCGCGCCTAACCGCTGCTGCAGGCGAGTGTCTAGCATTTCTTATAAAGTATTAAGGTTACCTGACGAATGAGCTCGTCGAAGCACTGCGTATAAAGTTGCCTGCGCACCGGGCAGATGCCCGTCTCCCGGGCCTGGCGCTGCTGCAAGCGGGTATCCAGCATCTCTTGCAGATTGATCACATCCAGGCGAGTGGCGGGGGTCGAGGATATCTAAATAAAACTGTTCTAGGTTCAACTTAGGTACTAAAAGACGTCTAGTGAGCTAGTTCAACTTTTTGGGTTAGGTACCTACTCTTGAACGAAAGTCAAAATTGCAATGGACCATACTTGCGTTATTGTCACACATAAATCTGTGAACCTTATTGCCTTGCGATGAAGTCATTATTTTTGTATCTGATATTAAGTTGTCCGATGCAATTTCGTAGACTTCGAGCCCCCGCAAACTGCAGACTTTCTATCGGCCGATAGTTTAGTCTGGCTCTTAATCAGAATGAAGATGTATGCAAGTGCGCATACTAGAACGATTCGGTATATTGCCTTCAAACTAAACAGGCGGCCAACTATCGGCCGATAGAAAGTCTACAGTTTGCGGGACTCTCTGTCTGGCTCAGGATAGGTAGCCCGGCATTATGCCTTCTGCGCCGAGCTCGCGGGTTCGATCTCAGTCTCAGCATAAGACAAAAAATTTGTGTGCATGAACAGTTCTACCTGTTTGTCGTTTTTTTTCTAGTATCTATTTTTAACCGACTTCAAAAAAGGAGGTTATCAGTTTGACCGAGCCCAGCATGCCAGATTGACATGGGTATACTTACCTAAAGTTTGTATTTGCCCTCACTCTAATAAAAAAAGGTTAGTACCTACCTATGTGATGTTATATAGTTAGAACTAGCGGCCGCCCGCGGTTTCACCCGCGTGGTTCTCGTTCCCGTGGGAATATCGGGATAAAAAGTAGCCTAAGTTACTCCTTATTACATCAGCTACCTGCCAGTGAAAGTCTCGTCAAAATCGGTCGAGCCGTTTCAGAGATTAGCCGGAACAAACAGACAGACAGACAGACAGACCGACAGACAGACAGACAAAAATCGTAAAAAATGTTATTTTGGTATATGTACCGTGTCTATAATCATATGCATGTAGTAAAAAGCGGTTATTTTAATATTACAAACAGACACTCCAATTTTATTTATTTGTATAGATTGGATAAGTTAATATTTGAGTTGGTACCATAGGTACCCATAATGCTTTATTTAGGCTTCCAAGCGTGTGCTATATTTCGTAAGTGTATGACTTATGTGTGCTTGTATGTTTGTACACGAATATTTCATGAACCACAAGTCCTATCGAGATGATTATTTTTATACCAACTTAGGGAACAGTCCAAGTTTCGTCCAAATTTCAAAATCGGTTCATTAGTTTTTGAGGTATGGGTAAGTATCTTATGGTACCTACTCTAACTAAAAATTTAAACCGACTTCAAAAAATTGTCAACCTACCTATTTGTCAACTGAAAAGGAAAAACTAATATCTTTAAAGTACCTACCTTTTTGTGGTCGGTGCCAGCCAGGAGCAAGAAAGAAAGGCACCAACCTCAGAAAGGTAGGTAGGTAGGTACTATAGAGTACCTACCTGCTTAATATATTTTTTTCCTTACCAGTTGACAGGTAGGTGTAAGTATCTACCTACCAGATTTGGATAGTTTTTAGCGGAGAAATATAGTCATATAGGTACTCTACTTCTTTCTAAATACATACTTCAAAAAATAAGTATATGTTATCTGTGGTATATGACAATGTTTCTCCTCTAAAAACCCCTTATCGCAAAGACCTCAAGTCAATCTATCTTAATAATAATAGGTAGGAAACATTAAGTACCCATTGAGAACAGTTATATTTTCCACCTGTAGGAATCAATTTGGTTCATCTTTAAAATTCTACGATCCAATTAGCATTATGGATTATTGAATAATCCATAATGCTTACAATTGCAGGCTATTGGTGTAGATACCTACAGAAAATAACTGGATAACGTCACCTTCTGCGTCCATATTTGTCCATCTTCTTCCCATTCTTTAGGGGGTAGAATAGCATTCAAGATTTCTTCCGTTTCCCGTTTAGCTTCTGTGGGAATGCACGGTTGCGCTGCTGCCACAGCACCGGGTGCAGACTAGAAATATCAATGTTTTAACATAATTGTGCATTTTTAGACGCATTTAAGAACTTTTCTTGCTTAGCATCACATATTTATGCAATAATTTGTTATGAAGCACGATACTCATGCTGTCCTGTTTCATAACAATGTATTGCATAAATAATTATATAAATAATAGGGGTATGAATACGGATGTTGTTTTAAGCCAGGGGGCTACCGGCAAAAAAATGGATTAGCATGGGCTTCATTTGACTTTTGAAATAAAAATTATGTCCATCCATATGGGGCAATGGGCATGCTCATATTCATATTTTCTAGCCGGTAGCCCCCCTGTACCTACTATTATTTATTCTGTGCCCCTGGTCTTATATTACCATACTTACAGACAACTCGTATCGGTTACGATTTGCCGAGGCGTGAGATACGCCATAGGTACACGAGTATTGTGCCTCGTACACTTCGCTTTTATTCCTTTTAATTTCGCAAGTAAATATAACTTTCTTGTTATAGTAAAGCGTTTCCCTCTCTTTTATTAAACTTTTGCGTGCCCGACAGGGTCCATAATGCTCATGTATTATAAAAAATGTACCATCCGCTGACCTATATTATGGTTGCAAATAAAGTATTGACTAGGTACCTACCTATATTATTAATTATTTATTTACTAGCTGACCCAGCGCGACTTCGTTCCCGTGGCCCTACCCTTTACTCCACCCTACCCTACCCGTACTCTACCCATACCCTACCCCTACTCTACCCCTACCCTACCCCTATATCCTTCCTTGGACTTCCACGAACATTTCAAGACCAAAATTAGCCAAATCGGTCCAGCCGTTCACTCGTGATGCCGTGACCAAGGGAAATAGGGATTCATTTTTATATATATAGACTAGCTGACCCAGCGCGACTTCGTTCCCGTGGCCCTACCCCCTACTCCACCCTACCCTACCCGTACTCTACCCCTACGCTACCCCTACCCTACCCTACCCCTTCCCTACCTCTACCCTACCCTACCCCTACCCCTACCCTACCCTACCCCTATATCCTTCCTTGGACTTCCACGAACATTTCAAGACCAAAATTAGCCAAATCTGTCCAGCCGTTCACGCGTGATGTCGTGACCAAGGGAAATAGGGTTTTTTTTTTTATATATATAGATTAAACACAAGTGCATAATGGTTTTAAGGTAGGTACATGTTGACCCATTGTATCTATTCGTCTCCGCTGCTGGCGTCGGATACCGTTCGTCTGTGAGTTTTATAAGTACCTAATGTGGGATTGAGCTCATCTTTAGAAGATAATAATAATTATTCGATGTACATAATTGAAACAATGTTTTGGATACTTACTATTTTTTCCGGTTGTTTTGTAACTAAAACAGGGTTATCATAGCGAACTAATGTTTCTTCTGCAGACACTGCTGCTCTTTCACCCATTATGGAAGAGTTAAAGGACTTTGAGATAGAAAATTATTGTAATTTATTATTTTATCTTCTTGACCTACTTATAAAATAGTGACACTGACTTATTGTACACAATCACATTAGCAACCATGGCAACAGCAAGTTGCTAAGCAAAGACAGGTGTGCCATCATAACGGGTAAATAAATAACATAGACCAAAATAATAATTTAAAAAAATGCGGACCGGAGGAAGAGAGACGATCTCGCGCGCCGCGTAGGTACTTACTTTGTGGTACAGTCAGCGTCAAATTGATTTAAGCGTCTAGAGTAGTCAAATCATCTGAAAAACATAAAACCAAATTGATCTAAGCAGTTCGAATAATCATATTGTTGTAAGCACGCAAGGTGTTCAAAATATCTTAGCACTCATTGTTTCATATTTATATGAGCAGTCAGAGTGTTAAAAATTATCTAAGCAAACGAAGCTCTCAATGTTATCTGTGCATTATGGTGTTGTACATTATGCACAGATATTTTGAGACCTTTGTTGAACTAGTCTAGCGTCTAGACTTTTTAGATCAATTTGACGCTGACTGTACGAAGTATGAATAAAACATTAAAATATTTACAAATTATTTTATCCCTAATAGTTACGACATTGATGTTTCAGTCATAATATATTACAATATTCCTTAGTTATTTATCTTCCAAATCATATTCCTTAGTTATTAATCTTCAAAATCAATACAGTACGAATTACAACAGAATACCTAGCTAATTACTTATTTATGAAGTGGAAATGCGTTCGTTTACCTAAAGATAAACATAGTAAGTAATGTTATTTTCGAGCGCCAATTAACAATTTAGCGACACCTTTTCATAAACAATTATCACTAAATTCATTTTTCTAGTAAAATGAATTTAGTGATTTTGAATGCTAACAAAACAGCTGTTTCTATTATTAAATAAATTGGGCCTTTTTGCGCCAGCAGCACAATAAACACTTTCAAAACTGTACATAATGTTTCCTTTAACACTTGCAATGCATCCATAATGCATCCTTATTCATTGAGAGTAGCTCCTGGAACTGGAGTAGGTCTACATGACCTCGATTCGATGTCTTCTTGCGGCCGTAAAAAGTACATCAATGGATTGGCATTGTAAACTATTAAATCCATTGGGCGATAGACCAGCGCAGTAAACACCTTCAAAACTGTCCGAACATATCTCTTAACACTTTGAAATGCATCCTTATTCATTGAGAATCGCTACTGGAGCTGGAACTGGAGTCGGTCGACATGACTTCCACGTCTTCTTGCGTGTGCGCATCCTTGCTGCGGCCGTCGATCGCGACGGAGTTGCCCCCGCCCACTGACATGTGCAGCTCGCCGGATGGGTGCCATGTGAACTGGTTGGTGGAGGGTGCTGGCACTAAAACAATGTCAAAAAAATATTATAAAAAAGGAGAGTTGAACACTTTTCCCAGAAGGTAATTTTTTAATGTGGTAAAATTCTAATAAAAACTGTTTTCTTTCTGTTTTGAGGTGAATGTACTTATGTATGTTTTCCCATTTTGAAAAAGCTAAACACTTCCAGGGCTCGTGGTTTCATGTATCTCAATTTTTCCTATAATTATATTTACTTTTTAATTATCGCAGCAACTTGCACAGTACTGAAAACTTAGCTGGGTTTTAGGCTCTGCGCAAACTGTGGAAGTAACTAGACACGAAGTGTCTACGTCTGCGCTGGGAGGGTTGATTTCATATTCACTGGTAGCTTGTGTGTAGCCACACAAGACACAGTTTTTTCGTTTGCACAATACAGTCAGCGTGGGTAGCAGTGAAGATCACCAAATACTTGGAAACATCCAAAATGGTCACTAACAACGACGAAGCTATCAAATTGTTCAAAAGCCATCCAACAAAATTACTTGGTAACATCCAACCCGACATTAGTACCGCGACAGCAACCCAGACCAAAAATTATGTACCAAATTATTTTTATAAAACAATTTTTGATTGAACTTGTCATATTTGGTACCAGGGCCTTACAATTATTTCATTTAAGTACCTATTAAATATGATGAATGAGGCATCCAATGATATCACAGATGAGTGGGGTCAGAAACTAAATTAATTTATAGGAAATATGATTCAATCATGTAGAGTACAGCATTGAGGAAAATTTTAAAGAAAAAATAATAGCTTTCAATGGAACAGTTTAAAATCTTATTGCATAAAGGAAATACATTTATGACAAACAACAAAACTAAAGAACTTACCTCCGCCAGTAGTAATTCTGTGTAGTTCGTTAAGTGTTGATGGTGTGTGACCGTTGTTGACGGGCAGGTCGCTAAGACGGCCAATCATTCCCAATCTCATTTCAAGGTCTGTGGGATATGGTCTTCGTGGATCACCGTGCTGCCAGGATAGTGGAGCACTGACTGCATTTGAAGCACTTATCCTGAGTGTAAAGGTAAGTTCAGCATTTGATTTTTCATACTTTTACGAGATTAGTTAATATTACTTATATGTATTTTGTCACTTTTTCTTTTTGTTTGAGAGTTCATAAGTTTGATTTTAGCAACAACCTGCATCAAGTAGGTATAGTGCGCCAATCTTTTCTGTTCCGGTGATTATCTTTGGAACTAAAACAGTTTTCATACGACAGTCCATTTTGACAGCTAATTTCGTATTGCAAGTGGCTCCTCTGTCACGACTGTCACCGGAACAGAAAAGCTTGTGGCACTGTATCACTTTTAAAAGGACCTGCCAATCATTAAGATGCTAAAAATAATAAAAAAAATCAGATCTTTCCATAAAGAAAAGTAGCATGGTAAAGGTATGAAAGTGACTAAGGGTGACTTTCACCACTGATATTTAAACGTGATTAACGCTAAACGTATTTAAAACATAGTTCTGTCTCTGTCGTCTGTTTGAATGTGACAGAGGCAGAAATACGTTTTAAATACGTTTAGCGTTAAATAATGTTGGTGAAAGTCACCCTAAATACCTAAAACTTAAGAAATAAAAACAACATTTTAACTTATTTAAATTTTTACTTTTTGCTGCATTCACAATGCAGTTTTTATTATTGAAAAATGGAAAGTGAAGTATTTTGAAAAAATCTACCCGTCTCACAACCAGTGATTTGAAAGAGTCTCACAACAGGTTGATTTTTTCAAAATACTTTATTTTCCATTTTTCAATAATAAAAATTGCATTGTGAATGCTAAAAAAAAGTAAAAATTTAAACAACTTGCAGTAGTAATTTCATCTTTAGCGATTGTCAAATATCTGGAAAGGTATTTCTTTCGCGTGTGAGGGTAGTAATATGAAGGCTATTTATTTAAGTGATCTGTGGGTTGTCTCTGGAAGTCAATGTATTCAGTGGTTTGTATGGATGGACTAGGTAAAGTACCAAACACAAGACCTCACCTATTGTGAAAAATTTGTGCTGTTTCTCCCATCAATCCCAGAAATACATCTGTAAAAATTTTAGCTGTCTAGCTGTCACGGTTCATGAGATACAACCTGGTGACAGACTGACGGACAGCAAAGTCTTAGTAATAGGGTCCTGTTTTTACTCTTTGGGGTATGGAAGTATGGAACCCTAAAAAGGAAAAATCCAATAGAGAACCGCTATCTTTAAAAATAAACCATACCTATGGGCAAATTTTATCAATTCTTCTGAAGAAACAGGCCTCTTTCTGGATTTTACAATAGATGCAAGTTTCTGTCTGGCTTGATACAGGGATGTTGCTAGTATTTGTTCAGCATCTTTTAATTGCCTTTGCAAGTGATGAATGTCTTGATCCTGCAAATTATTTTTTTGATATGGTTAAAATAATAATTAAAAACCACGATAACAATTAGTATGTTTTAAATGACCTTCAACACCCGGGCGGCTGAACGGGGCCAAACTGAAACACCACCTTATTCTTTTAGAAATAAGGCAGCAATTACTATTATATAATATTATTATTATATTTGTCTGGTCCATTTCGGCTGGTCAGGCTTCCAGGGGTGTGAAGATAAGGCTGAAGGTGGAAGTGCATTTCTCGTGTAATCCTCAAGTTCAACCATAGAGAATTTGGCTTCTCTTAGTTTTATCTTACCTCTAACTGCTGGAACACACCAACGCAGAACACATTTGTTAAGGCATCAGACTTAGATGTGGTAGTGGTAGCTAGCCATGCAGCCTTGGAACAAATTTTAATGCTACCACCAGCCAAAACAAGCAAAAAAAAAATACAATACCTTATTGTCCACTTCAGCTTTAAGATCATTCATTTTTTGTTGGATATTGGCTTGCTCATCAGCTAATTCTAAGGTTTTCTTTAATTCAGCATCTTTAGCTAGAAGCAGATCTGTCAACTGGGCATGATCAGCAGCCGATAGTTTTTGTGATTTAGGTGCTATCGATACTTCAATTATTTCTCTGAAACATTATAAAACACAAGTTTGTACATAAACAAAGGCTGGAAATTTTGTTCTTTTTGTAATCTGTTTCAATGGTAAATTATCTTACTTTGCAATAAGCTCTATGTCGTCGATCAGAGAAAGTAAACGATCCTTAGTGCTCAGATGTGACGCCATAATCGTAACAAAAAATTACAATATAAGTATTTTACAAACGAAATGAGCAATTCAATTCAATTCGAGTTTCGGGAAAGAGCAATGCACTGCACGCACCAACCAACAATCCACAAATTATCAACTGTAATAGCATAGCAAGCAATCAATCAACAATCAATCAAATCCATCAAGCAATAGGGTAGGGAAAGGAAGATGCATGAATGCACGATGAATTAATCGATACGAATATACGATACGATACGAACGAGGATACGAGTAAATTTTAATATAAGCACTTACTCGATACTTTTCTTTCTTTCAATACCAACCAAGTACTTTTGGTATCGATACTTTAGAACTAAGTACCACAGATAATATAAGTACCAAGTAGTATCGAAAGAAAAGTACTTTTATCGGTACTCTGTCTCAGTCACACAATGTTCAAGAGATTGTTTGCGATATTTGGCGCGAAAATTACTGCTTATAAAAATCGTTTCATTACAAAAAAATCTGGAAAATTTATTGATCTTAGGAATCGGCGATTTTCTGAAAGCTGGCTCACTAGATGGCGCTGTCCCACCTATGCAGTAAGAAGGAACGGAACGTTATAAATTTTACTTTGATGCGACTTTTGTTTCGTAAAACGGAACGTCAGACAGATGTTATTTATTTACCATAATCTTTAAATTTACCTATTTCGTTTCTGTTCCACACAGTATTACCTATTAGTACATATTTAATTTACTGTTTTGTTTCCTTTGGGTTTTTAAAAAGTAATTAATTTAAATATAATTCATACCAAAATATACCATAGACATGTACATACTTCGTTCAACGCCATCTAGTGAAGCTTTTGGAAGCTTTTTTTTTAAAATGGCCTGTCAGAAAATCGCTCATTACATTAAAAAAATTGGTTATTTCATAGTTTTCTCAAATGTTATGTAGTAAATACCGCATTAACACTTCTCACAAAAGTACTTTCGATAAAAGTACTAGTATAGTATTATATTATCTGTGGATAAAAGTAAGATGCGAGTAAGCATATCGAAACTTAAGTACTTGCATCTTATCATTCGATATCGAGTAGGTATCGATAGCGTATTACCGTCACGGTATCGAGTAAAAGTATCGATACCTTGATGGTATCGTTTCATCCCATCCCTCAAGCAAGCTAGCAGATGACAGTGACAGTTGGATTGTTTTTTTTTTCAATCGTTCCTTATGACACAGGCTAGGGTCTACGACCATACTGCCTTGTCTACTCGTTTTGTTACTACTGAGTCATAAACATTTTTTTTTCTTTGTGTCTTACTTACTTTTATTACTATAAAAACCTCCGATTCAAGAAGCAGAAATAAGCATAGATCATTTTAACTCAATATCACCAGCAGCAGCAGCTATTATAGCTTAGCGCCTATCTATTCGATTGTAGAACTCTTTGATGTAGAACGAACTCGAGCAAAAGTAATATTTCCTGTAGGTCGTCGTACTTTTGACGAAAGCAATTTGAAGTGTTTTTTGAGTTGTTTTTTGAGTTGTCGTTTAGTTGGTTTGGTATTATTTAGTTATATACCTACCTAGAGTTTAGTTGGTTTGGTATTATTTACTTATATACCTACCTAGACGTCCTTCGTTAAGGGTTTATTCAGTGGCGTAGCTAGGCGTGGGCGAAGCGGCCCCACGCCCACGGCCTCGCACATCAAGGGGCCTCGCGCGAGGCCCCTTTCTAAGCGGTCTGATAGGACCGCTCGTCGCCATACTACTGTCATTTCCCAAGCGGTCGCATCGGATTTAGCAGCAAAAATTTATTACAATTACAAATCTTTACTAGAGAACTTAGCAAAGCTAAAAGCCGAAGAATATTGTTTTAGTAATGTTAAAACATACAGGTCATAAAATAAACCTTTTCTTAGGGTTACCGTAACCTAGCCGATCGATTGGCAAAAAACGATAAAGATTCTATTCGTTCGACATGTCAGTCTGTCTGACTGTATCCGTAAGTATGTCACACTCACAGCCAATTTATTCCGAAACTATTAAGACAGTTGAAACTTGGTAGGTAGGTATGTACATGTATTCTGTGAACCGTTATTAGATTTTTATACAAAAATAATAAAATAAAGAATAAAGGGGAAATTTTCGATCCCCTTTAAGCCCCCAGTACAGGTTGGCCGACCATGGTCAGCGACCATGACCAATACATCGTACATTGACACTTTTGAAAGAACCTTTTTAAGCTTGTTCGTTCAAAAGTGTCAATGTACGATGAATTGGTCATGGTCGCCGACCATGATCGGCCATCGTGTACTGGGGGCATTAGAAACCCGGTAGTACATGAGAGGCATCTGTCCCCTGATTCACGAACCGTCGGAAACGGAATCGGATTCGAATTCTGTGCTTTGTCTTTGTCTATTTTATTGTGAGTGACAGAGACAGTGCATTCTTTCCGCTGTCGGGAGCGTTTCCAAAGGTTTGTTAATCAGGGGGCACATGGACTTAAATGATTTCTTTTGGAAGCACTTGGAAGTCACCCGATGCCTGACTTAATATTTAACTTTAGGGCTTTGTATAAATGGAGAAAAGTGGGGCCACAGATGCCACAGGGGAGGGTGGCGATAAATAAAATCGAGTAAAACTGTTATAACCAACCTCTTTTTAGTTTAAAGTCGGATAATCTAACCCCTAATTATTAGGATCCTAATTAAGCATACATTGCTTGTTTTGATTGCATAACTTGCTAAAAATGAGCTCAAAGAAAGCAATGTACCCTATTCTTAATTAGGATCCTTATTAGGATAAGAGTAATAATCCCTTTAAAGAGAATCAAAACAGCCTACCATCCTAACATAACATAATTTTTGAGCGAGAGTGACGTAGGTATGTATGTACTAGTATTGCAATAATTACACTTAGTACGCGGGCGAAGCCGCGGGGCAAAAGCTATATCACTACATAGTATAAAACAAAGTCGCTTTCTCTTTCCCTATGTCCCTTTGTATGCTTAAATCTTTGAAACTACGCAACGGATTTTGATGCGTTTTTTTTTAATAGATAGAGTGATTCAAGAGGAAGGTTTATATGTACTTTTTATCCCGATATTCCCACGGGAACGGGAACCACGCGGGTGAAACCGCGGGCGGCCGCTAGTAATATTATAAATGTGAAAGTTTTTGTTTGTTTGTTTATTTCATGTCAAACAAAACAGAGCAACGAACGGTTCGACGTGTTTTTGGGGATAGTTTGGTACCTATTTAACAAGTTTTCTTTTAAACAATAATATAGGTCAGTAGGTAAGTATAAGAACTGTTTAGACAAGTGGCATAATCATACATTGCTCCTTAAGCGCCTGACTTAGCCTAGTTAGGGCCCTAATTCAGAATACATTGCTTGTTTTGATTGCATCACTTGCTAAAAGAGAGCTCAAAGAAAGTAATGTATTCTGAATTAGGGCCTTAACTAGGGTTAGTGTCGTAATCGCCGCCCGCTTCAGTCTACTCTAAAGTGGCGATTACACTTACTTTACACTCTTTATTATTTTGGGACTTACACTAGTTAGGCCCTAATTCAGAATACATTGCTTGTTTTGATTGCATCACTTGCTACACTACAGAACAGCTCAAAGAAAGAAATCTATGTACTTATTCTGAATTAGGGCCCTAACTAGTGTATCACCGCTTACAGTAGGTAAAGGCACAGCTAAAACAATCGTCTAAAAATGTGCACTATAAGTAGGGACAACAAAAAACCATGAATCCTGCCTGTGTCTATTCTTAGCAGACTAGTTTATAAGGCGTCCCGAGGCATTGAACGGATATAAAACTAGCAGTTGTTTGTTACACTACTAGTTTCATCACAAGGTAAATAAAAAAGGCTGTTCGCTCTATGTTACGGCCGTTTTAGCAAACATTCTCAACTTGCGCTGTGTCACAGAATTAATAATACCAGTATATCATCTTTCCGCGGCTCGGGGCGGCGCGCCATAAAGTCTTATCGCGAATAAAATTCTGTGTCATAGTCATTCATAGGTAGGTATGTGTACCTATCTCTCACACACGGTAGGTAGGTATGCATAAAAGGATTTAATTTGGCACGCAGATAGTAGATAGCCTGGATTAACACATAGGATAGGTACTTTTTATCCCGATATTCCCACGGGAACGGGAACCACGGGACTCTATAGGTTAGGTATATATACCTAATCCTAACTCGCGTTCCGACCTTATATATATAATGAAGATGTAATATAATGTAGTATTTATTCTGTGGTAGTGTTGTTTGCAAACCGGCTAGTGCACGCAGCGGCAGCGTGATCAGCTGGCGGGGCGAAGGCCGCGGGGAAGGCGGGCAAGGAGGGCGACCACGCACTGAGCATGCGCCCACCACGTGCTCGTGGGCACCACAGCCTAGGGAAATACACAGCTGATTCACTAGGTCAAAATCGAAAGAAATAATAACTTTAGTTATTGGCTTGGTATTTGTTTCTATCGAAGCTAGTTGCGTTAGTAAGCTACTTATTTTATATTCTGTGCTAGGTGTAAAGGGCTTATTACACTTGGCTAAATTCAGCATCTAATTCAGCATACATTGCTTTCTTTGAGCTCATTTGTAGCAAGTGATGCAATCGAAACAAGCAATGTATGCTTAATGCTGAATTTAGCCAAGTTGACGGGTCGACTTTTTCTAAAAGGTAGGTACTTACTTCATTTTCAATAATAAAAGTTCCTTTAACTTTTTAAACTTTCATGGTCATTAACACAGTCACACAAAAACGGGATTTTTACCATGTTTTGATTTGTTGTTGAGTACCTATATGATCGAAGCCCCGATATTTCGGTAACACGGTAACTAACACTGAAAACTAGTATGGTAATTGGTAGCACAACGGGTACCGATAGCTGTTCAGTAATACCATGTTAATTGTGTCCAACATAAAATCAGCATAAGTTTTGATGTACTTAAACTTAACTAGTCTACGGCGCAGGTTTCTTTTTTCACGGCGCTAGTTCAGTCAGGGGAAGTGGCGGGCGGGCGCGGGGGGAATGCAATGTGGCTGTGCTGTGTTGATTCGATCGCCACTTGCTGGCTCCGTCATCTCCGCTAGGAGTAATTGTGTTCTGTGTCCGTCATGCAATAGACTTCCAGTTAGCATTGGGCAGTCGAGGTATTACCGGCTCCTCTGCCAATCTAATGGAACAGCGTTCCTTTGAGCAAGTGTCGTCTGCAATCGTGTTCAACAAGGCAAACATTCGTCACAAACGCGACAACTGTCGTAAACAGCAAATCCTGCTCCTGCTATTATGTTGTTTAAACGGATCATTGAAGGAAAGTCCGTGTTGAATGCCGACGCTAAGAGTAAAGCGCCGGAGAAATGTTTTAAAAGGAAGTCGGAATGCGAGGGCTGTGGCTGTGGCGAACATTCCACGTAAGTCCATTGTTATTGTTTTGGCACCACGAACACTTACTGTACTGATGTTTTGATTCCAAACCCGTTATGGACCCTATATACCTCACACTTTTACTTACAGCTTTATACCCTTCCAACAACCTACAGTATATAGGTACCTACCTAAACATACATATTTTACATGTTTACATAGTTTAAGGCCGACCTTACACTTGTAAGTTTTACTCACGTAAGTTGCTTACGTAAGCGACTTACGATAAATTTTGCAAATGTAAACACTCTTTGTAAGTCTATTTGTATGTGTAATTATACAGCCGAAAGTTACTGGTACATAAAATTTACGGGAGCAACTTACACAAGTGTAATTTCGGCCTAAGATAAGAACTATCAGATCTTTACTTTTTTAACAATCAGATTAATGCTTCAACTCTATTATTCCCATTCTTTCTAGATCACTCTCCTAATTCAAGCCACAGTCTATATAGGTAATTCTTACAGTTCCTTTAGAATTTTTGTCACATGTGTGATGTAACTTGTAAGTGATAATAATGGGTAACTAGCACATTGTATGCATTTTGTTTTTGTAAATATTATGATGACATAACTTTATAAACACAGCCATATACAGCTGTTGAACTTTTGAAATGGTTTTTCATGAATGATGACGCGATTCTGTAATCAGAATCACGTCATCAATCATTCATTTTTAATCATAATCATGATAGTAATCATGATATCTTATTATTTTAAATACATATTTAGGACTGAAATAAAATTAAGTTTGAACAGGTATTCAATTAAAATAATGTAGAGATCCTACAGAAAATAAAAATAGTGCGTTTTTTTTGTTATACAATTACGTTCAATTTAGTCTGAACGCTCAATACGAAACGAGGGAAATTTTGCCTAATCAACACTTGCGTTACTTACGTAATTGAATTGCAGCTTTTCTAAACTATTCTTTATATGGCATTAAAAACAAAAGGAAAAGTTATTCTGTAAAATACGACAGCCTTTTTTATGCGATACGCCCGTCATTTGATTCGTAACCTTGATTTTATTTTTATTGTTATAATTAGTACGTAGGTACTTAAGTATGCTAAACTTAGATACTTCCTCGCATAGATAATTCCTTCATCCAAACCAAACCTGTATCACAAAATAGATATAA
This sequence comes from Crambus lathoniellus, assembly GCA_949710035.1. NCBI lineage: Eukaryota > Metazoa > Arthropoda > Insecta > Lepidoptera > Crambidae > Crambus > Crambus lathoniellus. The sequence continues at coordinate 16,876,755 of OX453307.1, forward strand.
GTACTTACTACCGTCCTGTATGCAAAGTTTCAGCTCAATCGGACACTGGGAAATTGGTCAAACAAAAGCTTGCAAGATTTGATTGACCCGAACGGACTACATGCATGCAGCATACAACATACATTACATCTGCAAGTTAAATAAAAGCTTTTAATAAATAGGCCGCCCCTAAGACAGTTAATAAAAATTACTTACTGTTTTAAAAACGAGTGTTTATGAAGGTTTATGTAATCTGTAGGTACCATACCAATATGTATGTACCTACCTACCTAAAAACTAACAGTAAAGTTAATGACACAACTAATTAGGCACCTTCCAACAACTTAACAAAGACGCTTATCCAACCACTTAACATTCATTCCAATCCAATCCTAACACATTAACATTTAATTAAGTAGGTAATTAACAGCATTTAAGGAAGATCGTGGGACTCGGAAGATTGATCAATATGGATATTATTTTGGGCTTTTTGAGATTTGAGGACCATTTATGACCTTAATTGGACATATTATGGGCTTCAAATGTAATGTTCAACTAAAAGAAAAATCATACAAACAATTATTTGGGCTGCAATAATGTTTTTGGCCAGCAGATAAAAAAAGCGATCAGCAATAAGTACCTACTTGGTCAGCAACTTAATGCAGAATGTGCAGCAAATAAATAGTACGAACGAGCTCTTGCGTTTCCGGCAACATAATAAATAAATAGGTAGGTAAATATTGGACACCAACACATACATTGTTCCAATACCTTTAAGCTACAATCATATCCACGTGTGTTATGGAATGGAAATCGGAAATAACGACGGGTATTACCTACACCCAGACACAAGAAAATAACGAAAAGTGTTATTTCTATTTACCCGTCCGGGAATCGAAATCAGGACCTCAGAGATACCACCAGTACCATCACTCGACCACGGACGGAGGTCATCGTATCATGAACTTTTTAGCTGACTTCAAAAAAAGGAGGAAGTTCTCAATTCGTCTGAATGTTTTTTTTATGTATGTTCCACACGAAATCTCCGCCAATTATGATCCGATTCTGATAATTCTTTTTTTATCTGATAAACCAAAGTTTCAATTTGGTCCCATGACAAATGTACAGTAGTCGGTTCAGAAGTTTCTTCAGAATCCTGAAAAAACACATTGCTGTCGTCTGGTAGTTCCTGCTTTACGCTTCAATATCTTCGCGAACTATTTAACCAATTCCGATGATTCTTATTTTATTCAAAAGAGTATACTCCTGAGGTAGTTCCATTGTTACCAAGTCAGGATCTGATGGTGGAATCCAGGGGACGTTGAGCAAAACTCGCGAATTTTATGTGTTTTAAATATATTTCAATAATTTTCAAGTATTTGCATCTCGTACCTAATCATCATCTCATGATGATGAGCTGGTGATGGAACGAATAACTTCTGAATGGTTAGGAGTTGGACGATGTTTTTATATATATCGTTAATACCTACGTAAAGATTTGTAGTTGTAATATTTATGGTTACCTATTTAGGTGGCTGATGATGGAAGGTAAAACTTCTTAACGATTAGGAGTAAGAGCATGTTTTTTCAAGTACCACATGCAAGAATAGACCTTTAGTTGAATTCTTTCAAGTAATTTAGGTAAGCTGATGGTGGAAGCCAGTGGAAAGTCAAACTGCATAACAGTTTAAGAGTTGGAAGGCGGAGCTAGTCTTGGTGTTCTAATTTAGATATGGATAACCATTGGACACAGTTTTATCGATGCACACTTGCATTCTTTTTGCGGTACACTTGCTCATTAATTTTAAGGTTTCCGAAGGTGGATTTCTTTCACTAAAAATGAAAAAATAAACAAATTCTTTAAAAAATATTAAAACGCCTTTAAAACAAAAAACTGCAAACAAAAACTCACTTTCCAAAACACGTAAAAATGAAAAATAAATTGAATCATTCAATTCATAGGATGAAAATGCGCGACTTTTTCTGACTAATCCTGGAACTTACTGATCTGTTTGAGGTCGGTGTCAAGCCGAAAGTAAGAAGAAAAGATACTTTGTGAAACAATATAGACAATAATCAATAATAAAATGCTGGTCCCATGCGCGGAGTACCTACCTAATGTGACCTATCAAATACATATTTATAAGGCTTGACACCGACTTCAAACAAATCAGTAAGTTCCAAGATTAGTACGAAAAAGTCGCGCATTTTCGTCCTATGAATTGAATGATTAAATTTATTTTTAATTTTTACGTGTTTTGGGAAGTGAGTTTTTGTTTTTTTGTTATTAATTTAGTTCAGCATATTATTCCTCCACCTTCATACATCTGCATAGTTTATATACGCCTCATATTTTGACCCTCGCAAGGTTATCAGAACCTTATAGGGTAAGTACATCCCGTTGACCGAGTTATATATCACAGAAAAAACTATTACAAACTTTCGTACATATTTGTAGTTCATTTCATACAAAATGAGTGCATACGGCCCGCAAAGATAAGTTTGTCAATTTTTTATAAGTCGTCAAGAAATCTTCCGGCAATAAAAGTTACCCTGAATCACAACCTGAATGTTGACTGGTAATTAGTTATAATTACTAAACAAAATTTGGTAAAAATCCATTCAGTAATTTTTGGGTGAAAAGTGAACATACAATCAGATAAAAATTTAATATCTTTTGTTTTTAGGTCTATGGGCACATTCAAAATCCATCACATTATTTTGTGTAATAGGTAGGTACCTCGCTAGCCAGTGAAAAGTGAAAATTATTGTCACTTTGTATTGACTGATTTTTCGTTTTCCCATTTTTGATTTTCAAACTTTTTGACGTCACACACATTTGTTTTTCTCTATAAAAATGTGAACTATCAGCGATAATAGAGTCGAAAAACATATTTTTTTGCTGTTTACTGTCAGATCTTTCGAGCAAACGAGTACTAGCACAACTACCGCTAATTTGATAAGGTGACGCTAAAATTAATGTTTTCTTGCTGGGAAAAGTCATTCTGCCCAGCTTTAATCGATTCATTTCTAGATAAGACGATTAGACGACACGTAAGTAATCTGAAAAAAGATTTTTTATTAATTCTGAGATAAGGTATAATTTGTGATTTTCAGGTAAGGTTAATTTTTTCTGCTTGCTGAGATAGAACATGGTTGCAAAAACAACCTAAAGTAAGATGAGAAGTACGTACGTTTTGTCATAAACCACCATACGACCCATGTTCAATGCACAAAATTGGTCATGATTGTAAACAAAATTTTGTTGATGTTGATAAGGGTACGAAGGTATATGTGTTGGTAATATCGGGGTTTCTCAACCGGTGAAAGTCCATGTTGATCCTATTAGAACTACACTCATTTGATGAAAAAACGGGCACTTGCTTATTATTTTTATGTGCTCCTCATTTCAATCAAATTTCAGCGTATTTCTACAATGATTTCTTTGTCAGATGTTTTTGATGATAAATGACATATGTTTCCGATAAGCATTTTGATTGAAACGACTGAAAATCCGTCAGTTAACCCACACCAGAAATCTTTAAAAAAAATTCGCGCTTCATACATTGTTTTATGAAAGAATAATAATACTTAGTACTTAATAATATTTTTAAAGCAATTCAATAATTTTTCACATTTTTTGAAGTTTAGAGATGTGGATAGATTTTAAAACTTATTTCAAACGCTTATAGGAAAGACAAACATTTATCCAAAAGATTTGACACAGAAACCCTTGCACTTAAGATATATTAACTACTGTAAGTTTTATATAAATGATTATGAAGTGAGCATATTTACGTATGAAAATAAAGCAAGTGTCCGTTTTTTCTGCAAAGGGGTTTGTTTAATTATAAAGTAAGTGTGGACTCGTGTAAATGGCGGTTGTTTGTTTACAAACATGTTATGTCTTTGTACATGAGCATGCGCATAACAAGAATTTTAATTGCGTCTAAGTATTAACATCCATATCATGAATCCGGGGGCTCGTCTCGGTATTCTCTTCGGACAGTGACGAAAACATCATTAGTTACTCAAAGAGCTCCCGATAAAGCTATCAGAGGTTAAGACCGATACCCTCCTTGTAAGCGCACATCAATAAAACCGTTTACTGCCACAATTGTCGATCAGTCTCAATTAGAACTTCATACAAATAAAACTCGTTCCATGTTTAGTTTGCCTCTTTGTCAACGGTGGGTGTAAAGACCGGCATACAAATGTTCAAATTATTCAAATGTACGTAGAAGAGTATATGTTTATCTTATTTATAGTTAACGTGTCCATTGTTACAGTATATTAGAAGAAATGATGAAGATGGTGTTACTTGGAATGATGCTGTGGGCAGGAGTGACCTTCGGCAGCGCCGTTGCACCCTACCCACTGAATTTGATTCTCACCAGTGGTATGTAATAGGACACCTCAAACTTGCATGAATTTAAGCGTTTTTTTTCGTGGTCAGAATATCAAAATATCCAATTCTTTTTCAGATATTATACATCCGCCACCGATGTACGACTTCCCGTTTCCAAGTGCCGAGAATCTGAGAAGGTTACCACCCGTGACAACGGCACATACGAATAAATCAATATATATTAGTAAACTAGGAGTATCTATGCTCGCGCGGCTGGAGTCAAATCTTCAGTCAGCTGGCATCAAACCACAGACAGGATCTGCGGCGCAGGGGTTAGCCATTTTCGGATATCCGTCTGATGATGCAATGCACTATGAAGAATCGTCTATGATCGTGACTAAAGCTTCGCAAAACTTGGTTCATACTCGATGTGGAAGGTAAGTCTTCAATCTCATTATAGGTACTGAATATCTTTTTTTTAAGAAAGAAGAAATATTTCTAAAACAGATGAGTTGTAAAGCAGTATTCATAATAGTAAGTGGTTTGTTTGTTCAGATATGGTTTGGGGAATGATGAGTGTGCGAGTTTCATCAGCACTTTGAACTTGCGAGAGAGCGAGTATGGTGGAGAGTGCGCGGCGCTGGAGCGGTTCACGTGTCGCAGCAACAAGATGTCTTCGAAGTACCGCACTTTTGACGGCTCCTGCAACAACCCTGTCCGGTCCTCTTGGGGCCAGGCCTTAACTGGGTACAAGAGGCTGCTTCATCCCAGATATGCTGATGGCATTGAGGAGGTTGGTTTTATGTTGAGTTGTAGATTTCTCTGATAATAAGGTGTTTCATGTTTTACGTCACTATTATCTTACAAACAAAATATTTATCAAAAACAGAAAGTACTACGTTTAAGATTAAATTGCTCGTCATAGAAACATAGGTACTTATCTTTATCGCTTGTGATTGAAATGATTACATCTTGATTCATTCAATACTTACCTATGTTCTTTTAAGATATTCACAACTGCCCATTTCTGTAGGTAGGTACTTCATTCCAGTTCTATCTCTATAAAAAGTTTTAAATCCTATTTCACCCTGATTTACCTTTAGAACTTGAAAGGATACTAACGTTTCAAATGTTTTCAGCCACGACGTGCATTAAGCCACAAGGCTTTACCTTCCGCTCGTCTCGTCAGCACTAAAATGGGAAGCAACTTGGACAAACCCAGCGCCAAGAAGACTATAGCACTAGCTGTATGGAGTCAGTTCATCCACCACGACTTAGTTCACACTCCCGTTCGGAAGACAAGTAAGTCTATTCTTTTTGTTCTTTTCATGTTAGTGATTCAGCTATATCTTGGTAGAGAAATATTTATAACCTGATACTACTTAGGTCGTCAATGATGAACATGTTAGGGCAGAATAGACACTGAAGCAGGTGCTCCATGGTTTGTGTAATAAGTAATGTTATGCATTTATAGTAGAAACAGAAGTTCTTATCATACAGCTAAGTAGGCTGTTTTATGATGTAAATGAGTCAATCAATTCAATGACTTCATTGACGCACTTCACTGCATATTATGGTATTGAATGTGAAGATTAATCAAAAGATATTAATACGCTTTAATGACTAAAACAGACTTGCATTGTTAGTCCATCACAGAAGACTTTTGTTTCAAAGCAATAAAAGCTGAATTGTAACAACTTAGCATTGGCACAATGAATTTATTAATGGTATTGTGGTGTTCTAGGCGCAAATATTGAAGAATAGAAAAAGGTACTAAATTAATTTACTTGCTGAATTTGACAAAAGAAGATGATCTTTTCTGCATATTATTTTGCAAAAATATTTCTTTCTAAGCTTTTTCCTGCCGCCATCGCTATAGCAGCCAAAGTCCAAAGATTACCAAATATGCGATGTTTCAGCATTAGTTGAGAACATTTTAGTCGTTTTGCACCTGTAACAATACCGAAGGATTTCTGGAAATATAGTCCAGGAATCTTTCGGTATTGTTACAAAACACAAAAAAGGAACGTCACATTATATCGTTTCCCACCAGTTCACACAAATGAAGCCATCCGCTGTTGCGACAGCTCTGGTTTCCCTCTGTCTCCGCGGTACACCCACCCCAGCTGCATGCCAATCTCCGTGCCTCATGATGACCCGTTGTACAAGGGGAAATACGTCTCGTGCATGGAGTATACGAGGTCCGTCACCACGTACAGAGGAGACTGCACTTTTGGTGCTTCTGAACAGGTGAGTCAAAGATCCTTGATAATATTTTAATTTTATGTTTTGTTTTTTAATTTTTCATTGTTTTAATATTTAGAGAAAATTTTAGTTTTGACACATCTATTTAGGCGTAAGTCCCGGTTTTGGTCAGTGCCCCGGCTATGGCCACTTTTATGATTTATCTACCTAATAGGAAAATACAAAGTAGTCTTGACATGATGTTAGACATGATGTTGATGCGTCGTGCAGTAGGTTAGTAAACATGAATGGTTGATTACATTTAATTAAGTATTCTGAGTAATATGCAGATTAAGAAGATACATTCACTTCTTACATTTTCGTCACTTAATAAATATTTGTTAAAACTTACTTAAATTTTCTGTTAGTTACGATTTCAAATGTTTTTGTTCGTTTTGTTATTTAGGTATTTTTATTTCTTCGGTTTTTTAATAACCTAACGTTATTGACATTATGAATCTTATGATATAATGCGTCTTGCGATGGATTATATCTATACATTATATTATAAACATTATTGTGTTGAAAGGCAGCTGAATTTTGCATCTTTTACAATAAATTTTCTTTAGTACGTACCTACGAGTACAAGCGTTTGTAGCATTTTAACGCCGAATTAGTCCTCGGGAAATTCCTTTGCGTATTGTAAGCTATTGTTTCGATTCTGGTGTTTGGTTTTAACAAGGTATTGAATGATTGTTAGAACTTTATAACATTGATTCATTCAATCTGTTTTATCAAAGTTTATTTTATAAATACTTACGTTTAACATTATTGCATTCCTGTCGATGCTTAAAAAACTCGTGTTTTATATAATTACGTATTTTTCTTGTTTATTATTCAGTTTCGTTACTGATCATGATAATAATCCTACTAAGCTTAATTTAGTTATCTATACAAATATTATAAAAAGGAAATATTTGATTGTTTGTTTGCATCGAATGGGCTCCGAAGTCCGAAACTACTGGACCGATTTAGAAAATTATTTGTTTATTAGAAAGTTATTCTTTCAGAGTGGACATAGGCTATATTTTATCCCGATATTCCCACGGAAACGGGTACCACGCGGGTAAAACCGAGGATCTGCTAGTGTAGAACAATGAATCAATTGTAATGAAAACTTAACTTTTAAATAAAATATTAAATGACTTAAAAAAATTACTACTCAGATCAGAAAACAAATTTTCACCAACTGCTTACAAACTCGCCACGAGATGCGGAAAAATATTGTTTTTCTTAGTAGGTAATCTACCTAATCTAGAACAGCATTGTTGTTTTGAAAGTCAAACCAAACGAGCAAGACAAACAACTTAAAGAAACAACAAGAAGAATAACAATTTAATGAATTCTGCGATGAAAACAGATTGAAAGACAAAACCGTATTTTATTGGTCATAGGTGTTGTTCGTTTAGCCAAAGAATCATTCATTGCAAGAAAAATGTTCAAGGCGATCGAACACGATGTTTTTTCGTGATCGTTGGATCTTGCTCATTCATATATACTTAGGTAGATACGCGTTAGACTTTAAAATTTAAATACACGAGTAATCACTAACATTGTTCGATGACGGAGGCAATTCTTAACGTTTTAATTATGATTGGTAATGACTGACTCAGTGGTTTTAAACTACGCAAAAGGCAAACGTGTATGTCAATGTTGTTGTTTACTGATAATCTGACCTAGATTAATGAGTTTTAATTTGCGATCTCATTTCCTTACTTTTAAAAACGATACCAACTCTTGCACATTTAGATAGAAAAATATTAGTTTAGATAATAATTATATTCTAGACCTTATTTATTTGCTGTATATTATGTGTATTGCTGTCGACTCTCAACTAAACAATCATATAAGTATAAGTTCTCAAAACTTTCCAGCCTTCAATAAGCTTTTATTAAAATTAATTGAAAGTATTTGATCTTTGTAAGCTTCGATTTATATGATCGAAGTTTGTAAGTTAGCAATATGGGCAATAAAGATATGAAAGATAGCGATTCATTGGCTCGCAAGCGCAAATGTCAAACCTATTATGAACTAGGTACCTACTTGTGTGAAATGTTTTATTGATTGATACTAGTGAGTACTATTATATATTCTGTGCTAGTGGCTGGCTGTATCTTACATATAAGAAAATTATGATGACTTGTTGTGAGTAGAGTAGGAGCGTTATCGATACTTTGAATACTAACTCATGTTAATTGACTTTAATGGATTCCTCTTGTGAGTAGTGAAGGATATTGTACTTGACTGGGGTAAGTCTAAAGTGCATACTAATTAGTTGCTCATACCTACCTAAACATCTGTACTTGTACTGTATAGTATAGACTGCACTGCCCTGTAATCTTACTCATTCCTAGTGATGTACCTTGCCCGGGCACGTTCCCAAGGACTGGAAAATTTGCCGGCAGCGTTGCCGGCAGTGTCCCAAAGTTCCCAGCAATATTCCCAAGCAGCATTTTGTAGATGAATATTTTACCATGCAAGACAATTTAAAATAAGACTTTAAAACTGTTTGAATATATTGAATTACGTAATAAATAGCCACCAACATCACAGGTAAGCACATATGAAATGAAAAATAGTTTGATATAAAATAGTCATACATTTTATTCAACAAACTAAGAAAACAAAACAAAATAATCTTGCCATATCTATTAACAAACTATAAAATTGTAAGACACAGAAGAAAAATACATTTTTTATTTATATAATTTAACAAAATGACAAAAAGTCTACTGGGAATTTTGGGCAATATTCCCAATAGTGGAAAATTGCCGGCAGTGGCAATATTCCCAGGCGTACATCACTACTCATTCCAAATACTAACATTCTTTTACCACCTTCAAATATTTTTATTTTCAGTACGCCAATAGTTTATGAAATGAAATAAATTGGTTGGGAAAACTATGCGCAATGTTTTGAAACCTGAAGGCATAATTTTCTTTTTCTTATAAAGTTTCGTGATCAACGATACAATAGCAGTTATTAGAAATAGTTTATGTCATTTATAAGTCGTCACTCGTCATACATCGCAAAAAACCATTCTAAAACTAGAAAGGTGTTCCATTTATTTATTTATACAGTGCTATTGGCCGTTCCTAAATACTGAAATAGACTCCAGCCTCCTGTACATGACGTATAAACGTAAACGTAGATCCGGCTTAAAATTAGCCCGTTATGAGCGATTGTGCAACAACGGTCTCTGCACCGCGAACTGCTGTAGGTACTTGCATAACACGCGTCACAGTGTAATGTAATTGAAGCAAGGTCAATCCACTAACAAGTTCAGGGTGGTATTCCGATTATCAATGATCTTTGTCCAATATGCATTTATGATCAAATAAATCCTTACTTATATTATAAATGCGTCTCTGTCTGTCTGTGTGTTACACAATCACACCTAAACTACTGAACCGATTTGAATAAATTTTGGTACAGAGATAGTCTAGAGCCTGAGAAAGGACATAGGCTACTTTTTATTCCTGAAAAATATCACCTTCCCGCGGGATAACGTCGTGTAGTACACGCGGGCGAAGCCGCGGGCGGAAGGCTAGTTATCAATAAAACCATTCATGAATTCGTTATTCGTCCAATTTCTTTGATCCAATATTTGATAAGTGGAATACCACCCTACAGGTAGAATGAAATAATAACCTCTAATATAGTAAGTGTGTAAGTACCATTAATGATTGTCAATCTTTATCAAATTCTTAGTCTTATTTGTTCCCGATCTGAAATATCGGGATAAAATAATAATATATAATAAAATAAATTTTATTGCACACGATTACATAAACAACACATACAGGAAAAATCTAAAAAAGAAAAACATACCATAGGCGGCCTTATTGCTAAACAGAAGTTTCTTCCAGGCATCGAGTATTCTTCCGGGCAAATAAAGTTAGTTGTAAGTATTTACAAAGTAGTGCAGTGCAATCCATTCTCAGCCTTTTACACATTTTAAAACTATTTAATATAAGTATGTGTATGTACCTATTCCTTGATAAACACGGAAGGTCGTCTGGATTTAATAATAAAACAAATTAGTACTTATACTATACAGCATGGGAAAAATTAAAATGGGCCCTGCCGGCCTAGCATGAGCGGCTTTTATCACGCGATATCATAATGGTACGGCGGCATACTATTATATATTCTGTGATGCCGTCTTGCTTGCCGTATCATATCATATCGCGCGATAAAAGCCACTCATGCTAGGCCGGCTGGAGAGAAACTGCCTTAAATCCTTAAGTTAGATCGAAGAAAACATAATCATATTTTTAAAAAGAACCAAAACTGCATTCTAAGATTTTCTAATATTCGCTTGATTTGCCCAGGAATCGAACCGGCAAAAATAAAAAAAAAACTATATCCTGTAGTTTTATCACCTCAATCGAATCTATAACGTCAATTATTAGATATAAGCACAGAATAATATTTGATCAAATCTCTTTTAACAAACATGGTAAATTAAATGAAAAGAAAACAATAAAACATGATTGATTCGATGTCGAGTCGTGTCGATGTCGTACTATTTCTATAGAAAAGTTGTTTTGTTTTTGTGAATGCAGTTTAGTTTCTTTAAAAAAATCATTTCTTTTAGAAAAAAGAGCTAACTATAGCACTTTCCATCCAGAGCTCATAAAATATTTCCACCCTGTATACCTAAAGTAGTAGGTATATACCACAATATTATTATTGTAGGTAAGTATAAATAATTAATATGGTAGTCCAATTTAGTAATTTAGTAATTTTAAATTTAGTAATTTATACGAACAGGCGATTTGCTACAATAATATTTACACAATTACCTAAACGTATTTAATTTTAGTTTCCTCGAGATAAAATTGTTGTTGCATTTGTATCTGTGTTAAATTGTATCAAACGAAAATAATACGTTTGAATCTCAGGTTTAAATGTTACTTAATGTTACCAATCCATAGGTAGGTACTAATATTATAAATGTGAAATCGTGTTTGTTTGTTCGTTACAATAACAAGACGTCGTCGATTCGTCGTCGTCCTAGTTTTGACGTGTCCGTCAAAACTAAGTAAGAATCGACGACATTTTTGGTATGGGTATAGCTTGGGAGATGAAGAGTGACATAGGCTCCTTTTTTATCCCGGAAAAATATCACATTGCCGCGGGATAGAATCGCGTACCGTACCTAATCGCGGGCGAAGCCACGAGCAAAAGACTAGTCTTTTATACATACGTCCAGATACAAATCTTTTTGATTGGACTGCTACGTTTCAGAAATAAGGTATTTTTTCATCGTAGACAAATCTATTGTTCGGCTGTCAATTTTATTATACTTGTTTCACAATGTCCGATAAGGAGATACTTTCCAGTTTACTTGACAGTTTGGTATTTCCCTGCTCGATCGAATCAGAAATGATGAGATCCGAGGAACTAAAACAACCGACATCGCTCGAAGGATTGCATCATAAGTGGCAGTGGGCGGGATACATAAGCGCGAAGAACCGATGGGCGTTGGGGCGGAAAGGTTCTCGAATGGCGACCTCGTACCGGACGACGTTCCGTGGGAAGGCCCGCAGACCCCCTACAAGGTGGACCGACGATCTGGTCAAGGTCGCGGGAAGCCGCTGGATGCGGGCAGCGCAGGACCGATCGTTGTGGAGATCCTTGTGGGAGGCCTATGCCCAGCAGTGGGCGTAGTTCGGCTGACATGATGATGATGATGATGATGACAGTTTTGTATGGCCTATCTGTCAAGTAACAGCTAATCAGACAGATCTTACTTAGACATTGTGAAACAGGCCCTAGACTTTCGAGGTAGACAAAACTCTTCTCGGATTCGATGTAACTTTACACCACGTTTATTAGGAGGACTTACCTATACTTATGGTATTATTTGCGTAAACTATAGGTACAACGCAAATAATAAGGGTTAATGTACGAATTGCCGTATTTTCCTTTTGTAATTTTGTACATACTTACTTATAACTTGACAACTTTTATAATAAGTATTAGAAATATATAATTTCTTTAATATTGCGTTACCTACATTGAGACTGTATCGAGCAAATTTTGATAATTTAATAACAACGATATTCGATTATTTACATATAAAAACTTATCTCGAAAGTTGTTTCCAGAATTTCGTACTTTATTAGTTGTAACTGGGTTGTTACTTAGTGAAATTTATTCCTTTGCTCTTAATGAATATGTCATTTAGTAAGTAAACTGTCCATAAATACGTGTAAAATACAATACAATTTTGTTAACTCATATAATATTAGTCGTTAAATAAATTACAAAAACGTTATTATGGGAAAAATATTGCTTTAACCCATAAAAAAGCAAATAGGTATACAATTTGAATTAAAAATCTATGTACATACTTACTTACAAAGTAGTTATAATTTGCATTCAAGCCTTGTTTACTAACCTTGACAGAATACCAAGTACAAGTTGCCTTCCTCGTGTAAATTTAACATAAGTAACTTACTTACTTATACACACATATTTATACGAGACAAAGATTAATTTTACGTGAGAAATTTTTAATATGTAGGTAAGTAGGTATATTTTTTGTATCAATTATAAAAAGTACAGTGTCATTAATCTAATTATTATTCATACTTTTCCAAACATGACAACAGTGGGACCACGGTTAAAGTCAGTCTTGTTTCAATTCCCCGTAGTCCCACTGTGAAACAGTGGGTCTACGGGGAATAAAAATTACCTATGGACCCACCAGTGGGTCATAGTGGTGGGGCCACAGGTAAAACCCGAATTTACTCAGTTTTAAAGTCTTTTGACATGTACTTATATTATAAAATCCGTGGCGAATTTTTTGTACTAACTACCTACTACCTATTCATGACTTATGCTTTATGAATCTCTTAGTAACGACCACCGTTCATTAAATCTTTATCAACATATCCTTAAGTGTTACATACAACCATACAATTATATTGCGTTCTTTATATTATGCCATGTAATGAAACCTTGAAAATAGATTCAATTTTAGTTACGATGTTTATCTACGGATATTCCTAGAATCGAAAGTCTTTCTCCTATGGCTTAAAATAAATCAGCGTACTAAATTAGCCTAGGTATACGAGTGTTATATTTTTAGTTTGGCAGCGTTCCCGGGTTGTAGTCAACAAAAAAGTTATGTAAGAATATACTGGAAAGGAATTTATTCACCAAAAATCGAGTAAATACCGTTTTGGTTGGTGGTACTTATGACTTCCTGGTTAGCTACCACTATCTTTTCGAAGTCTAACGCCATAACAGCGATGTCTTCAGCATTACAGTTAGATATAAGATAGCCAGTTTCTCAGAGTTTGAGGATTCCAGTATAAATAAGGCTAAGGCCGTTGTGGATAAAAATACTTAAGTATATAGGTAGGTACTTAAGTATATTGGCCAAGAAATAACGATGATTACTCAATAACACAGAATATAGAAATAACTAGATCATCATATTCACATTGTATTGAATGGGATACAGACGTACGTGACTCTTGTATGTGAACTGTTTTTAATGGAAAATTTCAGTCGACGCGATAGTGGTAAAGAAAACAATCGATACCTAGGTACTTAGTTGATCTTTTGAGCGGATATGCTACCCGAAAGTTGTCAATTACACACTAAACATTTTAATTGATACCTAGTATTGCATCGTATAGTATTTACATATCACTGGTCCTACTCCTTCTAATACCGTGGGCTCTGGATGTCGCAAATGAATGAAAAGATGGTTAGGTATGTCATGTTACTAAATAAATAGCACTTATCATAATGGAATGATTAGATATTTTATTAATAGGTACTTAACGTCGATGCACTTATTGAATATACAATTAAAGTGTAGGTACTTTACTTAAGTATTAAGTAATAAACGTTTGAAAATAATAAAATCTAAGATGATTTTAAGTTTCTACGTAGGAAGCTATCTCTGTAACCGACGTTAAAAATTCTTTCACCAGTAGATCATACATTATTTCTTAGTATATTAAAGATATACTTTTCCCTACAGATGAACCAGGCGACTCATTTCCTCGACGGCTCTCACATCTACGGCTCTAACAGCCGCGACGCAGCAGCACTGAGGGAGAAGACCGGTGGTCTACTAAAGACGTCTACTATAGAAGACGAGGAACTGCTGCCTCTTTCCACAAACCCCACTGAGAAATGCTTGGTCGGAAGCAGCTCGGATGTTTGCTTCAATGCTGGTGAGTTGAGATTTTTGAAGAAAAATTTTTTTATTAAAAAAGAAAGAAAAGACTAATGATTTAGCACCTTATTCTGTTTATTTGACTCTTATTTGGTTGTATGAAGCCTTATTATTTAAAAAGTTGTCTGGAAAAGCTGGAAAATATATTTTTTTTATGTACCCCCTTCCTTCCATAAAAGTCTAGACGTTTACATCAATAAGTACCTACCTACTTATCTACTATGAAACAGGCAATGTTATTGTGATAAGGATAAGATATGAAATAGGATTTAGTTTATGTCATGTAGGTAGATTGTTTGATAAGATAAGATAGGTAACGAAAATATAGCTTTTGTATGGATTTTTGTACAAAGTCGCTATCGCTACTTAACTAGTATAAAATACTAATTTTAGCTTTTAGTAAACATAGCTTCGATCATATTAGTTAAGAAAATAATAAAAATAAATAACGGAAATCTTTAAAATATGTATATACAATTTATAGGTCCCTAAAGCCTGACCAGAAAAATAAAAAAAACCTGGCTTGAGCCTGAATTTTAATGAAGCCACTTATTAATTTAGCCACTTACGCCCGAATATTCAAAAGCTGCTCAGTTTCGGGAGACTCTTAAACATCATGGATGTTTGAGATGCTTCTACATAGGTATGAGTTGCGTTCGAGAATTCGGGCGTTAGCTAGATATTAATTCACAACGGGGTAGCACTTAGCCTTCATCACACCTGATGTTAAGTGGTGATAGATAAAGCTGAAGGTGGAAGCGCACTACTCCCGGAATCCTCAATTATCGAGCTACTGGATATATATATATCTTATCTCCAACTGTCGGGACACAATAATGCCGAAAACATCATTGTTATGCCGTCAGACTTAGATTAGATGGTGGTAGCTAGCCAGGCGGACTAAGAACAAGTCCTACCACCAACCAAACCGAATACAATATGTACCCACACTGGGAATCGAACCCGGGACCTCTGGGTCTGATACCGGGCGGTGGCGTGTACCACTAGACCACACTGTGTCTAGTGGTACGAGCTATACAAGCTCCGTTCTTTAAATATTCCGATGACAGCCTATAGTTTAAAAACTACCTTAATTTAGAAAAAAAAGCCAAAATTCAAACAATCTCAACTGCAACTTGTTCTCATTTACCAGGCGATGTCCGCGCGAACATGCATCCTTGGCTGACGGCCCTCCACTCATTATGGGTCCGAGAACACAACCGCCTAGCCAAGAAGCTGGCTCTCCTCAACCCTGGATGGAACTCTGACAAGTTATACCATGAAGCAAGGAAGATTGTGGTCGCAGAACTCCAACATATCACTTACAAGCAATGGTTGCCAGCTTTGACAGGTATGTTTCTAATACCAGGTATTGGCCATAATTTTGCCTGTGGTCGGTCCCTTGTGGCTGACAGCCGTCCACTCGTAATGGGTCAGAACCCATTATGAATGGAGGGCTCTCAGCCAAGAGAAGAGAACACAACCGCCTAGCCAAGCAGCTGGCTTTCCTCGGCCCTGCGTACCTTTCGAAATCGTGCTAAAGATGATAAATTACTCATTCTATGACCCTATTGAAATGGAACTAACAACGGATTAATTTGCCTTTATTGAAAACTAGCGGCCGCCCGCGGTTTCACCCGCGTGGTTCTCGGTCCCTTGGGAATATCGGGATAAAAAGTAGCCTAAGTTATTCCTTATTACATCAGCTACCTGCCAGTGAAAGTCCCGTCAAAATCGGTCCAGCCGTTTCAGAGATTAGCCGGAACAAACAGACAGACAAAATTTTGGTATATGTACCGTATATATGCGGTTAAAAAAAGCGGTTATTTTAATATTACAAACAGACACTCCAATTTTATTTATTTGTATAGATGAAGTATTAGAAAAAAACGACCCGTCCCACATTATTTTATTTTCAAGTTTCTTTGCATGTAGTAAAAAGCGGTTATTTTAATATTACAAACAGACACTCCAATTTTATTTATTTGTATAAGTAGATGAAGTATTAGAAAAAAACGACCCGTCCCACATTATTTCATTTTCAAGTTTCTTTGCATGTAGTAAAAAGCGGTTATTTTAATATTACAAACAGACACTCCAATTTTATTTATTTGTATAGATGAAGTATTAGAAAAAAACGACCCGTCCCACATTATTTCATTTTCAAGTTTCTTTGCATGTAGTAAAAAGCGGTTATTTTAATATTACAAACAGACACTCCAATTTTATTTATTTGTATAGATGAAGTATTAGAAAAAAACGACCCGTCCCACATTATTTCATTTTCAAGTTTCTTTGCATGTAGTAAAAAGCGGTTATTTTAATATTACAAACAGACACTCCAATTTTATTTATTTGTATAGATGAAGTATTAGAAAAAAACGACCCGTCCCACATTATTTCATTTTCAAGTTTCTTTGCATGTAGTAAAAAGCGGTTATTTTAATATTACAAACAGACACTCCAATTTTATTTATTTGTATAGATGAAGTATTAGAAAAAAACGACCCGTCCCACATTATTTCATTTTCAAGTTTCTTTGCATGTAGTAAAAAGCGGTTATTTTAATATTACAAACAGACACTCCAATTTTATTTATTTGTATAGATGAAGTATTAGAAAAAAACGACCCGTCCCACATTATTTCATTTTCAAGTTTCTTTGCATGTAGTAAAAAGCGGTTATTTTAATATTACAAACAGACACTCCAATTTTATTTATTTGTATAGATGAAGTATTAGAAAAAAACGACCCGTCCCACATTATTTCATTTTCAAGTTTCTTTCCGCATGGGGGAGCTACAGACATAAACGTTTGGTATAGTGACTAAACGTTTTGGACAAGAGAAAGTTCAAAACGTTTTTAATGTTCCTGAGCCTGAGAAAATCAATGAAACAAAATATTTTCTTCCAGGGAAAGGTTTCGACGAGATGTACGAGTCTTATGACGCCGGTTACAACACGGAAATCGATCCAACTATCACCAACTCGTTCGCTACCGCCACCTTCCACTTCATCAACAGTCTCCTTGACCAGGATGTTGAACTTGGAGGCAGTTCCACCAGACTTATGGACAGTTACTTCAAGCCAGAGATCCTTGCAAAAAAGGGAGCCTTGCAGAAGATTCTGATGGGAATGGTGGAACAGAAGAGCCAGGGAATGGACTTAAATTATGATGATGATGTAAGTACCTATTCATATTTTAGTGATGTTGTCTTGTATTTATGTTCATTTGCAACTATTTCTTGGATGTTATTGCAAACGTTATAGAAATGTATGTATTAGATACACATAGTTGACATCTACATCTAAAATATACATTTGATTTTAGATGTAGATGTCAACAAATAGTTTGCAATTTTATTTACTGACTGCCATCGAAATTTTGCTTACTCCTACAAAATGAACAACTCAAATTCAGCTTTAATTTTATTTAGTTGAGTCCACGAATAGCTAATAAAGGTTTTTGAACTCATTTGAACTTCGTTGTGAATTTTTTATACCTACAACTAAATTAGTTTTTGATGAAACACTTTTAAGTATAACGTAGGTAGGTACTTACCCATAGTACCTAGGTTTGTAAATATAAGTAGGTAAGTATAATTTAAAATTTATAGATTCAAATATACTTACTATCTTTTATACAATTATCCTATACTAAAACCACATTTACCAACGTACTTAGGTCATTTATAAATCCCATATTACGTAAATACCGAAATGTGTTTCACGCCTTTGAATAATTTAATGTTTGTTCGAAGATTGGAATGAAACAAAACATATTTAAAATGAATTATAGCTATTGTTTGTATTCAATGATAAATATTGTTTAAAACAAACATTAAAATAAGAATACCAGATCATTGTTCGTAAAGATATAAATATTTAATTGAAGCATGTTATGAATTTTTGAAATAGTAAGTAGGTATTTAAATGTTTTGTAAACTTGTATAGATTACAAAACATTTTAAATGTTTTTTGTCACAGTGTGACCATGACCTCGTGCCTCCAAAGGTGCCAAAACGTTTGGAAAATGAAAAATAAAACATCCAGTTAAAGACAATTAATGAATGTAACGTAATGGAATAGCCGCAAATTGTTTGACAATTTTTAAAAAGCTAAGGCACCGCATTTATTAGATAGCTTCTCTCATCAGTCCCTATGTAATGCTGTAGGTCAAATCTTAAAAATTTGATTACTAATTTGCTTATGACTTCACTGTTCTTTCTCGCTTGAATTTCACAGTTTGTTATGAATTTGACACTAGCGAAGGTAAGCCAGGCCGCACACGAGCCACCGAAAAACGCCGCCACCGACCTCTTTCCTGTTTTTTTCATACATTTTATAAGAACGCCGACGCCGGCGCCGGTAGTCGTCATTTGTTCTTCTTCTAGGGCTCGTGTGCGGGGACGGTAATTGAAGGTGAAGTGACGACGGAATATCTTTACAAACTCGCACCCCTGAAATCAAAGAAGAGTTTGTTTAAAAAAGAAAATATGTTTATTTTCTCACCAGCTCCGCCAATACTGGTTGGGAAGCCTGGACGTGTTGGCCGTGGACATCCAGCGCGGCCGCGACCACGGGCTACCCGGCTACGCCCATTACCACGCTCTGTGCGGCCTGCCACAGGCGACCACCTTCCAGGACTTAACCGACGTGATGCCGCAAGAGGTTTGTATATTTTTGAAAATAGTTAATATAATAGTGAGTATGAAATCTAATTTATCTAGCTTCCTTCCTATCCGCAAATAAAATATGCAAGATGTCGTCCGTCGTCTGCAAATGCAAACAAAATACTTATTACAATGCTTCTTTATAGATAACTCTTTTCTTTCCACTTTAAAAATATTATGTTTTGGTTTCAAAAGTAACATATTGTAGTATGTCGTTGGAATGTACATTGGTTGAACAAAATGAGCGGAGCTAATATTTTCTATACTTACCTAATCTCTAATTTTGATCAATGATTCGTATAAAAGAGTAGCGCTGGGGAAGTGACTCTATTCCGACTACCTGATTTGCTATTTAGGTACTTGCTCAAGATTCAAGATTCAAGATTCAAATTTGTTTATTCAATTTAGATTGTTATTTACAATACTTGTGAACGTCATAGAAGCTACGCCATCGGTTCGCAAAACCCTACAGCGGGAGGCCTTGGAGAAGAACCGGCAAGAAACTCCAAGGGTTGCTTTTTTCTCCCTGTTTCATTTCATACAGAGTCGTCAAATTGAAAAATGACCTTAACATGGTATGACTAAGGTCAGTTTCCATCACAATTACACAATGGGTTATGATAAATACAGTTAAGTATAGGCGAACTAATGATCATAGCGGTGAACAAGATCCGTGCTGTCCGTGCTAGACATTATAGTTTGCCATTATTAATAACCATTATAATTTCTCCAGTTGGTGGACAAGCTGGCCGAGTTGTACGAGCAGCCCGCTGACGTAGATCTGGTGATCGGTCTGATGGCAGAGAGGCCGCTCGAGGGCTCTCTCCTGGGACCGACGGCTACTTGCTTCCTGAGTAAGTAGAAATACATTTTGTGAGAGCATAACATAAACCTTAAACTTTGTTTTAACATATCAAGGGGGCTACCGGCTAAAAATATGGGTATGGGCAGAGCCTTCTCTATAAACAAATAATAAATAACTTTTTACTATCACACCAATTATCTAAGCCCATGTAAATTTCATTGAGAAACTGTGTCATGGAAAACTTGATAACGGATGAATATATATATATATAGCTACTTAAATACTTTTTGTTTGTAAATACATACTTAATACACCTACATAGAAAACACCCAGACCAAGCCAAATAGACGAAGTAGTTATTACTTATTGGCAAAAAGTTATTACTTATTGGCAATAAGTAATGACTTTTGTGCAAATTGATTCAATCTGTAAGATCAAATATTTTTTTTCAATTTAGAGTTTATTTTCGCTACAACGATTAATTAAAACGATTTTAATTCGGGGCCAGACTTCAACCATTGAAGGTTTCACATCAAGTTTAACTTGCAAGTAAGCGGGATCAGCAAATAAAAGGAAAGATGTGTAGGTATATAGAGGTGATCCAATACGATTGAAGATTACCTGATTCAATTCGAAAACTAAGTAAGTATATAAGTAAACAAGTTGCTTATTTTTCTACAGAGGAACAGCTGTGGCGTACTAAAGCCGGCGATCGGTACTTCTACTCGCACACGGGCGAAGCCGGGAGCTTCAGCAAGCGGCAACTGGTCGAGATAAGGCGGGCCACACTCGCGCGACTCATCTGCGACAACACCAACACTGTCGCCGTGCAGAGGGATGTCTTCCAACACCCTTCAGAGAGGTAGGTTTAATTTGTGACACTGGAGTTTTTTGTTTTATTTTTGGCGATTGCAATAATACCTACCTATAGATAAGCAATAAGAAGACTTCATTAGGCTCCAAAAAACGATCAACTTTCGCTGTCAAAGTCTATTATAGTATGGAAACTGACAAAAGAGCTAGGTATCAGTTATAGGTATGGCGGTTTTGGCAGCTTTTTGACGGAAGCTAATATAGATAGATATAGATAGTTTACTTAGGATTACGAAAACGAAAGTCAAGTTTTCTAAAGTTTGGGTAGCTCTAAATGGAAGAGCGGAAAGTGACGAGCTCGAGTCCCGTCTAAGCAGTTGAACAAGGAAAGAGAGTTGTTGATAAAGGCCTAATCCGACGACGGACTTTTGTCAGCCGGACTAACTTAAAAAGTGGTAATTTTTGCCACGAACTCAATGCATACGACGTATAATTGATTCGTAAAGATCTAGCAAGGTGGCAGCTTAGGAGCATAATGGGCAGAACAATCTTCGTTGTTTACGTTGCATTCGCAGCAAATGTTTCCACTTTTAGGTTATGTCGGCGGACAAAAGTCCGTCGTCTGATTAGGCCTTAAGGGTGATGGCTCGTATTTGGTGACAACAGCGAAAGAGGGTTAAACTGAAAGATGTCAACTGATTCGGTCAAACAGCCGGATCCACACCAAACGATCCAACGCGCTCCGATTGCGCGGCTAGAGCACAGAATAATATGCGAAAAGCGGTTAGTGTGGACGTGACTCGCGCGATCCAACCCTCGCGTGCCTCTCTCCACCGCGTGCGATCTACCTATATGTTGTCGGTTTATTAGCCGGATCCATACCAAACGACCCATATTGGAACGGCGATCCCGCGATCTGCGAACCAGGATCATAGACCATTGATCGTGAATCGTTTGGTGCGACTCTGGCTAATTACCAATGTAAAAAAAAACCCCAATCCGGTTAACCGATCCGGTCAAACCGCAAGCTATCGCCATATTTGGTGGAGGACCTATTGCAAGCATGCCATTAGCAGTATTCTTGAAAATATTACCATATTTTTCATCTACTTTCGTAACTTACATACGTTTCAATTGTTACAGTAACCCAATTGTGTCTTGCGAAGAGATTAAGAAGGTCAACTTAGAAGCCTGGCAGGACCCATCCCAACAACCTGACATTTTGACTCGCACTAACAAATGGATCAAGACTAAAGTCGCCAAATCTGGCAACTCCACATAATAGACGCTAAGTGTGTAGAGAGCCTTATTAGCTACGAAAAGTCTCTACATATTTATTATATCGTGAAGTTTGTATGAAACCCATAATGCATGTAAACTTTTTAGTAAGTATAACCAATTGTATTTTTATTTTCTTTACCAGTTATAAGTTTTCATTTAATATGAGATACTTGCATTGTGGTTTAGTCGAGTGATTCAGTATTGAGATGAACGTTTAGGTATTTAAGTAATCCTATATTAATATAAACTAGATATAGATAAATGAGTTAGTTTGTTCACAAACATTTTTTTTGTGACAAATCCAATCATGGCATTGAGCATAATTTTTTAAGGTCACATGTACTTTTAACGCACGCGTAAGCGGGATAGAGCTATTTGGTATGATAGAGGCATTTCACTTACTCTTTACTACCGTACCTAAGTAGTGAAACGTTTTCCATTTAGTTGGGTACTTAATTCGGCTTAAAATTGGCATTGAAAGACTTAATAATTTTCGCATTTAAGGCAAACTTTTGTAGAATATTATTGTGCTCAATGCTTCAATTCAACAGTCATAAGCATAACAATAATATGTGGATTTCTGTATTTTTGGAACATCGAATTATATGTTTGTGGGCAAATGCAATAAATATAAGCAAGTACCATGTCGTACAACGGCTGTGATAACGTGGGTTACGCCCACTTGCCCAAGGTCCCGGGTTCGAGACCCAGCGGCTCAGATCCATATGTTAAAAGATCGTGAGCCGTGAGTTTATTAATAAATGTGTAATTCCTAAATTGTAGAAACAGAAAAAAAATAAAATGGTATTTGGTCGGGAAAATTTATCTGTTAAAAACGATGGAGGTTTTGATTTTAATTTATAACCTACTGGAAAGTGGTGTTCTTTGATTGTAACAAAAGGGTTTAGTGATTACAAAATAATAATTTGACCTGTAAACAGCATCCAGATAGCAGTACCTTTGTAACTTTAATCATTGCCAGTTCGACATTGCTAATAAAAATACTTTATTGTTAACTTATATTCGAAGCATTAATAGTCGCACATACTTCCTAATTTTAAAATAAAATATTCCACCAATACTTTTAAAAAGGAGGAGCCCGTGGCGCAGTGGTAAGCGCGCTCGGCCTGCGACCGTTGAGGTTCAGCTATTTTCGCAATGGTCGGTCACGGGATGGGTGACCAAAAACCTTTCATCTTGAGCTCCTCCGTGCTTTAAGGCACGTAGCCGTTGGTCCCGGCTGCATTTGCAGTCGTTAATACCCACCAATCCGCACTGGGCCCGCGCGGTGGGTTATGTCCATATTCCTTTTTCATCCATAAGGAAGGCCAGTGCCCCTAGGGACATGAAATGGCTGATGAAGACTTTTAAAAATAGATATGTTTTGTATGTTCATATTTTGTGATGTCGAGTAGGCGGTGATTATAATTTAATTCTAAAAACCTGTTCACGCGATTACAACAGCTGATTTTAACATTTAATTTTGACAATATTATTGATTACCTAGGGTGTATAACAATAATTTTCTTATGTAAGTATTTACCTATGTAGGATATCGATTTCTAATTACAATCTATTTCAAACATGTTCTGTTACTCAAATTAATTACAATGTTCCATTGTTTTATTTAGCTGCAAGATCGAATTTTCCTATCTCTTATTTTTTTCTTTATTTTTTTAAGTTTCTCCTCTGTCTGTACCTATGTAATGGAAAAGATTTAAAGCTACGACTGATTTACTTTAAAAAAGATAAATCGCTAACGCAATAATTAGGTACCTACTTTTATTGTGTTATTTAAATAAAAAGAAAACATGGCAGATATCTTTAAATGTGCCATAAAGGTGCTGATAAACTAGAGCATTCACTTGTAACAGAACATCGAGCATTCGCCGTTTTTAAATTTGTCGAACTGAGCAACGAACAGACCCAAGCATAGAGCCAAACATCGCAATTCGCAACGAACATTTTCATAATCTCTCTAGCGAACGCTCTAGTCGATGCGTCAAAATATTCTTCATTAAAAACAATGACAGAAGCTCGGTTCACCAAAAAGTTCGAAGCACTGGTTCTTTCGTTAGGATGCTCGCCAGAACGCTCGGTAGAATGCTCGCCAAAACGCTCACGTTTAATTTTCTGTAATTTAACATTCGCAAGAATGCTCATTACAAGTGAATGTTTAGTTTATCAGCACCAAGTATAAGCCAAAGACTGGGATGCTATAATACTTTGTTTCAATCACTTACTTTAAACTTTGTTACTTAAATATTGGGTAATATTTTTAAGTAGAGTAGGCACTGCATCTCAGAATTTTTTGTAAAAAAATATGAAGATATTTAAAAACTTGATTTGTATAAATATTTTCTCAAAAAGTATGTATTTAACGGCTCATTTCTTTTAAATATCATTGTAGCCTTAACACACAAAATTTTTATAACTTTTATTAATAAAATGTTAATATTATCCAAGGGTATCATTTACTAGCAATCTCTTTGAGGGACAATAACAAGTTCGAATGAAGATTTTTTAATAGTTTTTTTTTCTCGATAACTGTAATTCCTTTAGTTAATTCATTGTAGGTAAGTACCTACTTATCAAACATTTCAGCGGATTTTTTAATTTTAAAGTTTTTTGTTGAAATATTAGTACTTACTTTCGTACTTACATACTTATTTAAAAAATATGGTGTAAACACGGTTTTAAAGATAAGTAATCAAATAAAATTATTTAGACTTTACATACCTCCCTACAGATTTAGGAGTAGTTAAGTTATACATCGGCGTTTTACGTAAATACCTGAATCCTAGTAAAATTTTTGTTCCATGCCACAACAGAACTGAAAGCAGCAAACATCCTTCAGCTATAATACCGACCTATATTAAGAAGGCATAAGAAAAATTGTTCTAGAAAAACAATAATTAAGTCCCCAAGTAGGTACCCAAGGATTCGAACCCAGAATCTTTGAATTACTTACCTGTTCAGTGCTTTTACCTTTGAATTTGCTGAGAAAAATAGCATTGTCATGTGAATGCAAAAAAGAAATCTCTCTGCAAACATGGTGTTGTGATTACAAACTAGGTAAGTTTAAAAAGGTTATCCATCCATAAGGAAGGACTGTGGGACTCTCAGTAGACCTACTTACTTTACCGAAAAGTCACAGCTAAATACAAGTTATCATGTTCTACGTCGCGTTCGTCAAGTCATGAAAAGTATACCTACTAAATAACACCAAAGCTGTTTGTAATACCAGGGGGGTGTCACTCCGCAGTTTAGGTACGTTCGGGCGGCGCGCCTGCCGGGCAGGCGTATGGCATAGAAATTTAGTCCGGAAAAGAGCTAGAATATATGCGATAGAAAGAGATGCAACGACAACGAGTGGCCGTTAGTAATTTGCCTGCGCCGTACAAGCTGAATTCTACTTTATTGCGTTATATTTAGAGTTGCTATTTATTTAAATGACTTAGCGGAGTGAACTATCTGTTACATAGTAACTATTTAGTAATCTGTGGTAATACAAACAAAACGCGAGCTAATCCGCAGAAGTTAATTATCTTAACTTTTAATTGCCTAAATAAACTCACGTACAGATAGAGACTTGAAAAAAATTTAAGAGGATTTATTTTAGGTATGTAATATATTACTTACTTACCTACTAGATTCAATTTTTTCCACAGACTTATTGCTTATCCTATTTTATTGTGCATACAAGATATAAATGTAGGTAGGTATAAGTTTATTGCATAAAACTGATATAAGTAAGTAGGTATTTGTGTTCCTTTTTCACTTCGTTATATTAAAATCTTTAAGTGTCTTTTATTTTATTTTTTTGTAATTCCTATTGCCCATTTTTATTTAGATGTTAAACAGAAAACATTGGTTTTTTGGAATTTTATTATTTTAACGAACAAACTACAGAATTCCTATAATTTTCCCTAAAATGTAAGTATTTTGTAAGTAATGTAAGTATAATTTTGAATTTTTGAATCAATTGGCAGTAATAACTTCTAAGTCACTCCTATAAAACTTTTCGTTTTTGTTAGAAGGAAATTAATCTTTCTTTAAATTTTATTTGGCACCAACTCGGCGCCTCAATTCAATCGGACTAAATTACAAGTTCGGCGGACAATGTGAGTAAACTGCATTCATTTATCTCAATAAGTCGCTAAGCGCCCTTAGCACGAATTCAGCAATATAATAGCTAGACCATAGATCGCTTTAATCCGAGGATTCCCGAAAATAGGGTATTTTAAATTATGGATTACTCGCAAACCACAAGTAGGTAGGTACTCAAAATTTGGAATAAATATAATATGTTATTTTACAGTCTTTTATCTAGTGCTTCCGGCCATTATATTTTCCATTAGTGATACTTTACTGTATCAAATAAATTTCCAAACATCCGTCTAATAATAATTCAAATATCATATTACCTACTTGCAGTAAGTATACCTACTTGATTTTAGTTAATGAAAAACATATAAAAATAATTGTGTCTGAATGACCGAGGGTCTTATTCCACAGCTCACATTCATAGTTCACCCCATTGTAGTAGTGTTAAAAGTGTTTTAACCGCTTTAGTATTTGTATGTTGGAGGTTTTCTATAATGGATGGATTACCTGAAAAAAATAAATCATCCGATAACAAAGCACTTATTATGATTACCTGTTTTTGTATTCACAATGCTAAACTTATAATAGAAACTTGTCAAGCTTAGGGTCTCGTGGTATTATTTCTACTATTATTTCTCATATACCCACTATACTTTTCTTATAGGTACTCTTGTGCCCAATCATTTATAAAAAAAATTAAATATTAGAAAAAGTCGCCACCTTCCAATCTAATAGGTACCTACTTAATTCATTTTCATAAATGCAAACAACAAAAAAGTAAAAGCAATAAAAAAAGAAATTCACTCTTGTCTTTAACAACAGCTAGAGTCATCTCTGCGCGCAACTGGGGCGGTTTCGGCGCTAGTTACGGTTCATTTTTTTGTTCTTAGGTTATGGAATACCTAGTAGATTGTATTACAAGGAAGCAAAATAGCATATTTACGGCGAGGGCGCTATTTTGAATCCTGAACGCAGCGAGGGATTCAATATACGTTGGTGAAAATAATTTTGCGCCCGATAAATACACTCTAAGTACTTTTCATTTCGAATATAAGGAAAGTAAATACACTCTGCCTTTCATCCCCCTATATAAGAAAAGCAATAAAAACAACTAAAAGTTACTAGAAAATAAAAGAATGGTGGCTGGGGGCTTCGCCTTCTCTGTATTTTCTATTATATTTAAAAAAAATGACAAAAAAAAAAAAATATATGTCCATCGGGTGCCTCCTAAGTATCTCCGGGGCATCAAAGGGGGTTGAAAATTTTGTTAGATTTTAGCCACGACGCACCGTTTTTGAGATATTCTCATTTTTATAAAATTCATTTTTGAAAAAGTCCCGGCACCATTCAAAATCAGTAGAAATCTTTTTTTCTTGCCGATGAGGTAACTCTATAGTTGACTGTAACCAAATTCAGTTCTATTTTTAAAAATACTTTTACACCCTAGGGTGGAACGCAGAGTTTTGAACCCGCTGCTCAGTTTAAATATACATCATTTTCCGAATATGAGAGATGAAAAAGTAGATTGTATTACAAGGGAGCAAAATAATATATTTACGGCGACGGCGCTATTTTGAATCCAGAGCGCAGTGAAGGATTCTAGAGTAGAATCTCGAGCGCAGCGAGGGATTCTAAAGTAGAATCCGGAACGCAGCGAGGGATTCAATATACGCCGCCCGAGGTGAAAATAATTTTGCGGCCGAGTAATACACTCTGCTTTTCACCCCCCTCTATAAGAAAAGCAGTAAAGACAACTCAAACTACCTACCTTTCTTTGTCGTTCGGATACATCATAGCGCTAGTCGGGCAAGAAAAAAATTTTGAGTTTTGAAAAAAAATAAAATTTAAATAAAAAAAATATATGTCCATCAGATTCCTTATAAATATCTCCGGGGATGCCATAGGGGGGGTTGAAAATTTTGTTAGATTTAAGCTACGACTCACCGTTTACGAGATATTCTCAATTATCAGTAGAAATCTTTTTCCTTGCCGATGAGGTAACTCTATAGTTGACTGTAACCAAATTCAGTTCTATTTTTAAAAATACTTTTACACCCTAGGGTGGAACGCAGAGTTTTGAACCCGCTGCTCAGTTTAAATATACATCATTTTCCGAATATGAGAGATGAAATAGTAGATTGTATTACAAGGGAGCAAAATAATATATTTACGGCGACGGCGCTATTTTGAATCCAGAGCGCAGTGAAGGATTCTAGAGTAGAATCTCGAGCGCAGAGAGGGATTCTAAAGTAGAATCCGGAACGCAGCGAGGGATTCAATATACGCCGCCCGAGGTGAAAATAATTTTGCGGCCGAGTAATACACTCTGCTTTTCACCCCCCTCTATAAGAAAAGCAGTAAAGACAACTCAAACTACCTACCTTTCTTTGTCGTTCGGATACATCATAGCGCTAGTCGGGCAAGAAAAAAATTTTGAGTTTTGAAAAAAAAAAAAATTTAAATAAAAAAAAAATATGTCCATCAGATTCCTTATAAATATCTCCGGGGATGCCATAGGAGGGGTTGAAAATTTTGTTAGATTTTAGCTACGACTCACCGTTTACGAGATATTCTCAATTATATTTGAAAATTTCTCGGTCCCAAAAAAGTCCCGGCCCCATACAAAATCAGTTGTTTTTTTTTTAAAGTACTGCACACCCTTTGCTACACTCCAACCAATGCTTCTTTAATTATGTTCTAAATTCAAATCTCATCGTTTTGGACCCTGTTATGAAGCTGTTCAATCTCATTTATACCCTCTTGTCATAACAGGTAAACAATGAATCGTTTTGGACCCTGTTATTAGATAAACAATCATCGCTTTTCGAATGTATGGGATGAAAAAGATTATTATTCGATTTTGACCGCGCGCTGACTCTGGCACTCTACTTACAACAAATTGAGTTTTTGTTTACCTCATGGTAGGGCCCGCGGTATCTTCACTAAGCCTGCCACAGAATGGAGTTGCACAATTTGTTGTAGGTACCTAACCAGCGGCGATACACAACTCTGAGACAATTCTCAAGGGTAGTGAATAGCGATTGTGAATTGAAACAAATGCAGGTAGCTATTCAATGTTTTTATCACCGGCCTCTATTATTTTGTTTGGAACTTACGATCGCTTCACATGTAGGTACTCAACTAAGGGAATTGATTCTTAGAAATAATAAGACCTTACTTTTAAAACATGAAATAATCGAGTAGGTAAGCTTTGTGGAGATTATATAAAATGATTTTATACCACATGCTTTTATAAAGTTAGGTTTGTTTATAGACGTATGTTTTACGTTATTTAATAAAAATATTGAATTCCGGACGTAAGTATTCTATTTGATAAAAATAGGGGTTTCCTTTTTCCTTAGCCTGAAAATTACAGACATGAACATATAAACTTAAATTTCACAGATAAGTTTCTCAAGCTCAAGCCAAATTGAGTTTCAAACAGTCTGAGTAAGCTAGTGACTTGCATACAAAATTTAAAATTAACATGTCTACTCCTTTATATTACCTACCTGTCGACCTTCAATTTTCAGTACAAAACAATACAATAATCTAAGAAAATAGCTAAGGTAGGTACTCAACGTCATTCAGTTATATTATAATAGCTGTTAATGAACAGCGATCATTAACGATCATTTATAGCGAAGCATTGAAATAGAAAATCATAAATCAAATTATAAACAAAGGACCTTAGTTCCCCTTTATCTGGAGATGGTTTATATTAATTTACTTCCTGTCTAGGCATCGTCTGTATAAGGGGATCTTACTAATATCTATTATAAATGCGAGGGTGTTTGTTACTTAAGGCCCGTGGTATCGCCAACGACCTTGGCCATAGAAAAGTGGCCTAATTTTCCCGCCCGCTACCCGCACAAAAACAGCTTAAACACACGTTTCGTCAAAACTATGTATTTAGTTTTAAGTTAAACAAGTTAGCAATCTCTTCCTGAATGAAACGTGAAAATATCACTTGTAGTTTAGAAGCAATAGCGTATTTCAAGTTGAAAACAGCTTCATTTCAATGTTTTTTTTAATAGTATCTTAAAGACTATGTTTTTTTTAAATGCTCAGATTGAAGTTTATATAAGTATCAATATTTAATATATATTAATTCTGGATTCATCAGTAGGCTAATTTATGAGTTTTAGGGCTTAAAAAATGATCGTTTCACGACTACATGCACCTTAATCACGGCGAAACGATCTGGGCCCCGATCGCGGTAATCCTATGACGCATTAGTCAAGTGTACGTGCAGTTGACGTGCAATACCGTTTTTGATAACACGCGGCTTTGACAGTGCGACAACGTTTTCTGTTCCGGTGATAATCTTTGGAACTAAAACAGTTTTCATACGACAGTCTATTTTGACAGCTAATTTCGTGGTTCCTCTGTCAAGGATGTCATCAGATCAGACAGGATTGTGGGACTATTGGTTTGCGTGACGTGTGCGTCGTTATGTCATTATATGGCAAGAATTTGATAATCAGACTGAATCAGGGCAATGCCAAACATCTATATCTATACTAATATACAGGGTGTTAGGGGCACCCTTGCAAAAACTTTAACCATGGCTTCAGGCCTTCATGCTGAACAACGCACAGCAAGATTTTTTGTCGGAAATGAAAAAATATTTCGACTCTTCATACAAAATGTCCCGATAAGTTGCTAAATTTGTATGAAAAGTCCAATATTTTTTTTCATTTCCGTCAAAAAATTCTTGCTCACGTTGTTCAGCATGATGGTCTGAAGCCATGCTTAAAGTTTTTGCAAGGGTGCCCCTAACACCCTGTATAAAGAGGAATGATTTGATTTATTGTTTGTTTGTTTGTAATGGATAAACTCAAAAACTACTGGACCGATTTTAATAATCTTAAATCTGATTTTTTTTAATTCGTCGCCACTAGATATCTGCTTTCTTTCTGAGTACCTAACATACGGAAACGGGAACTACCTACCTAGAAAGATATATGAATGAGATTATTTTTACTTTTTTGCGTTTACAATGTTATTTGATTTATTGAAAAATATTGAAAATGAAGTATTAGAAAAAATCGACCCGTCTCACAATTAGCTCCGATAGGACTCGAACCTACGACCTTTCACTGTCCATGCGAATGCTCTTCACGCGAAAGAGCATTCGCATGGACAGTAAATGAAAGGAACAAAAAACAGGGGGCCAAGCTTGCTATCGTTAAGTCATAATCGTGTCTCAATTGTAGTTCAATTGTAGTGCTTTTTTAAACACCAGTTACAAGAAATGTGTACTTTTTTCACAATACTACTGATTGACCATCAGTATGATGTGATGTGTGTGATTCACATCACATCATACTGTCATAATTCTTGTAACTAGTGTTTTAAAGAGCACTACAACCTACAACTGAACTACAATTGAAACACGATTGAGACACGATTGTGGCTTAACGTTAGCAGACTTGGCCCCCAGGAAGAATATATTTTCTTACTAAACTGGAAGAAACTAAACTCTCTACACTCTAGAGCTTCTGGTTCTTAGTGTAGCAGATGTTATTTGAGAAGTAAAGTTATTGATTTCTTGTTATTCTTGCTAGGACTAACTATCTTGCTGAAGTTTGCTACAAACTTCAATGTTTTCACACTTGTCTATAGGTCAATATTGACTCGACATGGGTGCTAAAGTTTACGGTTTTCAGGTAGTACCTAGATTCAACACTTTAGTATACTTACCTAAATAACACAATTAATGCCTTTCCTAAGAAATTATTTCAACGAAAAATATATTATTATTAAGTTTTATTGACGACTGTATTGTATCGATAAATTATTCGAAAATGATAGTATTCTGCACGGATAGGCTGCGTTCGAGAAGCTATGGTATACGAGTATATTAGCGTCCAAAATACATTTCAATGTCTCAAGATGAAAGTCTTTGACCAGTGTTCGTTGCCAGTAATTACTTATGGAAGTGAGACGCGGTTGTTTATTGTTTAGTATGGGTCTCATAAAAAGGCTCAAGGGCACCCAGCGAGCAATATATAGAGAGAGCGAAGCTTGGTATTTCCCTGCGTGATCCAATCACAAATGACGCGAGATCCACAGGAGAGCTAAAACAACCGATACCTACGAGTATAGCTCGAAGGATTGTTCAGTTGAAGTGACAGTGGGCGGGACACAAAGCGCGGAGAACCGGTGGCCATTGTGGCGGAAAGGTTCTTGAATGGCGACCGCGCACCGGATGACGACGTTCTTTAGGCAGGCCCCCTGTTGTTGAATTTTGACACTTTTCGCATTGCCCGAATACTCGTACGCTACTTATCTTAGGGAGCGTCTCACACATCGCCCTGTCTCTTTAAATGTCAAACGTATGAAAGAGATGCCATGATGTTTGAGACGCTCCCAAAGATGATTAGCGTACGAGAATTCGGGCGTTATGCGTGAACACAGCATCGATGGGCAGGCACCCTACAAAAAGGACTGACGTCCATCTGGCCAAGGTCGCGGGAAGCCGTGTGTGAAGATAATTGGGAGAGAGCTACGCCCAGCAGTGGGCGTCGTACGGCTGAGTTGATGATGATGTATTGTTTTAAGTTAAGATATAAGATCTTGATTAGTTGTGACGACGTTTTATAAGAAATCCATCATTTTATTTTATTTTATTTAAACTTCATTGCACAATAGGGTACAAAAGGCGGACTTAATGCCATAAAGCATTCTCTACCAGTCAACCAGAAAGCTGGGTACTGAGATCATCAGAGGCGGTGCAAAAATCTGATCAAGAGAATAATGTCAAATTAAAATATAAATATTCATAATAACAACATCATCATCATCATCCATTAATCCTTTTTCATAACTTACTTTAAAATTTCTAAAAGCCCGTCCATTCCACGACACATAGGTTTTGTTATTTAATTAGGCACTGTATGAACAACACTCACCAAATTTCATTTCAATCTGTTTGATGTGCAAAGCTGGCGTTGATTGATGTATTATTAAATTTGATTAACATACCTATTGTTCTAAGTTGTTACATTGTTACATGTTGCAATTTAAGTCAAAAGTGGTATTTGTCTATTGCGTTCACTCAACTCGCTAAATTATTATACCTAGATAACGATCTGAGCTGACTCGTCTAATGACGTCCTCTGGTCTAAATAACTTACTGTATTCTACTTATATGACGTTTCATGAGTTACAGAAGTTGTCTTTGCAATACTTTGTTAAGCATTTTTTTAGGATAAATTGTGACAGATGCCCTGTAAGTAGCTTTCAGGCGGGATTCAAGCCCGCGCCCCTGGGAATCCAGCCCAATGCTCACACGGACTGTGTGACCATTTGGGCTCACATGGTGACTAAAAAAAAGTTAATTACTTAACATAAAAAAATGAAATAAAATATAATTTAATATAATATGTATGTTAGTCTGTAAGGTA
Organism: Crambus lathoniellus; assembly: GCA_949710035.1. NCBI lineage: Eukaryota > Metazoa > Arthropoda > Insecta > Lepidoptera > Crambidae > Crambus > Crambus lathoniellus. The sequence continues at coordinate 16,910,622 of OX453307.1, forward strand.
TTTATTGTATGGACCATTAGAAGCCTGATTTACATAAATAAAAAAAAATGGTTTAAAACAATTATTATTAACTTTAAACATATTATTGATTGTGAGACGGGACGATTTTTTCTAAATAAGTAAGTAGGTACTTCATTTTCCATTTTTCAAGAGCAGGCAAATGACACCTCTTTGTTTTATTATTGTAGGTACTTAATACAATTACGGGAAATGGAGTAACCTTAAATGCTGTCGTCTGTAGTGGTAAATACGAGTGTCGAAGTTACTAATGGCATGGTTTGTAGAGCATGGCGTCCCGTACCTAGATATCATTGAGGGTCAGCTGTTGCAATCACTACATAGTATAAAACAAAGTCCCTTTCTTTGTCCCTATGTCCCTTTGTATGCTTAAATCTTTGAAACTACGCAACGGATTTTGATGCGTTTTTTTTTAATAGATAGAGTGATTCAAGAGGAAGGTTTATATGTACTTTTTATCCCGATATTCCCACGGGAACGGGAACCACGCGGGTGAAACCGCGGGCGGCCGCTAGTTTATAATAATGCGCTTTTTATAATAATTATACTTCTTTGTAATCAATGTTAAGGAATACAGGTTTTGAAGTTTTCTTTTTTAATCCCCGAGCGCTATGCACTAAGCTAAGGGGGGTGTAGGTATATGTGTAGTTATAGGTACTGAGTGTGTATCGGTCTAGGAAATTGTAGCTCTCAAAACAATAATGGTCCGATTTTGAGGCGATCCCAATGATTCTTATTAAACACACATAGAAGAACAAAAATTCATGTATCAGAATAGTATATTATGATACAAGTGAGCTAACGTTGCTCATTATACACGAGGCTGTGGGTTGCAGCCCGAGCCGCAGGCGAGGGCGTAAATCAGCCGAGTGTCTAGTGAGTAATTTGCTCACGAGTTTCATACGCACTTTTTCAACACACTTGCGAGGAAAAACAAACATTTATTGCATTCATTCATAAATTAATTAACCTAATTAGCTAAGAGAAAAAGCGCGCAAGTTTTTTTTTTTGCACGCGCCAAATGTAAGGTCATTGATTACATACAGCCATACAGCCTACTTCAAAATAATTATAATAAAAGTGATAAAACGCAAATTTTTTATAACAAATTATTGTGAATTATAAATAATTTGATAATAATATACTTAATTATGTTTTTTTTACTTAATTAGGGACATATTTATTTATTCTAAAAACGTAAATGGATTTTCAACCGTATAAAACCTCTTTGTTGTTACAAAAAAAGAACTGTACGTATTACCCGGTGAAATTGAAAATGCTCTGTTTACTCGCATATAACTTGCAGTTAGGTACTAACTTAACTTTGTAGGGGTAGTGTATTACCCGGTTAAATTGAAAAGTCTCTGTTTACTCGCATATAATTTGCAGTTAGGTACTTACTTAACTTTGTAGGGATAATTCTATTACGCAACTAGTACTGTAATATTATTATGCACGCGTGTTTTATAGTTCGGTTTATGGCCCTAAGATCGATGTTATAAGGCTCACTTTATGAGCAAGTGTGTTGAAAATAATATTATGTATTCTTTCATGATATAAAAAAATTAAAAGTGACTCTTAGGATTAGTTTCTTTAAGTTTATCTTTCTAAATAGTTATTTGTGATGAGAAATTATAGTAAAAACTCCGTCTTATTCGCAAATATACTTTTTATTTCATATAATCTTCATTATTAATGTAAAGTGATTAAGCTTTTCAAAATAAAGATGGAATTAAGTTCGGTTCAGTGACAAAAACAGCAACGGCGTTTTTTCATGATTCATTACCAAGCTAGCATCAAGAAAATATGAATACAAGATAGATAGATAGATAGATAGATAAATTGTTTATTTCCATCACATACAACACACAGATGATAAATGACTTCATAGAGGAACATACAAAAAAAAAAACTGAACTGTGTGCCGCATCGAGACAGAAAAAGGCAAAAACTCAGTGATAACTTGAGCTTTGCTTTGAGTTAAAGCAAAGCACTGATTTTCAGTTTTTGCCCAGTAAGCGCGTGGTCGCATGTGACGACACAGACGTGTATGTAAATATTAGAAAATAGAAAAAAAAAATTATGTAAATATAAAACATTAATTAAAAATTTCATTATTATTACAATTATTATTATTATTGGTTACTTTATATAATTATTATTATCAATATAAAAGCATTCACTGTTGTTAGTTATTATTATTATTTACATTAATTAGTATTAGCATTAGAATTAGAATAAGAATTAGAATATATGTAAGATACTTTTATTTATTTAGTTAAAGGAGGCAGAATCAGAATCAGAAACCGTTATCAAGCTATCACACGTGCTTATTCCCAATTTTTGCATTTCGAGTAGTGCTGATTTTACATGCTTTTTAAACATTTTTCGGGATATATTTTTTCTTAACGGAGGTGGAATATTGTTCCAGCACTTAGTAGCTTGATAACGGAAACTGCCGGTGAACGCCTGCGTTTTATGAGTTTGATACGACAAAGGCGGCTTTATCTGTCTTGGTTGCCTGTATTCACCCCCGCGATTAGGTGCCGTAGGAAATTGCAGTTTTTCATACAAGTAACTTGGATTCTTAGACTTCATAAGATCAAACATTAAAACGGCTAAATGAAAGTACCTGCGTGATTCCATATTTAGCATCGCGGCCTTGTTGATAAACGGTGATACATGAGTACGAGGCGGAATATCAAAAAAAAAACGGCAACAGGCATTCTGAATCCGCTGTACCAACGTCTTACTCCTACTCAAGAGGCGGGGCCCGTAAACAATATCACCATGATTAAGTCGTGACAGTATAAGGGATTCACAAAGGGTAACACGAGCTTTTTCCGATAAAAGACCACGTATCTTATAAAAAATTTTTAGGCGATAAAAACAAGACTTGACAAGACCCAAAATGTGTGACTCAAAGCGCAATTGGCTGTCCAAAATAACTCCGAGATTTCTAGCCTCATTCACTCGCTCTACAATTTCGCCACACACTTTTACACCAGTAGGACTGTCTGAGATTTTTGCAATCTGGTTACTTGTACCGAGTACCATAAACTTGGACTTGTTAGGGTTGAGCACTAAACCATTATCAGCAGACCAGGTGGCTACAGCATCCAAATCATTGTTGATCTCCTCAATTATTTCTTTTATTTTATGCGGTGCTTTAGATATGTATAACTGCACATCGTCAGCGTAGCAGTGATATTTACAGTGTTTAATTACAGATGGTAAATCAGCAACATAAATAATAAAAAGCAAAGGCCCGAGTATAGACCCCTGAGGCACCCCGCGTTTGACGAATTCTGCATTAGAAGTTAAACATGACCCGTCCTCCCTACGTAGCCGCACTGCTTGTTGTCGGTTGCTGAGGTAACTATCGAACCATTTGACCGTTTCGACATCGCATCCATAATATGATAACTTTGATAACAGTAGCGGAATACTGAGACACTCAAATGCACGTGAAAAGTCAAGAAGCGCCAGTAATGTGATATTTCCCGCATCCTGTTCCACCAGTATACTATCCGTTATATCCAGCAACGCTGTAACAGTACCGCGGCCCTTCCGAAATCCGGATTGAAGTTTAGGGAGAACGTTGTTTTCTTCCACGTACCGAATAAACTGACTATAAACAGCCTTTTCCAGAATTTTGGACAAGAATGGCAAAATACTAATGGGCCTAAGGTCTTTAAGCTCACCGGGTGGTTCAACTTTCGGCAGTGGTGTAATGAGTGATGTCTTCCACTGAGAAGGAACTGTACAGCTAGCAATAGACCTATTTATAATTTGAGTGATAACAGCAAGCGTGCGCGGCAAAGTCAGCAGAACCATGTCCCTACTGATGTTATCACAACCGGTAGCATTGGATTTCACAGACAGTATATACTTCGAGACGTCAGACTCAGTAACTGGTTGTAGCTTAAAAGGTGTTGAAAAAGAATGATGCCGGTGGTGTTCGTAATAGGAGAGCCGCGAAATAGGAACCGTCCCCGAACCTGGTAAATCTAAAAAGTGTTTGTTTATTACATTTGGGTCTCCAAAGCAATCGGGAAGGCACTCGCGCTTCCCATCATTGGGCAATATTTTTTGCTTTAAGTTCTTCCAAAAAAGTTTCGGGTTATCTGTGTTTGAATTGACACAGTGATTAAAGAAAGCGCGTTTTTCATTCCTAATGGCAATCGAGACTGCATTTTTCATGTCTCTGTAATACTGTTTGTGTACATCCAATTTCGTCCTCCGACATCTAGTATGGGCCTTTTCACGCATCCTAGTCATTAACCTAATCGTATCTGTTATCCAAGGAAGGTTCTGGTTTGATCGTTCCTTAGTCCTAACAATAGGAGCGTGCTTATCCAAAACCGCTAATAAAACGCAATTAAATCTATCAACCATGCTCTCCACAGATGGTGACTCAGACAGCGATTCCCAATCTATAGCATCGATGTCGGCATTGAAGCTTTCAAGATTTATGTTTTTTAATGGTCGATACGTATAAAATCTTGGCGGAACTTTTAACTTTTTTAATACAAGGCTAAAATTAATCATATGACCCAGGGAGCCAGTAATATTTGTATTCGATATTTCCCGAATTTCACAATTAGTGCAGACGAGATCGATAAGTGTATCAGAATTATATGAGTGATGGGTTGAATCCTGCACAACTTGCTTGAGATCCATGCACAACAGAAAATCATTTACCTTCGTAACACAACTATTTGGAATGTCAAGCATGTTTACATTGAAGTCACCCATAAGCACAATGTAATCGTAGTTTGAAAACCCTGAGATAGTTTCCGTGAGTGCATCAAGATATAGGTCAACACTTAGCCATTGGGGTCTATACGCTGTGCCCACGATCACGCGGTGGTTATTCGCCTGAAACGATACCCAAATTTGTTCTATATCCGTGCGTAAGTGCTTTATAAAACGAACTTTCAGCAACACAATTAGCAACTTTTAACTTAGCAATAAAAAAAAATAACCAAAAAGTTTCAATTTATTATTCTTTCTACTAGTATTCGAATAAGAAATTATTTGTTACTAGGGACTCCGCATGGTTCTACCCGCGTGGTACCTACCCGATCCCGTGAGAATAATAAATAATAATAATAATATTTGAATTCTTAATTTTTCCTCCATTTTACATAATTTGTGGCCCATCATAATTTATTCTACTTATTTTAGATGCGTTAAGATTTATAACTGGTTCTTAAACTGGGAAAGCCCGTGCTATAAGTACCAGCAACCTTACGTTTGCACTGATTGGTTAGCATTTAAACCACAATCACACAAAACAAGAATATCGAAATAAAATATAGGTTATGGTACTAAGGAAGAATGTAGCTACATATGAAAGATTGTTTAAAATTGGTCTATTACTTTTTGAGTTTATTTACTACTAGCGGATCCTCGCGGTTTTACCTGCGTGGTACCCGTTCCCGTGGGAATATCGGGATAAGATATAGCCTATGTAACTTGGGAAGTATGTAGCTTTCTAATAGTCAAAGAATTTTCTAAATCGGTCCATTAGTTTCGGAGCCTATCAAACAAACAAACAAACAATCAATTCTTTTTAATGTTAGTATACTCTCTGGGGTCGGTCCCTCATGTCTGAGCATCTTGGTCAGCATCAGGGTTGCATCTGGAGCGGATGCCTCCACCGGTTACGGTCCAGCGCGTCTCTTACGACCGTGTGTAGTTTGGAGGATGACGAGTCTTTTATTTTATCGGTCCATCTTGTAGGTGAGCGACCGCGTGATCTTTTGCGAAGAATATTAGAATGCACAAACATACAAATAAATAATACTGACCATTTACTCCTCCGTGCTTGGTTGGTGCCGGCTACGTTTGCAGTGGGTAGTCAATGTCACCAGCACGCATTAGGCCCGCGTGGTGGGTCATGTCATGGCCCATTCTCCTTATCCAGCCATAAAGAAGGCCTGTGCCTGTGCCCCAGCAGAAGGGGACATGAAATGACTGATGATGATGAAAGCTTGTAAGGAGTTGCCATGGTAAGCATGAAAATATTTATATGTCGAACAAAGTGAAAGGCGTCCATGTTATGTAATTTGGTGCACAGACCCTTTATTATTTATTAATCATGGGTCTTTTATGCGACGACAGAACTGAGATAAATTCGTATTCGTGATGAAACACATCCTTGGTATCTTAACGTGTAGCTTCAAGCGAAAACTTAAGCCGTAGAGTAATTTTTTTTGTAAGTACGAATATATTAAATCTTCGTATAATTATTCGTCATGGTGCGAAAAACGGCTAATAGTAGATGGTACCTAACGAATTCAGTAAGTTAGTAGTAATAACTCTTCAGTTATAACAGTCATAAAAATATGAAATATGAATAAATGTGCAGGACATTTATACTACCTAAGCATAGACAATAACAAGAAAATTAATTAGGAAGCTAAGAAATATTATAATTTTATCTGCATTAAGTACTTAATGTTTTACAGCTCACCTTAAAACACCTTAGTGTTAAGGCCGCTAAGGATCTTATTTTATTAGTTCTTGGGGCACGGTAGTCCCCCGCCAAGATGAGCCAAGCGAAGTAAAAGGGCACTACCTACCGTTTCTCGCCGTGCTCCATCGTATTTTTGAACCCTCATAACTTGGGTTTTGATTGGACTGTACCAGAAAGACAAAAGTCTCGTGGTATGATATCAGCAGTAGGTTAAATATACATCGAAAGTTTTAATTGCATAGCTTTTAAACTTTAGATTTTATTGATATATAAAAACCTCGATTTTGTCACTCACTGATGATCATCAAATTTCTTAGGTAGGTACCTACTTCCTGCTGAAGTCCTAGAAAGCTGAAATTTGGTAGGTATGTAAGCTACAGGTAGTATAGTAACAAACAACAAAAAAATTCAACAACTTGTAACTTTTGCCCCTTTACCCCTAAAACTTGGGGATGGAATTTTGAATGGGACTTAGGCAAATTTTGATGCTAAAGGGACTCTTGATTTTAAATAGTAAAATACATATTTTATGATAGTTAATGAATTACCCTCCACCCTTTAAATTAGGGGATGGAAGTTTGTGTGGGTTTTCTTGTACAAACTCAATTTCATACCAAAGATGAAAATTATACAAGTAAAGAGACTAGTTATTACAATCAAATACGTGTTTCAGGATTTTAAATACAAATATCACTCAACGCAAAAAAAAAACATTGTCACAAGCATCTTACAAAGAGTGAAATCCCACCAAAAATATTTTTATGCAACATGCTGCCAAGACGAGACCAAAATAATATGGCTCGCACTGTCGAAAAATTATCAGATCTTATGTGATTCTAACTCTGCACGACCTAAATCTACAAGCCCCTAACTTCTCAAACTCACGAGTCACGAGTTACAGAGGCTACTTAGGAGTAAGTCAAACAAAATAATTATGTGGCTTGGCCGCTTCGCTCCTATTGTCACAATATGGGCGTAAGGTGAAAAATTTATTCACTGTTAATTACTTTTCTGTAATAGTTCTTGTAGTAAGTAAACGGCCAAGCCACATATTTTACTTCGGAGTAGAGTTTGTGAAGATAAGGGCTTGTAGAGTTAGGTTGTGCAGAGTTAGAAGTTTGGCTCTACATGAGATCTGATATTGACAGTGCGAGCTCGAGTCTCATTTTGGCAGCATTTTACATGAAAATGTATATGATGGGTAATTTATTCGAAGAAGTACAAGTTTAGTATTATTTATGACGTAAATCTAACAATATTTTTACATGAACAACATACAACAAATTGCCTTTGAATCAGTAGGTATAATACATTAATTAAAAAAAATCTGGACTGATAGGTATTCAAAACTCAAAATTCAATTTATTATTCAATTTAGGTTTGTTTATCAACACTTCAATGAACGTCAATGAAGCTACGCCATCGGTTTGCAAATCCTACGGAAGGAGGCCTTGTAACGAGAAGAACCGGCAAGAAACTCACCAAGGGCTATTTTTTTCTCCCTGTTTTAATTTAGGTACCTATACAGAGTCATCAAATTTGAAAAATGACCTTCACATAATAGTAAGTTTACTTTCCATCACAATACAGATACCGCTTAAATTAAATACAATTTTGCTTATTACCTAAAACAGTAAACAATTTTCAACTACAAGGAATCATTTAACATAGTTTTCAAAATCACGCAGGTAAAACCGCGGGGGGGGGGCATTAGTAATTAATGAATTTTGCGTTACCTAAACGGCATTGATTCTTTATTCATGTCAAAATAAGTTACCAAGAAAGGAGCAGGAAAGTCAAACCAATAAATCCGTACTATACATACTAATATTATTTTGATAGTGTTTGTTTATTTGTGTGTTGTTGGTTGTGTTAAACCACAATGTTTTGTGTCAAAACGGGGAAACGGATCAATGTGATTTTTGGTATGGAAATACTTTGGGAGCTGGAGAGTGTCATATATTATTATGCTACTTTTAATAGGTACCGTAAAAAATAACACATTCCCGCAGGATATCGTCGTGTAGTCCATGCGGGCGAAGCCGCAGAAGGAAGGTTAGTGTAAAAATAAGTTATCAAGTAAAAAGGAGGAAAATCCGACCAATAAAATTTTAACATTAAAATAAATTAGCGTGGGTTCTGTGATGTTCTAAATTTTGCTCCGTTAAATTCTTCGTTTGTTTGTGTCGTGATTTCCATATAGCTGAGCTTTTTTCCGCGTAATAGCTGTTTTAATAATGAAATTCAGCATTTTCTGTGAATATGCGAACTTGTTATTTTATGGTTCGTCCCAGTTGTTATTCTTTTCGTGAAAAATAGCCAAAGGTCATTCATAATGGCTATACATTCAATGCTGAAACTTTGGTTTTAATTTGTTCTGCTTAGCACCAGTGCCCAACTCGATGCTATTTTATGTCTTTCAATATTTTTTTATGACTACTTTTTGTTTGTTTTTCAACGCTACGGGTGAAACTGTTGTGGCATAGAGATCTCCATTTAGTAATTGAATTGAAACATTATGTCAATGCTGAAATAGGTAGTTACAATAACGCTTAGTTTTGGGAATATTCTTTAGCCATCCATATGGAAAGCCAGTGCCCCAGCAGTGAGGATATTAAATGGCCGATGATGATGATGATTGGGAATATTTGTCTTCGATGATCGAAGATTTATTTAAAAGCTGAAAGGCGATCGCCGCGTAGGTACTTACTTTGTGGCTGAAACCCCCACGGGATCCGTCATTGACGATTCGTCAAAACACACGAATGTCAATAGTATAGTTAAGACTTAGGTACGCCTACATTTTTCACGATTCGTCGTCCGCCATTAAAATAGAGACATTATAACTTAACATTTGTCAGAGGCGCTGATGGTCGTGGTCGGAAGCCATCCCATGCTCCGCCGCTTCCACTCGATTCTGAAATGCCCGGAGAGTGAGAAGGACGGGTATAATGAAGTTTAGTTTTTCATAGAACTATTTAAAGGCCGTAAAGTTGATGGTAGGCACCCTGGGCCAAGTATTGGGACAATATATTGGGCTAACGTGTACAGGGTGCCTACCATCAACTTTAAGACAGCGATTCAAAAATAGCGCGATGCAGAATAGGTTCCTAAAATGAATTGCTTTCTTTCGTACTACGACCTTCTGAAAACTGGATCGCATATGAATTGCTAAATGTGAATGACCGAACGATTTGTGTCCTTATTTCTTCTACCCGTCTCTTTCACTCGATTCTGTCATGCCCGGAGAGTGAGAGGGACGGGTATAACCTGCAGGTGACATGTTAACTTGGCCGAGTTATAAGTCAAATAAGACTACATGACAGCTTAGCGGCTGTGAAATGTCATTGAATGATCACTGAATCGCTGTCATTGATATTAAGCTGTCGTGGTACGAATAAGCGAAGCAGATCAGTTTAGGTCCTAAACAAAACCGCAGAGTTGATGGTAGACACCCAGGTCTACTTGGTGGTGGCCAATGTCGGCGCCATCTACCAACATACCACCAAGTAACACAAATGTAATACCTATTATATAAGAAAGAAAATTTTAAAAGAAAATATCCCAAAAAGGGAAAAAAACAAAGAAAAGAAAAAAAGAAAGATAAAAAAGACAAAGCAAAAAAAGGCCTGCCACGAAGCGGGGAGCAATATTAAAAAAAACATACCACCAAGTAGCCCTCTACACGTTGGCCTAAAATATTGACCCAATATATGGCACAATGCTTGGCCCAATGTGTACAGCGGCCTTTAGAATAGGCCTGCTGATTATCAACGAGCTTTAAATTATTGCTTTTTTGAATTTCAGGCATATAGCTTCCTAAGTATAAATAGTGACTTTTTTTATTTAACTAGATTATTGAATATTTCAAATACGCATACTATGAGTGCTCTACGCACTTACTAAAAATGTTAATGCTAACTACAGTTCATTTTCTGTTATTTTTGTGCTTACACATAATATAACATAATTTGAAATCAAATCAAATCATTTATTCGCTAGTAAAAACCCTTTTACACATAAAAACACATATGTATAAACTCTCCTAAATAAGTACACTAACAACAATTTACACCTTATTCTAGAGCAATCACAGTCCTTTCGTATTACGTTGGTGCTTACTGATCTACGGTTTGCTTCACAAGTAACTGAAGTTCAAGAACCATGTCATACCAGCAGCTTACTTTGACATTAAGGTTGATAAGTAACCAAGTTGCTGTGACAAAGTACTATACTGTTCAGTTACTTTCGGAGCAGATTGTACGCATCCTTCAGTGGTTTTCCTTAGTGACTTTTCTCCAGTAATGAGACCGTAAGTCTAAGCTGTCCCAGGGGAAAGTTAATCTATGGCGGAACCAGCAGTTGGATTAAACGGATGGAAAATAATTTTGTTGTAAAGTACCGGAGCTAGATTAGATGATTAGGAAATAATGCGCTTGTTCGAATTTTGAATAAAAAGGTTCTACGGAACCTTTTTATTCAAAATTCGAACGGGCTAAGGTCATAGACCATGCTGCCTCGTCATTAGTTAGATAGATATTGAATATAAGTTTTAGTAAAAATTTCATTTTTATGACAACCTTTTTTGCTGACTGTACGTTAACATGTATTGTCATCTAAACCAAAACTGTATACAAAATTTCAGCTCCATCGGAAACTGGGAAGTAGGTCAAATTAAGCTTTTTTTTATCCACAACGGGGTAGCACTTAGCCTTCATCACACCTGATGTTAAGTGGTGCTAAGGCTGAAGATGGAAGCGCACTACTCCCGGAATAATAATAATATGTACCCCCACTGGGAATCGAACCCGTCGGGACCTCTTGGTCTGAAATCGGTGGTGTGAACCACTAGACCACAGAGGCGGTTATAAGATAGCTTGCAAGATTTGTCCCCCACTAACTAACAAACTAACTAACATGGCAAGTTAAGGCGATACTCGGAAAAATTATGCTAAAGCGAGATAGCAATGAGAAAACGACGCGCGCGGGAGCGAGACCGATTTTGCCGATTACGCAAAAAAAACACAAAATCACTTCGTATTCAAAAACTATAGCGATTTTTTAAAAATGCTTCTATACGATCCTAAATATTATTGGTGTCCACTAATTAAACCAGTTTTCAATAGTATATGTATCCCCATTTAAGAATAATCTTGATATTTCTTATTTTTTAGAGGTATTTTCGAAAATAAAAAGTGTCGAGCCAAATTCATAAAATCGTGTTTCTGAAACTATACGATTCTAGATAAAGGTAAGAAGAAATATATATCTTATTACCAGATTTATAACAACTCGAACCGTCCTATAGTTTTCTATCAAAGAGTCCATACTTTTTCCGAGTAGCGCCTTAATAAAAAGGTTGTAAAATAGGTAAGTCATCATAACATAATATGGTTCTTGGCAAATAATGTTTTGTTTAGAAGATGATTTCGATTACCTATATGAGGGCGTACCTTGGCAAACAATCGTTTAGTTAAACAACTTTCGCAATGGTCGGTCACGGGATGGGTAAATGGCATTTTATGATTTTTTTTAATCGAAGCTTCGCACTGGCAATGTTTGAATTGCCAATGCAGCTTTTTTTTAAATCTAGCGACAAATATACAAACGGATCTGTCAGCTATGATTAGCATGAGAAAACAAGACTTATTAAATAGCATCTGTGATAAGGTCAACCTACTATTTATGAACATAATATTAATGGGATATTTCTAAGATAAAAAAGAGGTATTTTCAAGGTCTAATTTGTGGTTTTATAAGGAAAATCATTTCGTTAAAACTTGTTAGCCACTGTTATATATTGAAAAGTTTGACAGTGTAGGCGTAGCCTAGAAATAATTTAAATTACCCTAAACTCATAACACTCTTCGCAGTGGTGTAAAAAGGCAGATTCTGTAAAATGTTTACACTTAGTTTCATTTTGACGTCCGATTTGGCGCAGGGGTAAGATACCTGCCTTCTGCGCCCGTGATCTCGGGTTCGATTCCCGAACAAAACAAATATTTGTGTACATGAACAGGTCTACTTGACTTGGTCTGGGTTTTTTTCTATTTTATTTAAGTTAAAGAAGTGGTTGTGAAATGTAACCAACCGACTACCTACCTAGTACCTACCCATTTGGCTTATCACCGACTCCAGGCAGATCAGTAGGTAAGTTCCAAGAGTACCTAAGTAGTTAGAAAAAGCCACGCATTTTATTCCTATGAATGAAACAAATACTTACTTAATTTTTTAATTTTTCGTTTTTAAGTATTTTTTGTAGTGAGTTTTTGTTTGAAGGTTTTTGAAGGCTGTTTCATTTTTTTAGAAAAAGTTTGTATACTAAAGTATACTTTTCTATGTTTAGTGTAAATAATCACTGACTGCGTAGCTCAAAGTGCAACGATTAGAAATATTGTCAAAATCTAAATTAGACCACTGCTATTAGCAGCTCCGCCTTCTAATTTTACTCCGTTAAAACCGTTTCCGTTTAACCGTTAAGGAGTTCTACCTTCCATCATCAGCTCACCTGAATAACCGGAAAGATTACAATTAGCAAACTTAACGTATGAACAATACTAAAAGAATTATCATCCCGCTCCTAACCGTTAAGGAGTTGTGTTTGCGCAACTATTTTGTAAACAAGAGAGAAATAATATTTTCAACACACTTGCTCATAAAGTGAGCCTTATTACATCGATCTTAGGGCCATAAACCGAACTATAACACACGTGTGCATAATAATATTACAGTACTAGTTGCGTAATAGAATTATCCCTACAAAGTTAAGTAAGTACCTAAATGCAAATTATATGCGAGTAAACAGAGACTTTTCAATTTAACCGGGTAATACAGTATCCCTACAAAGTTAAGTTAGTACCTAACTGCAAGTTATATGCGAGTAAACAGAGCATTTTCAATTTCGCCGGGTAATAGGTACAGTTCTTTTTTTGTAACAACAAAGAGGTTTTATACGGCTGAAAATCCATTTACGTTTTTAGAAAAAATAAATGTGTCCCTAATTAAGACAAAAAAACATATTTAAGTATATTATTATCAAATTATTTAAAATTCACAATAATTTGTTATAAAACATTTGCATTTAACACTATTAACTATTATAATTATTTTGAAGTAGGCTGTATGGCTGTATGTAATCAATCACCTTACATTTGGCGCGTGCAAAAAAAAAAAAACTTGCGCGCTTTTTCCCTTAGCTAATATGTTTGTTTTTCCTCGCAAGTGTGTTGAAAAAGTGCGTATGAAACTCGTGAGCTACTTACTCACTAGACACTCGGCTGATTTACGCCCTCGCCTGCGGCTCGGGCTGCAACCCACAGCCTCGTATATAATGAGCAACCTTAGCTCACTTATATCATAATATACTATTTTTTTTGCAACAGATACTGAAAGGGTGTCTTAAAAATTCGAAGTGGGGCTACTAGGTCATATGGGAAAGAGCGCTGCTTGCACATTCTCAATTTTTTTTTTATTTTCCGTAAGCTGCATAATTTTTGACTTGATGAAAAAAAGTAAAAAAAAAACCGTTCCCCCCTTATCTCCGAAGTTTGCATAGAGAAAAATCAGAAATTATTTTAAGTGATAGAAGTTTATGTAAAGATTACAGAAAAACTAAAACGATGTCTCTAAATAGTAAACATTTTCAGAAATCATCAACAACAATAATATTACTTAGTTCCACTATCGGTCAAGAGCTGACGTTGACCTAAAACTGCAATATTCTACACCTAGCCTAGCCTCGCTGATGAAAACATTTTCACGTTATATTTATTTAAATTTATGATGGTACGGAACCCTCGGTGCGCGAGTCCGACTCACTCTTGACCGTTTTTTTAAATCTTATCGCCTTCAGCGGTTTTAGCGGTTTTCGTGGTATGACTGTTTAGATTGATACTAACTTTGGTAGAGCATATTAAAAATGCGTTAGATGTCTCGAATGTAGCTTAGATATTAATCGTATCAAATAATAAAAGTAGATTAGATATTCAATTTTGATGTTTTTTCATCTATTTTTAATGTAAATTTTAGTTTTGCCTTATGTATAGCTCAGTAATTAAGGTCGCTTTGAGTTATGGCAGGGGCGTGTCATTAAAAGCTTAAAACAATATTCAGTCAACAAGGAAAGGGGGAATTTGAAAAGTATTTTGACAGAACGAGGATTATAAGTAAAAATCCTCGTACGATTGAAGATAAAGTTGTGGTTTGTAGGCAGAACTCGAACTGACATTTGTAACTTCTATTCTTGGGTCAAGTAAAAACTGGGCGCAGTATCCGATGAGTATCCGTAAGACTCCTATTAACATTTTCTGTGGCCCAATGTTATCTATCCGTCAAAAAATAAATAATTATTAATTTTATTTAGTAAAATTGTCATATAGTCATTTTACAGATTGTCGTTGTCATTGTAATATTGACAAATTTCTTTCATAAGGATCGTCCTCATTGGGAGCATTCTTTCGTGAGCATTTGTAAACAAGCAATCCTAGGCGAGCAACAAGTTAGGTATATGGCACGTACTTTTAGAGCGGTCGTGACTGTTCCTTGCTTTACAAGTGGCCAGTAATATTCCTACATACCTACATACTCATTATATCTTGAGTGCTTCCGAGCCATTTTTCCGCGAAATTCGATGCGACGTCCACACCGGCTGAAATTCGCGCTTGCGTGTAAGCTTTGTGACGCTCGGCTCAACCTCCACAACTCCACACCACTCGAATATTCGACGTCGAATGCTCATTACACGTGAATGGTCTCAGTGAGGACGCTCCTTTAGAGAAGGAAATGCCGAAATCAATGTTATGGCAAAGTTACGTTGTTTAATTTTTATCGAACTCTATTTTTCTGGTCTTGCCCAAATAGAATATTAGCTATGCTAATTTAATTCAAACAAAGTATTCATTTAGAGATGGCTGCAGTTTGTCCAGTTACGAAATATCTTATTAGATTTCATATAATTGAGGAAAGGTCAAAAGTGCAGACGACAGTAGGTACTAGGTAAGTATCTATTCTAATTTACATGTTGGCCAAGAGCTTGTAATTGTAACAAGGCTGTTATAAATTTTTGGGCATGTGTTTAAAACCATGCATAAGTACCGTAATATAGGTCAAATTCTTCTTCTTCATACGTTTCAAATTTCCACTGTGTGTGACGTCACTTGTATGTAAACTGATGAGCGAAGAACGTAGCCTTTGACTTTGACAACGAAGATATTTGGCAACAGGTGACTTCATTGGTGTTTTATGTCACGTGACTTGAAAGTGAACCTGAAGACCTGAACACAATGCTTGAAGATCTCGGTAATGCTTCGCAAAAAGTGGGTCTTAAGATGAACATGGACAAGACGAAAATCATGTTTAATGCCCATGTTGCACCCGCTCCAGTTAATGTTGGGAACATTACACTCGAAGTTGCTGACCACTATGTTTACCTAGGACAGACGTTCCAGTTAGGTAAGTCCAACTTTGAGAAAGAGATCTCTCGTCGAATCCAGCTTGGATGGGCAGCGTTTGGGAAGCTTCGACATATGTTCGCGTCCGAAATACATCAATATCTCAAGACGAAAGTCTTTGACCAGTGTGTGTTGCCAGTAATGACCTATGGAAGTGAGACGTAGTCTTTTACTATGGGTCTCATAAGAAGGCTCAAAGTCACCCAGCGAGCAATGGAGAGAGCGATGCTTGGTATTTCCCTGCTCGATCGAATCAGAAATGATGAGATCCGCATGAGAACTAAAACAACCGACATCGCTCGAAGGATTGCATCATTGAAGTGGCAGTGGGCGGGACACATAGCGCGGAGAACCGATGGCCGTTGGGGCGGAAAGGTTCTCGAATGGCGACCGCGTACCGGACGACGTTCCGTGGGCAGGCCCCCTACAAGGTGGACCGACGATCTGGTCAAGATCGCGGGAAGCCGCTGGATGCGGGCAGCGCAGGACCGATCGTTTTGGAGATCCTTGCCTATGCCCAGCAGTGGGCGTCGTTCGGCTGACATGATGATGATGATGATGATGATGACTTGAGAGTGATATAGTTATCCTGAAAATGGAAACCACCGTTTCGCAGCAAAATCGTATTTTTATTTAAATACAGTCAACATCTTAGGTTCAAAGATTATTTATTTTCCATACAGACATACAGAGTCCACTTACAATGAAAATATAAAAAACTAAATGTAGTTAAATCTTACTTATTGCTACTTTTGAATCATCGGATATAACATAATACTTACTTGTATATTTTTTAGTCAACATCTTAAATAATACTGTCAATCTTTTCTTTATGTATAAGTAACGCTTACCCCATCAGAAAACCTATGATGTTAAATTTTAATGATAAAGGACATATCCACAATCAATCATGATAGTCCATAACGAACGGGGTAGAAGTTGGTATTCACCACACCTGATGTTAAGTGAAAAGGCTGAACATGGAATTGCGTTACTCCCGGAATTCTCAACCAGTTATAAACTGGCTTTCTTATCGCCAACTGCCATAACACAACAATGCTGAAAAGATTTTGCTTAAGACAGTTGACTTAAGATGGTAGCAAGTAGCTAGCCAGGCGGACTTAGAGCAAGTCCTACCACCAATCAAACCGTACGGTTGATACCCTAAGTACCCCTAATCTCTGCAGAGGCTCATACGCACTCTTATCTTTCCCATCTCTTCTTTATGCTGCTGAAACGTGGACCTTACCGAAAGTGGAAAGGTAGAAGATAGACGCTCTGGAGATGTGGTGCTGGAGGAGAATGCTTGGAATTTCATGGACCTAGTTTCGTACAAATGTCTCCATAATCCAAGAACTCGGCATAAAGCTGCGTCTATTCTTCACTGTACAGCCTCATATACTAACATTCTTTGGACACGTTTCGAGACGCGATAACGTGTCCATAGAGCGCATTGTCGTCCAGTAGAAGGCACCAGACCCCGCGGGAGGTCTGATCAGATCAAGTCTATTGTGGACGGGTCCATAAACGAGTGCAGTAGGATGACTTCGAGCCGAGAAAAATGGCGAGGCATCGTGCGGTGAGCTGTATCTGCCCCCTCCACTTCCATGACTACATGACGACCACAACCGCTCTACCAGGAGAAGAAGACCCCTATTCAGAAATCGAACCCGGGATCTCGGTCTGATGCCGGTGTGGTGTGTACCACTAGACCGCAGTGGCTTTTAAAATCGAAGAGGATATACCTAAGGAGCAGTTTTAAGAGCAACTATGAGTTTGATGCGCAGTTTACTTTCCTTCATAAAACTGGAAGCATCATGATCTTATCATTTTGGTTTATGTTTATTATGCATTTGTTTTTTTCCTTGGACAAGGATAAGTTTAAGGAAAAATCTTGCAATCAGGTCGAATTTTATTACTATCAATGTCCTCGTAGAGTTGGTCTCTTCAACAAGCATAGCACGAATATCAATTGAGTTTGAAGAGAGCGCAAATATCAAACTTTTGCTTTGAAATCTTTGCACTATTCCCACTAGACGTAGAATAGAAACATCAAGATACAACTCCAAAATGTAATGCAAAAAATACATGGTGATCCATCGGGACGGGTCCGTATGGGAAAGTTTTAAACTATAAGAGATAGAGATATTTGTTGTAAGGAACCATGTCGTCGATTTTAGAGTTAAGAATAAATGCATTCAAAGATTTTCAAAAAATCTCATACACACTCGGGTATCGAACCTTGTCAGTCTCCAAAACAAAAATGTTATGTTAATTTATTACGAAAGTTGATTGTGTAGGTTGTTAGGAATACATTTTACTATGGAACCCTATGTCTACAAAATATGAGTTTTGTTATCTATCAGATTCCTATCAATACATAGGCTAACGCTGTCGTTTCTACCTACGTCGTCTTATTACCTACACTGAAATTAACTTGTAAAGACTTTAGGCGGAACGTAACACAATTTTGAAAGAAAAGAAATCGACAAACAAGCTAATTTGCTTTCTGTTATATCAAGCCAGTTTGACTTTCAACTTGATGTTTGATAAGTTACGAAAGGTACGTAACTGAGGGCCTACTCTGAAACGCAAAACCCGAAACTTCGGTATACCCGTCCCTCTCACTCTCTAGTTGAGACAGAATCGAGTAAAAGGGGCGGGGCTAACCGAATTTTCGGATTAGCGTTTCAGAGTACGGTCCCTGTATAGAATAAATCAACTAAATTACGAAACATATTATAAGCTGACCGTATCACCTCTAAGCTTGGCCGCGAACCGAAACCGAAAAACGCCGCCACCGACCATTTCCTGTAGTTTTCACACATCTAAAATACATAAAACACTGGCGTTATGACGGAAATACACGGTTCACTTTTGCCTTTCAATTTGGATGAAGCAACCAAATTGTACAATGTAAACGTAAAAGTGAATCATTCAATGTCAATGTGCGCCTACATTTCTTCGCCTTGCAACCAAAGTGAATCAATTTTGTTGAACCGTGTAATATTAGCATTACTGACTGACTGTCAGACAACGCACAGCCGAAACTACTGGGCGCAAGAAGCTGAAATTTGGCATTGTACCTTGGGGAGTGTAGGCACAGTATTATACAGTGGCGGTCAGATAATTAAAGTCAGCAGTTGATTTTCATACAAACGAGGTGTCTTTGAAGCCTCGTTTCTCCGCCAAGCATTGACTTAGCTGTGATCTGATGGATGGCCATCCCGGGAGTGAATGGAGGAGATTCAGATCGCTATACACAAACAACTGATCTGATCAGCGTTCTAAGAGATATAAGAATCCGAGTTTCCAGTTTCTGGATTTCCATACAATTTTAAATGCAAATTTTGCGGATTTTTAAACATATCCTTATATCTTTTAGAATGCTGATCAGAACAGTTGGGTGTCTATAGTGATCTGAATCTCCTCCAATCACTCCTTAAAGTGCAATCATCTGATCATAGCTAGGTCAATCTCTGGCGGAGAACCAAGGCTTCAAAGTTACCTCGTTTGTATGAAAATCGACTGGTGTCTTTTATGACCGCCACTGTATATGCTATGTGTAGGGGAGAGGATTCTTGAAAATTTCCCCTCTGAGGGGGTGAAACAGGGTCCACGCAGACGAAGTCGCGAGCAGAGCGTTAGTTTTATATAAACGCCGACACGCCGGAAGTTGTCACTTGTGTCTTCTTCTAGCTTCAAGTGGCGGCCGGCGTTTGTGGCTCGTGTTGTATACGGTAATTTTACTGTCTTTACATAACACAACTTACAGCTCTCTTGAACATAATACACTGTAAAAGGCATTTGAGCGTTAAGCGGAAGAAATGCTTTTACTTCCTTTCTTGAAGAATTAATTTTCCAAGAGATTGATTAAATACTATGATTAGTTTAGAGATAGGTACCTATAGGTAGGTACTCAACGCATGATGAAGTGGGATTAGAATTTTACACAGCTGGAAAGAATTTTAAAATGATTTGTATGTCGTTGTGTTCCGGCAGTTAGAGATAAGATAGCCAGTTCCTCAGTGATTGAGGATTCCGGGAGTAGTGCGCTTCCACCTTCAGCCTTATCACCACTTAACATCAGGTGTGAATTGAGATGAAGGCTGAGTGCTACCCCGTTGTGGAAAAAAACAAACTTAACATAATCTGCGAAAATACTAAGTTGGTAAGTAATTGTATGTAGGTATAAAAAGCTGCAGTTATAGTCCTACATTTGTTTCAAATATTTTTTTAAGTTTGATCAGTTTTAGATTAATAATTTGCTATGGAAAATGTCTATGCCGTATTATACACCTACTACGATATTATGCAAATATGTACGAATTGAAAACAATGACTTTGACCCAGTTCTAAAGTAGATTACTTATCTAATTAACATTATTATCACTAAAATAAATTGTGACCGTGAACGTTGACGGTCACAATTTATTTTTAGTTCTACAGATTTACTCTAAATAAGATGATGGAAAATGGTGTAAAATCTACCTGAACTTGAATTTAACTAAAGGGTACCTAATTGAGAACCTAATTTATTATGTTATTGAGTGCAATTATTACACAATTAAGATCGCTTTCCATATAACAATACATCCTTGGCTCTTAAAACAGTCTCTTTAATTATTTGCCACTGCAGCAGCTAGCATCATTAGCCATTTAATGTGCAGTGGGCACAGGCCCTCCTTAATTTTTTTAAACAAGACCAGCCATGAACACCATATTTTGATAGGCAATACATTAGAGATGTATTCGTCTATGTATGAAATTTGATAAAGTAGGTAAGTAATAAGTTTCATTCGGTTAGCCGATGAGTGAAGATCGATCTCTCTTCGGATCCCCTATTATTAAAAAACAAAGCTATTGCTATTTGCTATTATATTGCTATTATATTGCTATTGCAAATATTGAAATAATTTTTATATTTTTTGCGACCCTCTATGGAAGTTACGGCTCCGCGGATGCTAGGTATTTAGAACACCAAATATGATAAATAATAAAACACCAAAGCTTAAAACAAAAGCAGCGGGTATTTGTGAACAGTAAATTTCCCACATTAACAATGTGAAAACATGGAAAATTTGTTTATGTTAAATGTCTACCTGTGGTTTTCCGCACTCCAAGAGTTCGTTCGGTACTTACAAGAGATTTTGCCGATATAATCACGTTCAGGTACAATGGGTGCTTGTTTACGTATTGTAAGTAGTCTGACATTATCATTACAATGTATAACTAAGTTAAATGAGTACACACTTGGAAAATTATATTTCCCTATTACAAGTGTTTGACTAAGTCAAGTCAGTAGGATAATCATGTGAAAGGACAAGTATTTAAGATTCTGGTTTGACACATACAAATCAAAAACCAAAAACCACAGAAACACCGAAAAATTTTTTTGTGACAAAAATTTTTCATCTCGTGCTCCTCCGTGCTTCGGAAGGCCACGGCTGCATTTTGCAGTCGTCCCAGCTGCATTTTGCAGCCCACTAATACGTATTGGGCCCGCGTGGTGGGTCATGGCACATTCTCCTTATCCATCCGTAAGGAAGCCCAGTGCTCCAGCAGTGGGGAAATTATTATGGCTGATGATGATGATATCCAAAATCTAAAGCGACCACGAGATCCGCGTTTTTGAGTACCTACCTACTATATTGTCGTAGTAGAAATATACAAGTTTCTCTAAATCTCTGGCGCGTAAAATTAAACGCCTTGGTTTTGTTTGCGTTAAGAATTCTATTCTAGATCTTTTTCCCTTCCCCCTTCCCTTCCCTTATTGTATCTTGATGCCTTGCATCAAGATACAATCTATCAGTCAAAATTTAACTCAGTCTCAAACTCGATGTTATGCATATTTAATAACTTGCATTCGGCCCTCTAGTCTCAGGAAATCATCACCCCTATTTCAACCCTTTTGATTTATTTTGAGTAGTCTCTCTCATTGTTCGAGAAAATAAACACATATTTATTTTTTTATTTTCATTTTATTTCCTATGAAAATTAAATTCAAGGATAAACACACATGCACACAATTAATATTTGTCTTGTTTGGAAATCGAACCCGAGACCTCTGGCGCAGAAAGCAGGTATCCTACCATTGCGCCAAATTAGTCATCGAATCGGTTGGTCGTTTTTATTATCATGTTTATTTAGTATGTTTTTATGCATCCGTAGATGTACTACGGAAATAATAAACGTATATGACATAAGACAGAACAGGCGAGACGAAACATCCTTTATTAGTCTTTTCTATCACTAAATAGGAAATGAAATGAGTCGAAAAAGTGATTATTTAAGTAATTTTCTACCGTGTCCAAACTAATAAAAAGGACGTTGATACCGTGGCAATTTAAATCTAAAGACAATTCAATGAACAAAAACGTAAGAAAACTTTCAAAATATTGTGAAGGCTATATCGTTATATCTCTGATTTTGTGTTTCTTTTATCAGACACGTCAACCCTAACAACGATTACTCCTTCTACGATTTGCTATGGTCATCATTATATGCCATTTAATGTCCCCACTGCTGGGGTTCTATCCTTCCTTATGGATGGATAAGGAGAATGGGCCATGACTCAACATGCGGGCCCAAAGCGGATAGCGAAGGCGGCTTAACGTGCCTTCCAAAGCACGGAGGAGTTCGAGATGAAAAGTTTTTGGTCATCCATCCCGTGACCAACCATTGCGAAAGTTAATTAACCTCAACGATCGCAGGCCGAGCGCGCTATCCACTGCGCCACGGGCTCCTCCTAAATTTGCTACGGTACGTTCGTAGAAATGAAAAAAGTTATTTGTGTTTAACGAGCCTGGGGTTTCGACAGTAACTTGTGTTTAGAAGGGACTGATTGATGTATTTTGATGAAAAAAGACGCGTTGCAAATAAAAACCAAATAGAAGTATAACAACTGTGAAGAATAATAAATCAACACTTAAGATCTGTTTCAACATAATGGTCAATTTGAACGGACTGTTTAAGAGTTAGTAATCTGGTGTTCTTTATATTCACGGTGCCGGTGGTAATGCTTACAAAAAATATACTAAACTGGTATTTAAAACAATTTATTTGTTTGAGGAGATAAATTAAAGATCATACATTAAGACGATTTTTGTATTTTTTTTTATGAAATAAGACTTCTGCAGTAGTTAGTTATGGGTTTTAATTTAATTGATCATCAAACTAACCTAACTTAACCCACAGAATATATATATTAGTACCTTACGGTACAGAAATTTCACTCCCGAGTTTAGGTATGATAAACGCAAGCGTCCGGTCACCGGACTAGTCTCAATAGGCTGGCACTCGCTCGACTTGTCGCACACGCCACGCAGCGCACGCATCCGCATGTGTCGCCAATGTCGCCATCTGTCTCGCTTCGCGTGTATTACTCTCACAGATAAAGTAGTACCTCTGGCAGCCCTAGCAGATTGAAGCGAGACGGCAGACAGTTATTGTACTATGAACGCTATACGCAATGCAAAAGGTTGAAATTAGGTTGTTTTCCAGAATAGAAGGTAAATATCTCGGGGATTTTGCGCCGCTTGTATGGAAGTGAGACAGGCCTGCTTAACCCACAAAAATACTAAGTTAGCACCTAAAAATACTGAAATGGGCACTTTGCGCGCAATTCAGTATTTTAGGTGCATAATTAGTATTTTTTTGTAGCTCAATAATCTATACATCTACAGAGTATTAGGGGCACCTTTGCAAAAACTTTAACCATGGCTTCAGACCATCATGCTGAACAACGTACAGCAAGAATTTTTTGTCAGGAATGAAAAAAAATCGACTTTTCATACAAATTTAGCAATTAATCGGGACATTTTGTATGGAGAGTCGAAATATTTTTTCATTTCCGACAAAAATCTTGCTGTGCGTTGTTCAGCATGATGACCTGAAACCATGGTTAAAGTTTTTGCACCGGTGCCCCTAACACCCTGTATACAAATATATAAAATTGGAGTGTCTGTTTGTAATATTAAAATAACCGCTTTTTACATCCATATGATTATATATTCGGTACATATAACACAATATTTTTTTTACAATTTTTGTCTGCCTGTCTGTTTGTTTCGGCTAATCTCTGAAAAGGCTGGACCGATTTTGACGGGACTTTCACTGGCAGGTAGCTGATGTAATAAGAAGTAACTTAAGCTACTTTTTATCCCGATATTCCCACGGGAACGAGAACCACGCGGGTGAAACCGCGGGCGGCCGCTAGTTAATAAATAAATTTCTTGTTAATAGACTTTTTTATTGACTTAAAATGTTTATTGAAATATTAGCAACACAACATAGGTATTTACTTTTAAATATCTTGAAAATTTTCAACGATATACAGCATCAAACTTTCTAATTAGACAAGGAGAGCGCTCAAGTCAGTGGTGACGTCATATTAGGGTTGCCAACCGTCCAGTTTTCCCAGGACATGTCCTGGTTTTTGGGGTGTCCTGGGCTGTCCTGGATAGTTTCTAAGTATCATCCTGGGTTTTGCGCGGCCCTCGAATCCAGCACGCCTAGGATGCGTATTGTCGGCTCTTTTATCGTCTCGAATGATAAAATTTACTCCATCGCAAATTTTTAACGAATTTCCTTAGGGTGGTATTCCACTTATCAAATATTGGACGAGGACGAATTCATGAATGGTTTCATTGACAATTTCTTTGATCAAATGCATATTGGACCAAGATCTTTGATAAGTGGAATACCACCCTTAGATGCACACTACGAAAGATAAACTAGTCGAATACGACGATTTTATACTAGCTTTCCGATGAGCTAGATACTTGAAACTTTGAACATAGGTCAGAACTGGGTGACAATGCAATATAACGGTGTCATTGAGCTGATCTGATAATGGAGCCGGTAGAACGCTACAGGAACTCCATGATGAAAACGTGCTACCTCATCGTGTTTGAGCTCGTTATAATTGTCTTGACACGTACTCTGTCGGGAGACAAGGTTCAGGGTCTGATGAGGAAGCCGGAAGTCCATGCCATAGGAACTCAATATTGAAACCATACAACCCCATCGAGTTTGGGCTCGTTTGAATCGTCTTGACGAGTACGCTATTGGAAATTATACTTCTAGTCTGTTTTAAAAACGTGATTTAAAAAAAATACAGTTTTAAAAGAAGATATTATTTATAAATCATGCCGCCAGTCGATCACGGCGGATTGGGGTGGCAACCTACCTCCTAAGACCTGATGACCGGCCCGGGTATCATAGCCTCCTCGCGGCAGGGAAATGGCAGAGCATGTATGGCCACTTCTCCAGGCGGTGCAAATCGTGCAATACCGGCAGTGGAACGGTTCGCTACCAGCTGGTCTGGTTTCACTAGGGAGAATAAGGCGATCGAACTGTCGCATCTTTCGCCCCAGCCGTCTGCGGCGGATGAGATCCTCCAGCATGCAGGTACTAATTTATAATGAACTAGCGGTCGCCCGCAGTTGAACCCGCGTGGTTCCTGTTCCCGTGGGAATATCATGATAAAAAGAATCGTATGTTTTAATCTAGGGCTATTCTATTCTATCTATCTATCTGTGTGCCAAAAACCAAATCCGTTTAGTAGTTTTTGCGTGAAAGAGTCCCCTAACAAACATCCATCCATCCAAACTTACAAACTTTCGCATTTACAATATTAGTACGACTAGTAGGATAGGATAGGATGTTCTCAATGTTATTAGATTTATTTTATCACTAGCTTTCCGCCCGCGGCTTCGACCGCGTGGACTACACCACGTTATCCCGCGGGAATGTGATATTTTTCCGGGATAAAAAGAAGCCTATGGGCGTTTGTGCACTACACTGAATTTTACCGATCCGGAAAAAAACGGATGCTTGTATTTTAATAATTAATTATTATAAATAATAGAATTTATTTATTTCGTGTAGTGTAGGGTTCGAAACATTGAAACTACACGAAAAAAATAAATTCTTACTATTTTGATTAAATTATTAAAATACAAGCATCAGTTTTTTTCCGGATCGGTAAAATTCAGTGTAGTGCACAAACGCCCTACGTCCTCTCCAGGCTACAAAGTATCTGTCTCCCAAATTTCAGCCAAATCCGTTTAGCCGTTTTGGCGTGATTGAGCAACAAACATCCAAACATCGAAACTTTCATATTTATAATATAAGTAGGAAGTAGGATAATAATCACAATTATAATTTTGTGTAATGGTGGGCTTAAGCGCTTATAGTATACTTTGACTAGTGCTGTGGATTTAATGCCTATCTGATACAAATAATTAAGTGATGAACATTTATATTTGTTCCGTGTCTAGGTGTTATAAATCTTGATACCAATGACTGTGAGATAAGCAGCTACTTATCTTGGAATCAGATGAATGTAAGACGTGTTGTCTTTTTATTTTTAAAATGATTGATAAAACTCTAAGGACATTAATTAAAAAAGCAGGATGCTGATCTTGTGGCCTATAAGATCGCTAAGCAATTTACTTTTTGTTTCCAATTAACTTATTTCACAATTACTTATTACCTTGTAGAAGAAAAACAATGCAATTTTATTCTGATGTTGAAATATGATAAATAAACGTAATTCAGCTTCCGTCAATGTCAATGGTAATTTAATGCTGGTAACACTGAAACTGTAAACTTTATTTTCCTGTTTATTCATTTCAAGTTGAAATATTAGAAGCATCTTCGTTATTTCGTTAACCGGTGAAAAGTTGTCAAAGGAGTTAAGAAAATAATAAGTAGGTACCTATCCTTTGGGTAAGACGAGACGAAATTTGACAAAAATAATAACTAAACTTCTTTGCTAAGGTTGATGGTGTTTTTTTTAACTGGCTTCAAAAAGGAAGTTATCAGTTTGACCTGTATGTAAGTACGAGTATGTGATAAAGTTGGAATGGGATAATATTTGAGTGTAGCGTTTTTTTAGGCTTCAGAAGACGTGTGCTAAGCGTCGTATGTGTACCTATATGTATGTTTGTTTGTATTATTGTCCATGATTTTCTGGAAAACTAAAAGTCATACCGAGATGATTCTTTTTGACTTAAATTAGGTGTAATCCTAATTAGGGAACAGTCCAAGTTTCATTAAAATAGATTAGATATAGGTAGGTATATTATGGTACAATCTACACTAAAAAAACTACTTTTGAAAAAGGCTAGAAAAAGGCACTGACCTCGAAAAGTCAGGTAAGCAAAATAAAATCTCTCTACTTATTTTATAAAAACGAATTCAATTCATTTTATTTATTTGTCAGAAAAATGGTTATACCTAAGTGTTACAACCAAAAACTGAAACGAGAATGAGAATAAAATGAAAGTTTCTATCGCTTACATTTAAACTGAAACGCTACAGTTTTAATTTAAGCGACTCTCATTTTGTATGTTGTTTTATTTTTTCTAAGTTACCTGTCGCACAGTTACGAATGGTTACGAGCTATGTCAACAACATACGACTTTGTTACATTACAATATTGAATGACTTTAGTAATACAAATAGTTTTGTTTCGGAACGCTTCAGTGTGACAAAGTCCTGTGGTCTGTATATGTCGCAGTAAGATAGATAAAGCCGTGATATAGTTATATCTCTAGGGATATAAATATCTACCGTAAGATAGTAATGAATCGCTTTCGTGTAACTATCTTGCTTGGAATATAATTATAATACGGTTCAAGTGTAGTGACATAATTATATTACTAGATTTGTTTCATGAAATACCTATTTGTAGAACTGTAGTCCTGTAGAACACGTGATAGGTTAAAAATGTAGGCGATAGCAAAGCGCTGCAAAACGATCGCCTTAAATTTCGAGGTTTCTTGATGCTTTCGTATAACTATCTTACGGTACATAATATATCTCTAGGGATATAACTATATCACGGCTTTATCTATCTTACTGCGACATATACATATATTATTGCTTATGACTCTACATAATCCTGTTTTAAAGCGAAAGAAGTTTAAACCTTTTAACTTCTGATGTCACAAACAGCCTTCCAAAAGCAGCAAAACTGGTGCAAACATAAATTGATGCTTTTCCGCATTTTGTCTCCGTGTCAACCGTATAATATGGAAATTGAAGTGACGATGACGTTTGAATGACTTTACCAAAACACTACAAGTATTTTTGGAAAGTCAAGTCCACACTTAACTTTCAAAAAACACATGCAACATTTGAAAGGGTTTTTAACCGACTTTAGAAGAAGGAGGTTATCAGTTTGACCTGTATGTATTTGGTTTAGTTGGATTTGGATAAAATTTGAGTAAAGCGTTCTTTAAAGGCTTCCAAACACGTGTACTTACTAAATTTTGTAAGTGTATGTATGTTTGAATGTTTATATATTTTTCCACGAATTCCTCGAAAAATAAAAGTCCTATCGAGATAATTCTTTTTGATTTAAGTGTATTCCAACTAAGGGAATAGTCCAAGTTATATAATGTCAAAATCGGTTCAGTAGTTTTTAGATAATAATATGCTTATACTAAATAATCTACACTAAAATTACTTTTCAATTATTTTTATGTACCTACGAAATATATAAATGTATGTTTTATTCATTTAAAAAGGACGAAACAGTAAATAAAGATTAATCGTAGGTAGTGTATGGTAATATTTGCTGTTTTGTAAAGTGCTATTTTCATCGTAACGCATTTTTACCGTAGGCAATAGTCACTTAATTTTTGGACTTGGAAAATCGTTATAATTACCAAAATAAGATTGCATTGTGTAAAATTATGCATCTAAAGTGCGACAGAGATTGGTACGTTTGAAAATTTATAAGAAAATATCAGTTTCATTACGATACTGGCATATTTCACACTCCACTTTTAAAATTGGGAAATCGTTTCAATTGACAAAATGATTTAATCAAAACAATAGAACACGTTTGCACCCATGAGTTCACATATTGGGTGGCAAAACAAAAGTCGATCACATCCCCGCTTTGGTGGTATAAAATTGTGGAGGTTCCCTTCGCGGGGCTTAGTGCAAGCAGTGCCGCATAGATCGCAGGCGTTCGGTGCGCGCGCGCAACCTACAGCGTACAGAGGCCGATCGTGTTTTGTTGTGTTTGTGTTTGTGTGCTTTGGATTTCGCTGGTGAGTTCTATTATTTAGGTGATGCGTTAATTATTATTGAAATTGATATGCGAGTTGAAAAGATTGTGATGTGATTTAAATTTAACATAGTTTGGCTAAAATCGTTAAACACTCTATCGGAATTGGCGTTATTGTTAACAAACTGGAAAGTTGTATAATAATCTAATTGTTATGGTTATGTTATGACTAATAATTAATTAAACAATTTTGCGGATTGCAAACTATAACGTTTTACTAAAGGACTTGGTACCCATTCCCGTGGGAATATCGGGATAAAATATAGCCTATATGTCGCTCGGGAAGAATGTAGCTTTCAATAAATGGTCAAAGAATTTTCTAAATTGGTCCAGTAGTTCCTAAGATTAGCGCGTTCAACCAACCAAACAAACACTTATCAGCTTTATAGGTAATATTAGTATGTATGTTAGTCTGTAAGGTATTTATTGTATGGGCCATTAGTTGCCTGAAATAAATGATTTATTATTATTATGTATCTCGGCTTGGGTTTCACGGGCATTGCCCGGTCCTTTTGCCAGGCTTGCGTGGGGACATGGGTCCAACACGTAGAGGCCCTTTGAGACGGTTTTAATATAATGTGCGGTGTGTGATGCATATATTATTATAATTATATAAAAATAATGAAAAACAAAGCCCAGTGCTAGCGCAAACGAAGAAAAAAATTTTTATTTTAAAAAGCTAAGAAGTTATAAATAAGTGAATAATTTACTTTATTTGACGAGACGAGAATTAATAATACTCTAATAATAATAACTATTACCAACGAAAAGTACCTACACTTACTCTAATTGAATAGTGTATTTTTCGTTAATATTAGTGTAAAGTAAGAAGGTATTAACAGTTATCTTTTAAAATAATAAAATGTATATAATGGATTATTTAAATATTTATCAGCACAAAATATTATGGAATAGTATCAAGGTAGTCGTTTGCTTCCAACTAAATAAACAATAAGTAACACATTTAATTTACATATCTCATTTGATATCATTATGATAATAATATGAGTTTTGATTCTGTATGCGTCTATTATTTATTAAGTAGGTATTAGACACACCTGCAGATTTAATGTCCTTGATACTAAATAAGAGCTCGGCGATGTCATTTTAATTAACATTTCATTCCGATTTCATTTAAAGTAGATACACATGCCCGCAAATAACTGGGGCATTTTCATACAAATATTCTCACTTTAGAGTCAGATGGATGGGAAACTATTTAGTTAAAACTAGCTTTCCGCCCGCGGCTTCGCCCGCGTGGACTACACGACGTTATCCCGCGGGAATATGATTTTTTTTCGGGATAAAAAGTAGCCTATGTTCCGCTCCAGGCTACAAAGTATCGGTGTCCCAAATTTCAGCCAAATCCGTTTAGCTGTTTTAGCGTGATTGAGTAACAAACATTCAAACATCCAAACATCTAAACATCCAAACATCCAAACATCCAAACATCAAAACATCAAAACATCAAAACATCAAAACATCTAAACTTTCACATTTATAATATTAGTAGGAAGTAGGATGACATCGTCGAGCTATTATTTAGTATCAACGACATAGATGATGTTTACATGAACGAGAAGACTAAAGGCCCAATTTTCCAAGTTTTTTTAAACAATTATTTTATAATGTTAAAAACAAAAACCTTCAAACCAATCCATTATAGTTTATACTTCATGGTTCATTATCGCATTACTAAATATTCTAAAATATTGATCAATCAAGGTTCCTAGCGCTACCGAATTGATTTAACTTGTTTTGTTAAGGAACATTCGCAATGGTCGGTCTCAGAATGGGTGACCAAAAATTTTGTTACGATCTCGAGTTGCTCTGTGCCTCGGGAGGTTCGTTTAAATCCGATGATCCCTGGGTGCCTACCATCAACTCTTATTGCGGTTTTGTTTAGGAACCTAAACTGATCTGCTTCGCTTATTCGTACCACGACAGCTTAATATCAATGACAGCGATTCAGTGATCATTCAATGACATTTCACAGCCGCTGAGCTGTCATCAACTCTTATTTGACGTATAACTTGGCCAAGCTAACATGTCACCTGCAGGTTATACCCGTCCCTTTCACTCTCCTGGCATGACAGAATCGAGTGAAAGAGACGGGTAGAAGAAATAAGGACACAAATCGTTCGGTCATTCACATTTAGCAATTCATTTGCGATCCAGTTTTTAGAAGGTCATGGTACGAAAGAAAGCAATTCATTTTAGGAACCTATTCTGCATCGCGCTATTTTTGAATCGCTGTCTCAAAGTTGATGGTAGGCACCCTGGTGTATATGCAGTCGCTCACATTATCCAAACAGCATTGGGCCCGTGTGGTAGTTCATGGCCTCATGAGTGATTTATTCTCTTCCGTTTTCATCATTTTGGTTGGTGATAGAACTTGTTCTAAGTCCGCCTGGCCAAGCTACCACCATCTTGCGTTGCTACAAGAAGACAAGGTTTTGTTACACAAAAAATTCTTCCTAGAATATATATAGTCAAGCATTGTCCTAATTACCAGTCAGTACTTTTATTTAATAAACTGCCAAGTGAGCTAAAAAGTGCAGTGTACGATTCAAATTTCAACGATACATTGAAAACATACTTGTTGAAGAAATGCTTCTATTCCATTAATGATTTTTAAATAGCAATAATGCATTGACTGGTTTTACCTAAAATATTATTATGGAATTGAATTTTTAAATAATTTGTTAATTAATATTGTAAATTATGACATTATTGTTAAGAATTTATTAATTTTGATTATCACTAATTATTATTTTTTTGTATTTTTTTAATGTAATTTACTTATAATTGGGAAAGTGTAATTAATCAAATGTATTTACCATAAGTGTTATAATTTTCGACACAATGAACATTGTTAA
This sequence comes from Crambus lathoniellus, assembly GCA_949710035.1. Classification (NCBI taxonomy): domain Eukaryota; kingdom Metazoa; phylum Arthropoda; class Insecta; order Lepidoptera; family Crambidae; genus Crambus; species Crambus lathoniellus. The sequence goes on from OX453307.1 coordinate 16,942,539, forward strand.
GAAATAAATAAATCTAATCTAATCTAATCTAATCTTATCGAAAGCAGTCGCCAGAACAGCATTGTTGTGTTCCACCAGTAGCTTAGAGATAAGATAGCCAGTGCCTCAGTTGTAGATTCCAGGAGTAGTGCGCTTCAGCCTTATCTTAGGCGTAATAAAGGCGTGCTTCCCCGCTGTGGATAAAAGAATCATAAGAAAGCTTTCGCCATAGTAATGATGTCAGATGATGCCCTCGGATATTGAAATGGTTTAAACGGTGATTGAAAGTCAAACTAAGTATCACGACACGATCCAAGAAAGTGATTTTTTCTTCAGATCTTGTTTAGTACTTACCTATTTCCGTAACAATGCTTGAAATATCGTGCAGTGATGACAGTGCAAGGCGAGCGAGCTAGAGAGCCGAGCGATGTGAATTTTCACCTGTTTTCATGTTTCGGTTCGCATCACTCGGTTCTCTCTCTCTTTCTCTTTCGCAGTATGAAAAGAGGTGAAACGTCAATATGCTTACATCACACTGCTGCAGTTTACGCTCCGGTGGACGGGGATGCGGTGTAAGTTTGTTATACCTACACTACGGGTTTTCTATGCACATCAAGATTCTACAGCCATACTTAGTTAAGAAGCGCACTACCACAAACCGGAGCGGTATGTGGTGCAGTGTGAGAACCGCCTATGGGCACTTGTGCACTACACTGAATTTTACCGACCCGAAAAAAAAAACGGATGATTGTATTTCAATAATAAATCATTTATACTTAAATGTAAGAATTTATTTATTTCGTGTAGTTTCAATGTTTCAAACCCTAAACTACACGAAATAAATTAATTCTATATTTTTTTTATTAAAATACAAGCATCCGTTTTTTTCCGGGACGGTAAAATTCAGTGTAGTGCACAAGTGCCCTAAGTCTGTGGTCACATCGCTCGGATCATTAGCTCGCTCGCCAGCTTGCAGTCTGACTTACGCTTAAGAGCAATTATATTCGTTGCTTCAACAGACAATGCCGGCGGCGGCGTTTCCTTCGCTTTAGCATTCGGCACAATGTCTCACTATGTATTATTTTTCAATCTCGCACGTTTTTGCCCTACATGGTTACCTCGTACGTCTGTTGTGAAAGAGTTCTTTAACTCGCAGTAATAGTATGTTTAAGTTTAAGTATTGAACATAAATATTTATTCAAATGTTGGCGTAATGTCATAGTTTTGATTTGTTAAGCTGTATAAGGGCTTAAATCTAGTTTGATTATTTATTTCTTAAGCATAATCTGTAAGACTGTAATTAAGGATTCCAACACAGTGTCATTTTCGAAACGAGCCGGAGCGATCGAATTGATCAATTCAGCAAAGAGTTGATAAACACATTGGGCGTTTGTGCACTACCACTGAATTTTACCGATCCGGAAAAAAACGGATGCTTGTATTTTAATAATTAATCATTTATATTAGTAATTAATTAAATACAAGCATCCGTTTTTTTCCGGATCGGTAAAATTCAGTGGTAGTGCACAAACGGCCATTGCACGCCGCGTGGCCCACCGGTGAGCCACGTTTTTTAAACTATTTTATGTATATTATTTTTTCCCGAAGGAAGTTGTATGGGAGATTTGATATTGTATATTGTACATGCCATTTTCTACAAATGTTTTTCTAATTGTTCATTTATTTCTGGTCTTTCATTCATGAATTGTAAAAAAAAATATTTGTATGGTGGCGTTCAAAGTGTAAAAATATTAATATGGTAAAAATGCCCTCTTACATAGTTTTCATAGAAATATGCTCTCATTTTTTTAATAATACAAAAGTGAATCATCGCTGTGACAGCAAAAACACATGATATCTCAAAAAAACACAAAAGCTTAAAATACAAAGCAAATTACTATGACTGATTTTTTGTGTTTTTTGCATTCAGAGTGTAGTTTTTATTATTGAAAATGAAGTATTAGAAAAAAGTCTCACTCAAAGCATTCGCCCGGACAGTGAAAGGTCGTGAGTTCGGGTCCCATCGGAGCTAGTTGTGAGAGGGGCGATTTTTATAATAAGCCTTAGCACTATTATTTATTCTGTGTAATAAGCAAGTACCTACTTTATTTACAATACCTACTATGAGTGATTGAAAGTGATATTCTTCATAAAAAAAACGGTGGAACCACTTTCTGCTAATTAGTGTTTATGAAATTAACTCTGATGTTATAACAAAACGAGCAAATCAAGTCTTTATCAAGTGTGATGAAGGCTAAGAGCTACCCCGTCGTAAATAATAAAAAATAATATATAGGTTGTCCAATTTAATGTTTGAATTTATTATATCTAAAAAATACACGCAAAGTGCAAACGGGCGATAATTTGCGAAAAAGTGGCATATTTAGTGACCCGATTCTTTTTATTGGTTTGGTTCTTTAAAGAGCCCATAAACACAGACCATAAATAACAATGTTACCAAACAATAGTTTATTGTAACGTTGTTGTCTAACCATATTTCAAGACTTGAATTAGGTCTCGTAGTTTGTAAGACTGAGTTGCATCAAAACAATTTTTATGGTAAATAACTGGACAGGTGCGAAAACTCTCGTGTCGTGGAGAGGGTTCCGAAAGTAACCGGGAGACTTAATTTTGAATTGCGCCACTCGCGTCGAGTGCTCGCTTTTATCTATTCTATACAAATAAATAAAATTGGAGTGTCTGTTTGTAATATTAAAATAACCGCTTTTTACTACATGCATATAATTATATACACGGTACATATACCAAAATATCATTTTTTACGATTTTTGTCTGTCTGTCTGTCGGTCTGTCTGTCTGTCTGTCTGTTTGTTCCTGCTAATCTCTGAAACGGCTGGACCGATTTTGACGGGACTTTCACTGGCAGGTAGCTGATGTAATAAGGAGTAACTTAGACTTACTTTTAATCCCGATATTCCCACGGGAACGAGAACCACGCGGGTGTAACCGCGGGCGGCCGCTAGTTATGAATAAAATATGTCAAATATGAGTACTAAGCAAGCGCGCTAAAAAATATAAATTAGTTTCATTTTAAAAAAGGTTAAACTACAAGTACAATAATTATATTAAAGAAACAAAATATACCTTCTTAGGCATAATTATTATATGTCGTTCTGTAAAGTTTGCAAAACTTTACCTTTTATTCTGATTACTTATGCCTTGTTCTAAATGAGTTTTGAATCTACAAGCTGTAACTGAAAACTGAATTCTCCCATACATTTGGAATGGGAAAATATGTTTACCAACTGTAAATGTTAGTTTGTTCTTTAATAACGCTTGTTCTTTGTAACGCCTTGTAATAAAATAGACGTTTTATTATTTTTCACGTTATAAAGCACACCAGTACCAAATTCAACTCATTTTTCTGATGAAAACCAGTCTATACTATAGCCAAACAAACATAATATTGTTCTAGTGTTTTAGCAAGTGGTTGTTCAGTATGTACTCTAAAATAATTATACTGGTGCTTTTCTTTTTTGTTTATGTCAACATTACTCAGTGATGCATTATTAAACATCAAAATTTTGTAATTTAAATTCATTCAGTTTACAAGTTTAAAAAAAAGATTTTTTAATATATATAAGTAACATATATAAATATTTTTACTAAGTAGTGTGATACATTAATTTGGATATAAGCAACTTATTTTTTAGAACCTATTGGCGGAGATTTGTAAATGGCATAGTTTTAAACTAGGTATTGATTGTAACAATAATAATATATTTGTCTGTAAATCTTCCAAAGAATAAATAAATTAAATTAATTAAAATTAAATTGTGTCCAGTAGTTTTGGAGAAGATTACCTGTAGCACCAGGGCAGACAGACGCACGAGCACGAGTGATCCTTAAAAGGGTTTCGTCCAAGAAAAATCTTTCTGTGTTCTGTGGTTTCGTCTTTTGTTCTTTGTCGAAAAACTTAACGAGGTATCAAAAAAGGCAAGTTGCCATGACAACCTGCAAAAAAGAAAACGTAAAAAGGTAAAATGTATTGAGGGTTTGCTGTTTTTAGAAAAGCTACTTTTAACTTCTTCCCATCTTCTTCCTCATGTTCTATGGTTTAAAAGTATTGTTTAAATATAAAAAATAAATAAACTTCTTACAATCACACCAATTATCTATTTTAACTTTTAAAAGTAGTTTTGTGCGGTACGCGGCCTAAAACGTCAAAATGACTTGGCCGTCAAACAGTAATCAAAGAGGATTTACAACAACACTACTTTTTATCGGGCGGCGTTTTTCTTAATTGAAGTAATGACGACTTCATGATGTAGGAAACATTTTAAGTCGCGTCGATCTATATACTTACTTATTATTGCTAAAGCATAAACATCGAAAACGATTTAATTTCCTTATGATTAGGAATTTTTATCACGACTACTTATTAATTAAATTAATGTCTGTCAAATTAAATTAAACTCTACGACCTGTCAAATACTAAATAATAGAATAGGTAATAAAAAAAGAAGATACTTAGCCGGCTGGTTAAGGAAGTAGGTACCTAACCGCCAAATATAATGACGTCCATTTAGGTCTAGCTAGTCATACGGTGAAACTTATTTTTCATGAAGCGACTCTTGGCAAACATGTTATTGTTTGACTTGTGAGACAGAGGTAAAAGTTATTCAAATTGCTGAAACTATATACTTTGCTGATAAATTAATTAAAAGTACAAAACAAAGAATTTATATTTACCATTTATCGGTGAAACAGCTGAACTGCTTTTGACGCAAACGTTAATTAAACAATTATATATTAGTATTAGGTACCTAATATGAATAATTTACGTATATAAAGAGCCATTTACAATAAAATTCTCGAGTGTAAAAAAGGTCTTTGACACGACTTTGCGATAGATACCTATTCTGTAACAACTTCAGAAACGACAAGTAAATAGAGTAAAAAAAAAACTTTGTTGAAAAATTGAAAATTAAGTATTTGGAAGAAATCGACCCGTCTCACAATGTATAAAAGGTATTTCTAAATACCTACAAAAAATTTAATTTTTCAATAATAAAAATTGCATTGCTAATGCAAAAAAAGTAAAAATTTAAATAACAATTTTTTTTTATTCACTTAATTTAAATAAAATTAATGCTTATGAATCGTCCCACATTTTTTTTACATACCACTCGTTTAACTAGAAAAACGGGCGAAAAAACCTCATCAGCAACGCACGCATTTACAAGATAATTAATTATGTCGTTGCTAGACAAAATGGTACAATAATGAATTTTAAAAAAAACTAATGCTGAAAGAAAGTAGAGTAATTTTAGTTGCGATTTTTTTAAGGAATAATATTTTTTTTTAATTCACAACGGGGTAGCACTTAGCCTTCATCACACCTGTGCCCGTAGTGTAAGTTTTTATGTCAAAAAACGCAAACTATTTCGAATGCGTATTAATGTCAATTTGTATGAAAACTGTATTAGCGCCTCTAGCGGCGAGTAGCGCGCTTATATAGTTTTCATACAAACTGACATTAATACGCATTCGAAATAGTTTGCGTTTGCTTGACATAAAAACTTACACTCGGGGTACTGTGCCCGTAGTGTAAGTTTTTATGTCAAAAAACGCAAACTATTTCGAATGCGTATTAATGTCAATTTGTATGAAAACTGTATTAGCGCCTCTAGCGGCGAGTAGCGCGCTTATATAGTTTTCATACAAATTGACATTAATACGCATTCGAAATAGTTTGCGTTTGCTTGACATAAAAACTTACACTCGGGGTACTGATGTTAAAAGGTGTTAAGGATTTTTAAAGCATGATTTTATTACACCTTATTACGTTTGCCATTTTATCCTTGTACTTGTCAAAAGCCTTTTTTCTCTACCTTATTGCGTAATTTCTCAGTACAAATTATTAAATTTTGGAAACTTGAAACGAAATATTAAACAAGTTGTGAAATTGGTATCGGTTCTTGTTCGAAAATCGAGAATGTCGAAAGTTGGTGCTCCAATTATGAAGATTGCTAATTACTTACTTATACGGGACCTTTCTTGTAATGATTACCTACCTACGTATTTTGTTTCTTTTTTGATAACATTGAAGAATTTCTTTCGTAGGTACTGATATAAGTTTTTAGAAACTGATTAGCATTTTAATTTATTTTTTACAGTAACCGAAGTAGTTCGTCTGGAAAAGTTAAGAGTTATTTCGAGCCTGTTTTTTTTGTAGCAAAATATTATAAACTTGTGGCTCCCCACGGTTTTACCCGCGTGGTACATGATCAATATGTCAAAACACCACTAAACCAGTCTCTGAAAAATATATCTTTACTTATACATATTATAAACATTAATATCATAAAGAGGAAAGTTTGATCTTTTGTTTGTTTGTATGTTTGTAATGGATAAACTCAAAAACTACTGGACCAGTCGACTGCTCTAACCTGCCCCCCTAGACAATTGGCATTCTATTAGGTATCGAATTCGCCAGTCGGATAGAAAGAAAATGTATGGGATTGACATTAGCGATCTAAATGTCACGTGACCGCTAATGTCAATCCAATACATATTCTTTCTATTTGACTGGCGAATTCGATAATAGAATGCCACTTGTCTAAGGCCCGGAGAGCTACGGAGTCGTTACGAGAAGCGTAAAAATTTATCCAATACTTCTTACGCGCTGTATAGCCAATAGCACAGAACATATAATAGTCCCATCGGAGCTAGTTGTGGGACGGGTCGATTTTTTCTAAATACTTCATTTTCCATTTTTAGGGTTCCGTAGTCAACAAGTGTAAAGGGTCCTAGCTATCTCTAAATGAATAAAAGATTAAGAGATTAAGATATTAAATCATTAAATATTATTATTAAACTAATCCTGGTCACGTGGACCATTGTAGAATGAACTCTCTTACTATGCTAAAGTGAACTAGCTGAATGTGAGAAAGAAGTCTAATATTATTGACCCCTATGTTTGGCTGTTTGTTGTGATCGACTAAATGGTTAGGACACTACGTTGTGTAATTTTTTGTTTCAGTATCCCATAGTTAGGTTCTTTTTAATAAGGTATGTTCAAAGTACAATGATAACAGAGACGCTTAATCTTATAGCTAATTACCTAAAGCAAGCTGAAATGAATTATAAATATATAAATACAAATAAATAAATAAATAGTGTTAATTAAGCATGACAGTGGATAATAGTTATATTTTAAATAGGTAAAGAAAGAGTTAAGTGTAAATAAGTATAGTGTTTGTGGATAGGAATTTTTGGATAAAGGATAGGATAAAGTGAATCTAGGCCCAGGCTAATACCCTGATGGCTTGTGGCCCAGGGCATTGCCCTGGGGAGCTACGTCCAACCTCCCCTCTAGCTCTTTCCGGTCCCAGTCCAACGCAAACGAGGCGCTCAAGTATACTTAAGCACAACAGTGGTGCAGCAAAAGAGAGTATAAGGCAAAGGAATGTGAAAACCCAGTTTCAACAATCAGTTAAATGGAAAAACATCCAGTTTAACAAATGCCCACTCCAGTTACTGCCACCAAGTACTCATAAACAGATATTTCATATGCAATTCTTAGAGCGTCTATTCAGAACATATCTAAGAAATTACAGTGTTATGCATTGTCGGATTGCGTACAATCAGGACAAAGATGTAAAGCGTCACAATCTGAGCATGAAGAGGATGGCGTAGCCAGAGCCTTTCAGAAATGTCTCTCCTTCCACCGGAGTGGAGATCTTGGAGGCAAGTCCTACTTGTCTGGGACGCAGATCCTATAGTCTTCAGCCAGAAGGGAACTGTATAGTGTGCGGGTCTCGGCAAATGCAGAGGTGAACTGTCTACATAGGGCTTACTTCACCAAGATATCCTCCTCTGAATAGTCTCAGGATCGTAGGACAGAGCTCGACTACTCAAGCAAAAGACAGGGTGTTTCACAACGCATAGCGGAGAGAAGAAGAATAAAGATTATAGTGACTCGACGAATCAAGCCACTTGTTGTATAGTTTTATGTAGTGTATATGCTTGTGTAGGCATATCTGTTATGAGACTCAGCGCTCAGCACATGAAATGGCATCCATCAAAGAGGATATTATGTTCAAATCCATGTTGAACAAATAAATAGTTATATTATATTTCAAATATAAACTGGGTCTTCTCAAATGAGAGGTAGGGTTTGGATAAGACAATATTAAATTGTCAGGAGTTAAATAAAACACTTTGCACAGTATTCATTTACTCAACCAACCGTGTACCAATGCTATGAGTTTCCCATGGTGTGAAAATTAAGTCAGAGACTTATGTGTGATCCAACATATGGCTTCAATATAAAGAAACACAGGAGGACTTTTGTCTTTAATTGGTTTTACCCAACAGTTATGAACTGAAAGGTATCACAAATCAAAAAACGGTAATCCGGATATCGACAAAGCCAGGAAACCAACAGGACATCCGGTAAGGTGAATGACCAACAATCGTGCGAATCAGGCTGTGGGTGGAGTCCTTAATAGTGCGTTGTCCCCAAGCCGCTCGGCTCGTAAGATTACACTACTAAGGGTCCAAGCAAACATCCAGACGACACCATAATTGGCCAAATTAGTGTAAAATGACACTAAGGCATTTGACCAATCAATATACCATGATCAGCCAACGGCCTGTAGTGTGATTTAGTAGATACACAGCCTCAAATCCTAACGCGGTCTTTAGACTTTGGAACTTGAGGAGTGTTTACCGTACTACCAAAACGATATCCATGAGAGGCCCTATAGTAAAACACATTTTGTTGAAGTCATATTCTGATCACCCATAGTCCATTATAGACTATAAGTTACTTTAGAAATCACCATCAACTCACAGCAAATTCCACATTATCTCATCACTGTAGCCAGACGTCAACCAGAAAACTAGGTGAGTCAGACCACAACGGCAAGTTACCTCACTCTTCGAGCTTCAAGCCAGCGGTAAAGCTTCAATCTATCCACTCTAGAGCTACATAAAACAACCATTACCTGAGTTGTGTATGGATAGTGTGAACTGATGTAAGTATGTGTCTGTATAATATAAATATTAATACAGTAAAATAAATCATACATAAGTATGATAAAATAGCTTTTGTATGAAAGGCTACGGTCTCTCTATAGAATCTGTGATGGAATTATAGTCAAAATTAGACTATAATAGTTAATTATGAGAGTAGAACAGCAGCCTGTTCACACAACAGCTGTAATAAATAAATAAACATGGTTTGGATGAGGCGCTGTAGAATTCCATATATCAAGACTTTGACATTGATCAGGATGAGAGGTCATGTTCAAATAACATCAGGTTTAACTAGTTAGAGTCTAGTAGAGACTTCTGACATAAAAGTTTCACTCTTATGAGGATAAAACCTCTTTTCCAATTTCAGTATCAAAACATATAAACAGAATTCTACTTGCACAGACATGCAAGCAAATGATAATATAAGATGAGGGCAGATCTTACAAGTACTAGAACTTGTCTATCAGACATTGTGCCAAGCTTCAGCTTTGAAACTTCTGAAAGTTTCAGGAATCAATTTACTGGGACAGAGAGTATCTGTTTCCAAGGAATTTAGTACTGAAACTATAGCTAAAGTCTGACATCCAAATTACCTTATTTCCTACACTCACCCTTGCTAGATTTCAGATCAAAATCTAGCAATAATCCTCACGAACTAAAGCACAACACTCCACTTCATATGAAACTCTGTATGGACCAAATTCCCTCTTTAAGTTGTACAAAGAGCTCAGATAAACATTTTTTAAATAACAACACACATTACAACGTGTGAAAAAGTTGTTTTAGATAAATATCAAGAGGAGAATTTGTTTTCAAACAGATTTTCACGATTAACACACACTTTAACACTTTCGCGGCGTGTAAATCAAACAAATCTTATGTCGAGTAAGCGATTCGACGATTAGATCACGAAATCCGAATTTAATACTGACGGTATGGTAGCAATATTAATTCAAAAGAATCTAAAACAAATTCTGAAATATTCAATTCTTGCTTTCAAATATTACTGGTCGAAGTTTTGACACGTGACAGCCTTCAGAACCCCATCCAGAGCAAACATTCCCACAAGGAAAGTATTTACCCAAGAGAAGATCGGAAATGCCATCATGAAACCTTACTGAAGAAATACAGATCTGGCCAAGAACTGTAAATCATCATCGGCCTCTTTCAAAACTCAGTCCAGACTCAAAAATGAGGATTCCAAGAAAATAATGGAGATAAATTAATAAAGCTTACCACCCACAGATTTGAAACACAATAATTAAAGAAAATATTTAAATTGAAATAATTTTGGGCAGAGATTTCTCTTAAATTCACTATTAAATACTTTTCACTAGTAAAATACCGAATCGCGATCGGGCAGAGCTTCGGCCTGCATTCCCGATAAATTCTCCCGAACTGTTTTTTTAAAATCACTATTAAATACTTTTCACTAGTAAAATACCGAATCGCGATCGGGCAGAGATTCGACTTCCTTTCCCGATAAATTCTCCCGAACTGTTCCTTTTAGTAAAATACCGAATCGCGATCGGGCAGAGCTTCGGCCTGCATTCCCGATAAATTCTCCCGAACTGTTTTTCTAGTCCACGAACCTCGCTCTTTTATACTCTCCTCTCTAGAACATTCTCGAACTCCCCTGACATGTCGTCCAATACTTCTCCACGCGCTTCCTCTTTGGGATTCCCCCATAAGAATAATTCAGTTATTCTGATATGTTGCCATATCTCGATTTAGGTATAAATAATTGTTTACTTGATAAAACTAGATTATCTAGTTCTATCTTGAGAAAATAAGATATTACTGTAGTAAATCTTATTCCTCGATCCAAAATCAAGTAAATTTCCAATTTTCGCGGCTTCAGATAAACTCATTCAAAAGTTATTCAAGTGCGAATTTCAGAAAATTTAAATACTTGATTTAGATTAAATTTGATGCATAAATATATGTTCAGAGGTGTCGAAATCATGAGAACCGTATGCGAAAAGTGTTCACTCCCTTCCATCAACGAGATCTCATCCATTTTCATATCGACGTGCTCAACTCTGTGGTTTGTGTACACTTCATCGCAAAACTGCTCCTCCAGACTTCAATCATCTCCAACATACAATATTCAATCAGTTTGCAGCAAAATTCTAGGTCTAAATAACAAAATATTTTAATCTAAATAAATCGAATTAGAGGTATAAATTCCCAAATTTTCCCTATAAAACGGGTAATCGTCAGAAAGTGGCCACCTTAGCAAGTCTTCACCATAGACAATCTAGACTGTAATAAAATCTGTATTCTAGTCTATGGTTCCATTGTTTTCTCTAAATAAGAGACCCTACAGACGCACAAAATCATAGTTTCATTATAGATGACAGCACTGTCGCTTAATAAATTTAATATTTAGCTGTAATAACGTAGTTAAAATCTAGCCAAATAGCAAAACAATGCCTGTGCTACAGAACTTCTATATGAAACTAAACTAAGAAGCTATAATTCGTGTCATTAGTGCACAAATATGTTTTGTGGCTCATGTCGGACAGAATTATCAGACTTCCATATAGTGTAACTAATCGAATGATCTAGGAATGTTTTTATCATCTTTCCGCTATGTATCAACTATGTATTACATAGCGCAAAGGTACATTGACTCAAACAGATTTTGTTCAATCGCTCCTTGCACATTGTGAATAAGGCATTAGTTGGCAACATGCAATGGCGCGTAATTCAAAATTCTAAACTTTGATTTAAATATTGAATTTAGTGTATTTAGGCTAAGTTTTATTAATAGAAGATTAATTAGAAATCCCTAATATATATCTTGCTTAATTTTATTTAGGTTTAATCATGGTTTTAAACCCAAAATCGACTTTGGGTACTTAATACGTTCTTTAAGAGATTTTGTCTCATCTGTGACACAAACTGACGTTTGTAAGTTATAAATAAACAGTTAAGTATATTTATTAACAAAATAAAACCTTTTCTAATATCTTAATGTACTCATACCTAGCCTAAACTAACTCTGAACGTGACTCTATTTTCCAGGATTGAATTTCTTAAAACACTATTTATGAAGCTTTTTAAACAGACAACTTCTACTAGAAATCTTTCAAAAGGTGTTTTCCCAAAAATACCAAGCTCTCAGGTAAATATATCATCATTATATGCACCTATAAAACACATTCAATAATGTAGTTTTTAGAAATAACCTTTTGTCATTTTGTATATTTTACAACTGGAAATTCACAATGTTTATTACTTCTTTAAGTAATAAATTCTATTATACTATAAGAAGGACACTTTGAAATTATCTAATTTATATCAGAATTATAAATCCAATACATACTATAAAAGTTATTGACCTTTTAGAATTTACTAAAATTTATCAAATTTTGCAACGTTGAAATTCCATATTTAGTGATTTCTTACAATTGACAGAATGTTCTGAGCCAATTCTAGTTTTAAAATTATGCACAGATTTAGGATGAACAAAGAAATAACTATTCATAACAATAGACACACATTCTATATTATTTTCAAGTAATAGTCAGTTTTTCAACTGCGTTGAAAAACTCAAAACATTTTAGTTTTGCTTATTTCAATTTATTTAAGCAAAGGATTTACTCTAAATCAATTTATCTTTCATCAGCATAATTAGTATACTAATTTATAACTAAATTAATTCAATTTCCAACTTGTATTTTTAGATAAATTGAGAATATTGAATTTTAGAAATATTCATTTTGATGTTTTGAATTTTCAGGATTACTTCATAACTCAAGGTTGTAGACACCTATCTATCTATATTACATTTTACTAAAGACTTCCTAGATGAGGAAATTCCTTCAGGATAAATTTTAATCAAGAATTTCAGGAGAAATTAATATATTTGCATGCTTGAAGAGACATAATGGTTTTCCTACATTTAACCCTAAACCAAGCTTTTGTAAGTAATATTAAAATTATTAGTTTATTACTCATCATGCTGCTAAGAAGAATTAAGAAGAAAAGGATTAAATAATGTTATTTTCATAAATGATTTTATTTAAAATTTTCCAAGTCCACTAGCGCCATCTCGTAACGAGTAGCAAAACTTCTCAGTACTATATCAAAGACATGCTATTAACTCCGCTACTTGCCGCTGCGCAGCACGGCGCTGGCTTTTCACATAGTACTAAAACTGATTAATAGATGTCGCTTCTCTTAACTTCAATTCAAACTTAAAAGTTTTTAAATTATTTTTTTATCTATTATTGTTAATTGAAGATGTAGAATATACCTGTTCGACTTATAATTGATTTAAATATGTTCAATAACTATTCAAAAGAAAAGAAAGATGTTTTTAGTAGGAAAAGGAAATAAATAATACTATTTTATATAAATATATTTTTTTTACTGAAACGTTTTCAGATTTCAGATGTGTCTGAAACATGAAAATGTAGTTTCAGGATGTAACAGTTATTGAAAATATGGAAAATCGGTTTTTCAGAAAAGTCGAATAAAATTAAAACTCCTGTGGCTAATTGAAAAGCAATGGTGACGTAGGTTGGACTGTCACAACCGCCCCCTAATTTATAAAGAAGTTTACCGTAATTATAAATTACTTATAATAAACAGTACAACCTATGATCGCCGCAAATAAAAATGAGACAACCATAAAAGAAGAGAATGGAAGGAGAGAGGTTCATCAGGAAAAATAAAATTAATTTTAATTTTCTTAACCCCTTTTTCTTCTTATGTATAAATATATATATATTTAAAGTAATTAATCTACCCCAAGTGAAACGACCGCCCATCTCCCCTCCAACCACATCTATTAAGACAGCGCTTAACAGATTATAGCGAAGGCAACAGCCAATTGGAGTTAATAAGTGATATGGTCAAAGACCATATAAGATTGAAGATATGAACATATATGTTAAACAGGCTTTATAAAACCTTTTTAATCGCTCTTATAGATGTGATTGAGTCATTTCCCTGACCCATCATTTCCCCATAACTTTAATTTATAAAATAAATTATGAACATTAGTATTAAATTAATACTAGTTACCAACAATGACTTAATATCAGTCCTGAATGAAATCTTTTCAGAACAACGTATCAATATTGATATCTAGTTTACATTGTATTTATTAAATATGATTCTTATTTAGATAACTAAATAGAAACATTACTCTTAATATGAATATCAAGAACCAACAAGTAGACTTCTCCAATAGCAAAGCTATGAGAGAAAGCCTTCTTATCTACTCAAAGAAGAGATAATCACTATTCTAAATAATTGAATGATGTATGTTAACCTCAAAATGTTAAGTAAATAGCTACCTATTAAAATTTAATACATATTAAGAATTTAAATAACTCATAAGTGAATATTTTTATATATAGTATTAATTTAAATGGATGGTATTGAAGTTACCTCTAATCTGTATTTTTATATATAGTATTTATTTAAATGGATGGTATTGAAGTTACCTCTAATCTGTTTAGTTTTAGGGTCCATCAATGTATATACATTTGGAAATGGAACAGCACTAACTACATATGGTCCTTCATAAAGCAACTGAAACTTTTTAGTAAGATTCTTCAGTGCTTCTGATTTGTTTAACTTTCGAATCTTTACATAATCTCCTATCTGAAATTCAATCAAACGATGAGATTTGTTAAATCTGACCTGTCTTTTGACACTATTATTTTTCAAATTCTGTGTCACCTGTGCTCTAACATCCTCAATGTTCTTTGTCTTATCTAAATGTGGCAGACAATTATCAAATGACATACTGTTACTTGTACCATATAATATTTCATTAGGAGTGAAACCAGTGCTTTCATGGAAAGTATTGTTATACATGGTTTCTATTCTGTTAAGAATAGTCGCCCAATTTTTATGTTTCTTATGGCAATACGTTCTGAATAAGCGTCCCAATTCTTTATTTACCCTCTCTGTAGTATTAGGTCGAGGATTTCTAACTGTAGTGTATATAGGCTTTATATTAATATCTTTTAAAGCTTGTTTCCAGCAATCAGATGAGAATTGACTGCCATTATCAGTCATAACTACTTTAGGTCTGATTATTCTAGAGAACTGTTTTAATTTAGCGACTACTGCTCGAGAAGTAGCTTTAGTTAAATTATACAACTTAACGAACTTGCTAAATGAGTCTTGAATTACTAATATGTAAGTAGCCCCAAATCTACCCCTAGGCAAAGGTCCATATAAATCAGCCATTACAATGTCTCCTATTTGTTTTGTTACAATAGGCTTACATTCACCCACATATTTTATACTAGCTTTCCGCCCGCGGCTTCGCCCGCGTGGACTACACGACGTTATCCCGCGGGAATGTGACATTTTTCCGGGATAAAAAGTAGCCTATGTTCCTCTCCAGGCTACAAAGTATCTGTGTTCCAAATTTCAGCCAAATCCGTTCAGCCGTTTTGGCGTGATTGAGTAACAAACATCCAAACATCCAAACATCCAAACATCCAAACATCTAAACTTTCACATTTATAATATTAGTAGGATTATCACTTTTAGAAACCTGGCAAATGTGACAAGTTCTCAACAATGTTTTCACAGTTTTGTTCATACCAAGCCAGTAAAATCTATCTTTAAGATATTTGAGAACCTTATAAGCCCCTTGATGACCCATTTCTTTATGAATTTGGAGAATTACTTCTCTCAAATTTGCTGGCAAATATATTACATGTTTGTTTGAATTAATTTTAAAATACAATACCCTATCCTTAATATAACAACGTTGAGCAATTTTCCCTAATTTACCATTTAAATTATTACTAGGATTATTTACAATATTCATAATTGACTGGATCTCTCTATCACTAGCTTGAAAATTAGATATATTTCTCAAGTCAGCTATTAATGTTTTATTTTTATTAATTTCCATATAATGGATTTCTGGACAATAAACCCTATCTTCCTGCATTAAAGATGAATCAGATGGAAACCTAGACAGAACATCGACAGCCACGTTGTCTTTACCTTTTACATGTTCAATAGTATAGTCAAATTGTTCAAGAAAAAGTATCCATCTGATAATCCGACTATTATATAGTTTCCATGACCTAACAAAGGTTAGTGCTTTATGATCGGTTCTAATTATCATTTTCGCGCCCCTTAGATAAGTTTCAAACTTTCTTAAACAATAGATAATTGCCCAAAATTCCTGTTCAGTAACCGTCCATCTCAATTCTGCGCCCCTCAAAGCCCTACTACAATATCCCAGAATTTTCATTTCGTTGTTATCATCATACTGAAATAACACCCCCGCTAATCCTACTCCTGAACTATCAGTTTGCAAATAGAATGGCCTAGTCATATCAGGATGATGCAACATTATTGTTTTCAAAAATCTATTTTTCAACTCTTCAAAAGTTACTTGTGCTTCTGGAGTCCAAGACCAACCTTTATTTTTCTTTAATAACTTACACAAAGGTTGAATAATACTATTATAGTCAGGAATGAAACGTCTATAATAATTACAAAGTCCTAAAAATGCTCTTAAATGTTTTATTTTTGTCGGAACCGGAAAATTCTTTATAGATTCTATTTTTTCTGGATCCGTTCTAATTCCCTCTGTAGAAATAATATGACCCAACATTTTTACTTCTTTACAAATGAATTTACATTTTTCAAGGTTGCATGTAAGTCCTGCAGATTTTAATTTGTTTAAAATAATATCAATATGTTCTAAATGCTCTTCTAAAGAACCCTGAGTTAGAATGGCTAAATCGTCTAAATAATTTACACAAAATTGTCTAACCCCAGGCCCCAATATTTGATCCATCGCTCTACTGAAACTACCGACAGAAGTCTTAAGTCCTTGTGGTAAAACATTATACATATAAGATTTCCCATTAAAAGTGAACCCAGTATACTTTTTACTATCTTCTGAGATAGGAATCTGAAAATATGCATTATTAAGATCTATTATACTGATGTAATTAACCCCATGAAATGAATTTAAAACATCTATTTGCATAGGTGGAGCTTCCGCCTCAGCTACCATATGTTTGTTAATTTCCCTTGCATCTAATAGAACTCTAATTGAACCATCAGGTTTTAAAGTGAATGTTAATGGACTACAATAAGGTGTTGAACCTCTAGTTATTATACCCATATCAACCATCTCAGCTAACTTTTCCTCCATTTGTGGTCTATATGCATATGGAACAGGATAAGAACGTCTTATAACTGGGCTATGATCTGTCATTTTTATGACATGTTCATAACAATTTGCACGACCTAATCGTTTAGTAAAAGTGTCATCATGTTTAATCAAAACTTGTTTTAATTTAATTGTTTGTTTCTCATTAAACGGTATACCTGTTTTAATTTCTTGCAAATACTTTTTGAAGTCAAAGTCACTAGTTACTTTGGCAACTTCTGAAACCCCTTGTCCCTCAAATACATACTCAATAAACGGTATTAGTATTCTTTGACCCTTGTAATTAATAATTAATCCTACTGGAGGTGTTTGTAATCTTATATTTACTTTATTTGTTAAAAGCCATCAAATCCTAAAATTACAGAATGGACTAATTTAGGTACAATCAAAAATCTAATTTCTATTTTAATTTCCCCAAATTTTACTGGTAGTAAAACCATTTGCTGTATTTTGGCACTCTTTTGACCAACAGCTCCACGAATTTGTATTGGTTTAACAGGTAACATGTTTAATTTATTCCCCACCTGTAATTTTAAAGATTCCCAAAATGACTCTGAAATACAAGTGATATCACTGCCTGTATCGACTAAACATTTAACTTGCTTGTCAAATATTTCTACCTCTACCTCAGATTTGATCATTTCTAATCTATCCGCAGTAATATTGTCTTCTTCATCGAATAAAGAAGAAACTTCCCTAGTTTGAATTGAAGAATTCCTACCTAACTCGGCTTGAGTTTTTAGTGTTTCCACTACTTGCAATTTAAAATTAGTAGAATTGGTTACTTTACTACCTAATCCTAAACCTGCTTTACTATTCTGACCTTTGGCAACTATAGGCTTAAGTATTCCATCACCGTGTCTACCTAATGACTGTCCAGGTTCCCATCCGAGATCAAGCATAATTTTTAAAGCAATAGGAGTAAAATTTGCCCCTTCTAATGTTGATGTATTGGGGCGATTTACATCAACATCTACTAGTTTAAATTTGTTGGTTCTGAATTTACAATTTGAGAAGTATTACCACTAGTGGTATCTACACTATTTACAACATCTGTTTTCGCCAATTGGTTTACTTCACGCGCCGGCCTCTCGCTGAATGATTTCTTCTGTTTGAAGTTGCTCCTGTTGTCCCGTTGTTGGTGTTGACGATGCTGATGATGTTGACCAGATGCCGCAGACTGTTGCACCACACCTGCTTGAGTAGCACTGCTGCGCTTTGGATTAGTTTGTCTGTTCACGTTGTCCAGCTTGCGAAGAAACTCAGTAGCTTGAAGTATGGAAGTATAGTTACTTGTTGACCAAGCATACTGAACCTCTCTAGGAAAGTGATTCATAATATCACTTATTAGTTGTCTCTCCTGGATAGTATAAGTCAACATCTTTGCTTGTCCACACAATGTAATGAAGTGACTCAGCATAGACTGCGTTCCATCCCAGGAGTTCTGCACAATTTTCCTCCTTAATTCGTTTTGTTCTGCTTCACCGCAGTACGTGTCCAAAAAGTCCTTTTTGAAGTCCTCAAAATGTGACCATCTGTCTCTATATATGCGAGCCCAGTTTCTAGAATCCCCTTCCAGGCATTCAATAATTGTATCAATTATATCATTCACCCCTGGTACACATTTTCTCAAATATGCTGTTAGGTCTTCTATGAAGGTCACCGGGTGTTTGCTCTTTGTAGGAAATTTAGGCTTCTCAATAGACATCGGCGCCATCGGATAACACATAGTAGATGGTCCAGGCTGTACTAGAGTTTGTAGATTTGAAGCGCCCCCTTGTATAGACATATCTGCTGATTCTACCGGAGTGGATGTAGCTGTGATCCTACTTTCCAGCTCAGAGATCTTGCTATTAAGAGTGTTGACCGCTCGTTGTACCATACGTGTCATAAACTGTAGCGAAGTAGCCCTTTTTTCTGCTGGCGGAGGGTCAACTAGGGCAGTCCTACGAGTTACCATGCCAGTTCTCCTTGTCTCCGCTGTCTTGGATTTACTCCTTTCCTTAGGCATTATGAAAATTTATATTTCACTCAAATCACTCACTATTTGTCACTAACACTAGTTTTAAAATCACTGATTGTAAGAAAAAATATCCACTTATCAAATAATTAAAAATTTAAAATCACTGAATCACTGAATTGAATACCATTTACTAATTATAGTTCACATAAACCTAATCATTAAAAACTAACTAAAAGAATTGTCTCACTTTCACTATGAACTAATAAAATAAAGAGTCACTTTCACTATCACTTAAAAAAAATTAAATGAGCGTCATTTTTCACTATAACTTAGACTATAAAGAAATAAAGAGTGTCACTTTCACTAAAACTCACTAAATATTTTATACACTTATTAAGTAGTCACTGTCTAAATAATATCACTATGCACTGGCACTTTCTTAAATATTTCCTGAAACAAAACCCACTTATAAAAAAAAACTCACACTAACACTTGAGTAATGAACTGAAACCAACCTATAACACAACACTAGAATTTACTGACAATAAAACCTCTTAAAAGTTGATAGATCCTCAAAGGTTGACTGGCAGAAAATACCTCCAGGATCAAGTCCGCTTTGTATTTTACACTAGGTATTATTTTCAAAAGTTTAATAAATAAATAAATAAGTAAGCGCTATAAGATTAAATTCTATTTTAGTTTATTCAATAAAATTCCACATCTGTGATATAAATAAATAATTAGTCAGTTATCCTCCCAACACCCTATACTTGTAATAAACTAAGTTAAATTGTATAGTTTAATTTGTAATAAAAAGTTAACTTGTTTAATGAAATAAAATTTCCAAAAATCATAATTTTCCCTGCATAATGGTGTTTATGAACACTAAGTTATGAGTATGTACCTATTTGTATGCTATTCTAACCAAACAACCATATCAAAAAAACCTTTTACCTCAAGTTGATCGGAGGGAAAATTCCTCGGAAACGATTTACATCTGATAGTGGCGTTTCCAACTATACATAAAGAAGTTAGTAATCATGTCAAATGTTGAATTATTAGTGGCACACATATTTTCCCTAATAGTACACAAGATCTACTTTTAAGAAGAATTCAAAACAATGTCTATACGATAGCATTTTTTCCTTTTATTTTTATTTCAGAATGTAATAACAGATATGTACAACTACTATTATTATAAAACTACTTTCCCAAATAGCAATCTACTCAAACTTGACTATTTTGTTAATTTTAATCTATCTAGACTACACAATTGTTATCCACTATGTAATTTCATTCTATTATTGAACCTAATTACTTAAACTGAAATTTTTCTAGCAAATCTATTTTAAATAGTACTTGTGTATTAATTCTTATTATTTCTTATTCTTTACTTCAGATAACAGTTTCTAATTCTACTCTGGTATAACTAACTTGCTTTTGTAAGTTAGTTACGTGGAATGCGTTTAAAATAGAACAAACTAGTAAAAAAGTATCTAATGAAGTAAACATTAGTTCAACGCAAACTTATACTTTAACGAATGTCAAATCAAGTTATTAGATCTATTAACCAGAATTATGTCCTCAACATGCTTATGTGTTATGTGAATCCGTCCTAAGTATTCATTTTAAGACTTTGGTTACTGAAATTCACCAACAAATATGTATAGGTAACTTTGGAGTTACCTACTAAGTTTCATCTCACCTACTTATGTACCTAAAACATACTAAAGACTTCTGGTATACGGTCACACATAGGAATATTCATTAAATCTATATAGTCTAGCTTTAAAACATACCCAGAACAATTTCAACACAACCATTTTGAAGTTAAGTTAAGTTAACACCTTTTGAAAGACCTCCAACATGAAAAACGACGAGATTGTTTCCGACAATTTACTTTTTCACAATAAACTTTAACACTTAACATTTCAACTCACTAAACGCACTTTTTAGTTATTATTTAACTGGTTATCTACGTACTTGTAAAACTTTGGAACGAAAACAATTTCAAAACAAACTCAATTTTATCTGTCAAAATTTTTCTCGTATTTTTTTTTTCTGAAAATCATGGTCTTGGGCTTTAGTGTGTCCAAATTTCAAAGAAATGAACCATATTAGTCTAAAATGTCAAATAACATGTAGTATGGCGCTGTCAGTCTATTATTTGTATTGCGTTCGAAAATCGCTCGTTTGTTTACTAATAGTAATGATAATAAATAAATTGTAAATGTAAAATTTATTTATCGATAAAATCATCTAAGTGATAAAATAACATCACGGCGTGTTTGTTTAATTTACGCACCGTGTCGACATGGCAAAGTTCCTATCTGAATGATGAAAGGTAAATACAGACAGCACCTGTCTCGTTTCTTGTCTTTCTCTATTCGCGAATATCATTATTTATTTGCACATACTTCCGTATCATGTGCATACGTGTTTTAAAATGTCTTGTACATGTTTAACTAACTTGGCAAACACATTCGCCAATCTCCTCGCCCCCTATTCAACACTAACCACAAATAAATCTACTATCAAGTTTGGCAAACATGTTTGGCCAATATTTTGGTCGTCTCCTTTTCTATAAAATAATCCTAAATCTCGTTTAGCTAGTATTCTCGTACGCCCCCCCCAACTACTTTTGTCGAGCACGTCATGTCACAAATGTAAATTTTAATGTGATATAGAGTTAAGTTACCTACTTATTCATATTAAGTCAAACTTCAAAGAATTACCTATGTATTCAAGAATTAAATCAATAAATAACCATACATAAAGTATGTACCTTAGTACAAAACGCCACAATCTATTTTATACCATAGCCATAATTAAACGAACATTAATTGAATTATCGATACTTTACTTATTCGATATTACGTCTAATCGAGTCGATTTTTAGTTATAATTTTAATAGAAATTTCTTTTTATTTAAATTTATTATCCTATTTAATTCTAAACTTTAGAAAAACAATTAACTAACTAATTCAACGTACAATAACTATTATTAGAAATAGATTTATTATCAATGTAAGAACATCAAAATTGTCTATTTATAATTTGTTCCGGTTTTAAATGTAATTATTTGACCTATTAATGACGTATAGTTAATTTTACCAATAAAAGAATACTTTTTATAATTTTAAAACAATACTTCTTACTTTTCAAATAAAATTGAATAAAATCGTTAATCGAATCGATAAAGTTCAAAGTAATGTATGTTCATGCCCTTATCTGGTCATATCTATATTGACCCTTATTTCCTGTCAAACTAACCTATGTAATTTCTTGTTTTACAAAATTTTTATCTTAAATTTCTCTTGTTTTCAATGAAAATGTCTGTAAATCCACTGAAAAAGGAAATGAACACCTCGCAATTTTTTCCGCAGTAAGTTTTAACCTGTTTTATCAACATTTTGGTTGCAATTTTGTATGTAAAATTCTACTAACAATGTTTTGCTTGCAAAATTCTAAAAACTGTTTTTGTTTTATTTCCAGCTTATCCAGCACGCTTATCTCTCTATCTTTCCGCAAGCTTACACTAACATAACAAGAGGACGCACATTGGGAAATTTAGTACAAAAAAAGAAAATTTGAAGAATGAAAGTAAACAACATAAGTGACTGTTTTTAGTGTAGTGAAAATGTTTTAGATGTAATTTACGAAGAACAACACCGATAAACGCTATATTAAAGAACCGTACACATAAGAAAACACACAAAAATCATAAAAAATAAACAATAACCATAAAAAAAAAAACTGAAAAAGAAACACACCAATAAATACACCTGGAGCTATTACACTCACAGCTGTTTTCATTTGTATAACCCATTGTCTACAGTATGTATACTAAAATTATAAAGTCTTAATCTAGGGTGCAGGTATCCCTAATACGGATAGCCGCATATCCTTCACCTTGGAAAGGCCAAGTGCAATGGTTTCGGATCTTCGGTTTTTTCTTGTTCAGGAGAACAAGAGAGCTAACCGGTCGGGCTCTAGCACAGCTTAGTTCCCACCGAGAGGTATCCACTGGCTCTAATCGCGGGCAAATATAAGTATTCTATATTTTATCCCCAATACTGAATACTTACAATCGCAACGGGTATGCAGCGAACCATAGTTATAAGCTTTTTCTATATTTTATTTTTACTTAGTGTAAACTCTGAACGCCCCCAAGAAGTAAAACCCCTTTGCTAGCTGTATAACTATAGCAGAAAGCTTGCACACAACTTAAAAATTAACATGCAATAAGCGACTCTGAATATCAATTCCTTTAAACATTTGAGACCCATAATCCTGGTCACGGCACCATTGTAAAGGGTCCTAGCTATCTCTAAATGAATAAAAGATTAAGAGATTAAGATATTAAATCATTAAATATTATTATTAAACTAATCCTGGTCACGTGGACCATTGTAGAATGAACTCTCTTACTATGCTAAAGTGAACTAGCTGAATGTGAGAAAGAAGTCTAATATTATTGACCCCTATGTTTGGCTGTTTGTTGTGATCGACTAAATGGTTAGGACACTACGTTGTGTAATTTTTTGTTTCAGTATCCCATAGTTAGGTTCTTTTTAATAAGGTATGTTCAAAGTACAATGATAACAGAGACGCTTAATCTTATAGCTAATTACCTAAAGCAAGCTGAAATGAATTATAAATATATAAATACAAATAAATAAATAAATAGTGTTAATTAAGCATGACAGTGGATAATAGTTATATTTTAAATAGGTAAAGAAAGAGTTAAGTGTAAATAAGTATAGTGTTTGTGGATAGGAATTTTTGGATAAAGGATAGGATAAAGTGAATCTAGGCCCAGGCTAATACCCTGATGGCTTGTGGCCCAGGGCATTGCCCTGGGGAGCTACGTCCAACCTCCCCTCTAGCTCTTTCCGGTCCCAGTCCAACGCAAACGAGGCGCTCAAGTATACTTAAGCACAACAGTGGTGCAGCAAAAGAGAGTATAAGGCAAAGGAATGTGAAAACCCAGTTTCAACAATCAGTTAAATGGAAAAACATCCAGTTTAACAAATGCCCACTCCAGTTACTGCCACCAAGTACTCATAAACAGATATTTCATATGCAATTCTTAGAGCGTCTATTCAGAACATATCTAAGAAATTACAGTGTTATGCATTGTCGGATTGCGTACAATCAGGACAAAGATGTAAAGCGTCACAATCTGAGCATGAAGAGGATGGCGTAGCCAGAGCCTTTCAGAAATGTCTCTCCTTCCACCGGAGTGGAGATCTTGGAGGCAAGTCCTACTTGTCTGGGACGCAGATCCTATAGTCTTCAGCCAGAAGGGAACTGTATAGTGTGCGGGTCTCGGCAAATGCAGAGGTGAACTGTCTACATAGGGCTTACTTCACCAAGATATCCTCCTCTGAATAGTCTCAGGATCGTAGGACAGAGCTCGACTACTCAAGCAAAAGACAGGGTGTTTCACAACGCATAGCGGAGAGAAGAAGAATAAAGATTATAGTGACTCGACGAATCAAGCCACTTGTTGTATAGTTTTATGTAGTGTATATGCTTGTGTAGGCATATCTGTTATGAGACTCAGCGCTCAGCACATGAAATGGCATCCATCAAAGAGGATATTATGTTCAAATCCATGTTGAACAAATAAATAGTTATATTATATTTCAAATATAAACTGGGTCTTCTCAAATGAGAGGTAGGGTTTGGATAAGACAATATTAAATTGTCAGGAGTTAAATAAAACACTTTGCACAGTATTCATTTACTCAACCAACCGTGTACCAATGCTATGAGTTTCCCATGGTGTGAAAATTAAGTCAGAGACTTATGTGTGATCCAACATATAGCTTCAATATAAAGAAACACAGGAGGACTTTTGTCTTTAATTGGTTTTACCCAACAGTTATGAACTGAAAGGTATCACAAATCAAAAAACGGTAATCCGGATATCGACAAAGCCAGGAAACCAACAGGACATCCGGTAAGGTGAATGACCAACAATCGTGCGAATCAGGCTGTGGGTGGAGTCCTTAATAGTGCGTTGTCCCCAAGCCGCTCGGCTCGTAAGATTACACTACTAAGGGTCCAAGCAAACATCCAGACGACACCATAATTGGCCAAATTAGTGTAAAATGACACTAAGGCATTTGACCAATCAATATACCATGATCAGCCAACGGCCTGTAGTGTGATTTAGTAGATACACAGCCTCAAATCCTAACGCGGTCTTTAGACTTTGGAACTTGAGGAGTGTTTACCGTACTACCAAAACGATATCCATGAGAGGCCCTATAGTAAAACACATTTTGTTGAAGTCATATTCTGATCACCCATAGTCCATTATAGACTATAAGTTACTTTAGAAATCACCATCAACTCACAGCAAATTCCACATTATCTCATCACTGTAGCCAGACGTCAACCAGAAAACTAGGTGAGTCAGACCACAACGGCAAGTTACCTCACTCTTCGAGCTTCAAGCCAGCGGTAAAGCTTCAATCTATCCACTCTAGAGCTACATAAAACAACCATTACCTGAGTTGTGTATGGATAGTGTGAACTGATGTAAGTATGTGTCTGTATAATATAAATATTAATACAGTAAAATAAATCATACATAAGTATGATAAAATAGCTTTTGTATGAAAGGCTACGGTCTCTCTATAGAATCTGTGATGGAATTATAGTCAAAATTAGACTATAATAGTTAATTATGAGAGTAGAACAGCAGCCTGTTCACACAACAGCTGTAATAAATAAATAAACATGGTTTGGATGAGGCGCTGTAGAATTCCATATATCAAGACTTTGACATTGATCAGGATGAGAGGTCATGTTCAAATAACATCAGGTTTAACTAGTTAGAGTCTAGTAGAGACTTCTGACATAAAAGTTTCACTCTTATGAGGATAAAACCTCTTTTCCAATTTCAGTATCAAAACATATAAACAGAATTCTACTTGCACAGACATGCAAGCAAATGATAATATAAGATGAGGGCAGATCTTACAAGTACTAGAACTTGTCTATCAGACATTGTGCCAAGCTTCAGCTTTGAAACTTCTGAAAGTTTCAGGAATCAATTTACTGGGACAGAGAGTATCTGTTTCCAAGGAATTTAGTACTGAAACTATAGCTAAAGTCTGACATCCAAATTACCTTATTTCCTACACTCACCCTTGCTAGATTTCAGATCAAAATCTAGCAATAATCCTCACGAACTAAAGCACAACACTCCACTTCATATGAAACTCTGTATGGACCAAATTCCCTCTTTAAGTTGTACAAAGAGCTCAGATAAACATTTTTTAAATAACAACACACATTACAACGTGTGAAAAAGTTGTTTTAGATAAATATCAAGAGGAGAATTTGTTTTCAAACAGATTTTCACGATTAACACACACTTTAACACTTTCGCGGCGTGTAAATCAAACAAATCTTATGTCGAGTAAGCGATTCGACGATTAGATCACGAAATCCGAATTTAATACTGACGGTATGGTAGCAATATTAATTCAAAAGAATCTAAAACAAATTCTGAAATATTCAATTCTTGCTTTCAAATATTACTGGTCGAAGTTTTGACACGTGACAGCCTTCAGAACCCCATCCAGAGCAAACATTCCCACAAGGAAAGTATTTACCCAAGAGAAGATCGGAAATGCCATCATGAAACCTTACTGAAGAAATACAGATCTGGCCAAGAACTGTAAATCATCATCGGCCTCTTTCAAAACTCAGTCCAGACTCAAAAATGAGGATTCCAAGAAAATAATGGAGATAAATTAATAAAGCTTACCACCCACAGATTTGAAACACAATAATTAAAGAAAATATTTAAATTGAAATAATTTTGGGCAGAGATTTCTCTTAAATTCACTATTAAATACTTTTCACTAGTAAAATACCGAATCGCGATCGGGCAGAGCTTCGGCCTGCATTCCCGATAAATTCTCCCGAACTGTTTTTTTAAAATCACTATTAAATACTTTTCACTAGTAAAATACCGAATCGCGATCGGGCAGAGATTCGACTTCCTTTCCCGATAAATTCTCCCGAACTGTTCCTTTTAGTAAAATACCGAATCGCGATCGGGCAGAGCTTCGGCCTGCATTCCCGATAAATTCTCCCGAACTGTTTTTCTAGTCCACGAACCTCGCTCTTTTATACTCTCCTCTCTAGAACATTCTCGAACTCCCCTGACATGTCGTCCAATACTTCTCCACGCGCTTCCTCTTTGGGATTCCCCCATAAGAATAATTCAGTTATTCTGATATGTTGCCATATCTCGATTTAGGTATAAATAATTGTTTACTTGATAAAACTAGATTATCTAGTTCTATCTTGAGAAAATAAGATATTACTGTAGTAAATCTTATTCCTCGATCCAAAATCAAGTAAATTTCCAATTTTCGCGGCTTCAGATAAACTCATTCAAAAGTTATTCAAGTGCGAATTTCAGAAAATTTAAATACTTGATTTAGATTAAATTTGATGCATAAATATATGTTCAGAGGTGTCGAAATCATGAGAACCGTATGCGAAAAGTGTTCACTCCCTTCCATCAACGAGATCTCATCCATTTTCATATCGACGTGCTCAACTCTGTGGTTTGTGTACACTTCATCGCAAAACTGCTCCTCCAGACTTCAATCATCTCCAACATACAATATTCAATCAGTTTGCAGCAAAATTCTAGGTCTAAATAACAAAATATTTTAATCTAAATAAATCGAATTAGAGGTATAAATTCCCAAATTTTCCCTATAAAACGGGTAATCGTCAGAAAGTGGCCACCTTAGCAAGTCTTCACCATAGACAATCTAGACTGTAATAAAATCTGTATTCTAGTCTATGGTTCCATTGTTTTCTCTAAATAAGAGACCCTACAGACGCACAAAATCATAGTTTCATTATAGATGACAGCACTGTCGCTTAATAAATTTAATATTTAGCTGTAATAACGTAGTTAAAATCTAGCCAAATAGCAAAACAATGCCTGTGCTACAGAACTTCTATATGAAACTAAACTAAGAAGCTATAATTCGTGTCATTAGTGCACAAATATGTTTTGTGGCTCATGTCGGACAGAATTATCAGACTTCCATATAGTGTAACTAATCGAATGATCTAGGAATGTTTTTATCATCTTTCCGCTATGTATCAACTATGTATTACATAGCGCAAAGGTACATTGACTCAAACAGATTTTGTTCAATCGCTCCTTGCACATTGTGAATAAGGCATTAGTTGGCAACATGCAATGGCGCGTAATTCAAAATTCTAAACTTTGATTTAAATATTGAATTTAGTGTATTTAGGCTAAGTTTTATTAATAGAAGATTAATTAGAAATCCCTAATATATATCTTGCTTAATTTTATTTAGGTTTAATCATGGTTTTAAACCCAAAATCGACTTTGGGTACTTAATACGTTCTTTAAGAGATTTTGTCTCATCTGTGACACAAACTGACGTTTGTAAGTTATAAATAAACAGTTAAGTATATTTATTAACAAAATAAAACCTTTTCTAATATCTTAATGTACTCATACCTAGCCTAAACTAACTCTGAACGTGACTCTATTTTCCAGGATTGAATTTCTTAAAACACTATTTATGAAGCTTTTTAAACAGACAACTTCTACTAGAAATCTTTCAAAAGGTGTTTTCCCAAAAATACCAAGCTCTCAGGTAAATATATCATCATTATATGCACCTATAAAACACATTCAATAATGTAGTTTTTAGAAATAACCTTTTGTCATTTTGTATATTTTACAACTGGAAATTCACAATGTTTATTACTTCTTTAAGTAATAAATTCTATTATACTATAAGAAGGACACTTTGAAATTATCTAATTTATATCAGAATTATAAATCCAATACATACTATAAAAGTTATTGACCTTTTAGAATTTACTAAAATTTATCAAATTTTGCAACGTTGAAATTCCATATTTAGTGATTTCTTACAATTGACAGAATGTTCTGAGCCAATTCTAGTTTTAAAATTATGCACAGATTTAGGATGAACAAAGAAATAACTATTCATAACAATAGACACACATTCTATATTATTTTCAAGTAATAGTCAGTTTTTCAACTGCGTTGAAAAACTCAAAACATTTTAGTTTTGCTTATTTCAATTTATGTAAGCAAAGGATTTACTCTAAATCAATTTATCTTTCATCAGCATAATTAGTATACTAATTTATAACTAAATTAATTCAATTTCCAACTTGTATTTTTAGATAAATTGAGAATATTGAATTTTAGAAATATTCATTTTGATGTTTTGAATTTTCAGGATTACTTCATAACTCAAGGTTGTAGACACCTATCTATCTATATTACATTTTACTAAAGACTTCCTAGATGAGGAAATTCCTTCAGGATAAATTTTAATCAAGAATTTCAGGAGAAATTAATATATTTGCATGCTTGAAGAGACATAATGGTTTTCCTACATTTAACCCTAAACCAAGCTTTTGTAAGTAATATTAAAATTATTAGTTTATTACTCATCATGCTGCTAAGAAGAATTAAGAAGAAAAGGATTAAATAATGTTATTTTCATAAATGATTTTATTTAAAATTTTCCAAGTCCACTAGCGCCATCTCGTAACGAGTAGCAAAACTTCTCAGTACTATATCAAAGACATGCTATTAACTCCGCTACTTGCCGCTGCGCAGCACGGCGCTGGCTTTTCACATAGTACTAAAACTGATTAATAGATGTCGCTTCTCTTAACTTCAATTCAAACTTAAAAGTTTTTAAATTATTTTTTTATCTATTATTGTTAATTGAAGATGTAGAATATACCTGTTCGACTTATAATTGATTTAAATATGTTCAATAACTATTCAAAAGAAAAGAAAGATGTTTTTAGTAGGAAAAGGAAATAAATAATACTATTTTATATAAATATATTTTTTTTACTGAAACGTTTTCAGATTTCAGATGTGTCTGAAACATGAAAATGTAGTTTCAGGATGTAACAGTTATTGAAAATATGGAAAATCGGTTTTTCAGAAAAGTCGAATAAAATTAAAACTCCTGTGGCTAATTGAAAAGCAATGGTGACGTAGGTTGGACTGTCACACAAGGAACCCTTATAGTTTCGCCATGTCCGTCTGTCCGTCCGTCCGTCTGACCCCAGTCTAGCTCATTAGACTCTGAGTACTAGAAAGCTGTAATTTGACATGAATATACATATTTATCACGCCAACAAAGTGGTAAAGTATATTTTTTTCTTAGGTTACCTTCCCTACACGTGAAGTGGGTATGTATTTTTTTTTTCTTGTCGAACCCATAGTGTTGGATATCGTTGGATAGCAATTTCAAAAACGTTGTGGGTTCGTAAAGACAGTTTTTTGATTGAGGCATGTGTTTGTGAATTATTAAGCTTTAAATTTAATTTTCTGGTAAAAAATTACAGTGGTATTTTTGCTAGGTGTACGTGATCGGTACGTTAAGTGGGTACGGAACCCTTCATGAGCGAGTCCGACTCGCACTTGGCCGATTTTTTTAACAATAAAAATTGCATTGTGAATGCAAAAAAGTAAAAAATTTAATAACTTACTGGACCAGTTTTAAAAATTCTTTCAGCTGCAGAAAGCTTCTTTCTTCCTGATTATCTATACCCTATGTCACTCAACCAACCTGTATGACCAACCTGTATAATATTATGAACGCGAGGTTTTTTTATATGCAGTCCATTATATTTAACGTGTTTTTCAAAGTTATTTACAAAGATCTCGAACAAGTGTAGGTACAAGATATTAAAAACTATTTCCCTCTACCACAGAATACTAAATAGTACAAGGTAGGTAAGGTAGCTATACTATGATAAGTATTAGATATATGTTTTTAAAGATTTTCCTTCAGTGTAAAACATCTAACAGTTTCTTAATTATAATACAACATTTTTATTGAATTATTGTTAGAATATGTTTGTTAACATTTTTATACCATAATACATCGGAGGTTCAGTCCATTATTTAACAACCGGAGAAATGAAAGACGTGACGTTGCATAAATATTGCCTTTAATAAGAGTGGGACCTTATTGAAATCAGAATAAGGAAGAGACTATGTATTATCCTTAAGAATACAAAAGAACATAATTATGGAATTTGTTCCTAGTTGTTGGGATTTAATACTTTCTCTTTTGTCTATACTTAGCTTCAAAGTTTCTCAAGATTTTTTAATTTAGCCTCATGAGCAGTTTAGGTACTGTTATTAGAAATGTTAAAAATAACGGAAAAGTTTCTAATGATAATGAAATCACTGATTTTAATTTTGTAGAAGACGTCCCTCCTATTGAAAAACATGACACTTTTAATAGTTGTAACTTTACCAAGAGTTATTGATTTTCTTAGAAACATTTGTTAACAAGTTGTTATTATATTTACACATTAACGTTTTATGAGACACAAGCTTTCGCAATAGTTATATAAATCGATAAAAGTTTAGTTTTACTTATATTAATATCATCCAACTGATAGACAGCCTTTTAGAAAATGTAAATTTTACACCTGCGGCTTAGTATACATCCATTACGTGTATATGTTACAATAAAAGCTCAGAACCGGTCAGATATACTCTTGACTGATATATCAGTATTCGAGCAAACTTGATTCTAGCACTTTGCCGGCCACTAGGTACTGCTGCATCGGCTCGGGCTCGCACGTTCATCATAATATCAACTTATTTTATTTAACTATCCATAACTAGTAGGTACTGATTCACTGATACTTCAGTCAAAAGTGCGTTTGCCCAGTTTTGAGCATTGACTTTAAAAATACGTTTTACCATATAGGACTTGGGAACCATATCGCACCATAGCCAAAAATGTTGTGTGCCATAGTTTTATGCGCTGCTCGTAATAGTAAGTTCCAATATGTTATAATCTTTACCTAGGATCCTATAGCCACATGAAATGCTACAGCTGTCAATTCGTTATTCTATTCTCGTCATAACGGATTAATTGTACCTACTGATTAAACCATATGTCCGTTCACTGTCAATTATTATATCTAAATAGATTTTTGATTTAGGTACGTAGGGCAGGCGTACCGGTTTTGGCCACTGTACCGGTTTTGGCCACTTTTTGCTCTAAAAGTTTTCTAAACAACTTTTAGCCATTTTTGATAAAGGCAATTAAAATAAGGTATTTTAAGGTTATAATAACAACCGTTAGAATTCCTTATGTCATAAGATTTTTTTTCAACAAATTCCACGTTTTGTATGAAAATTTTAAGAAATTTGTTTTGGATGAAATACTTTATAAACCTTTGTTTTTTACAATTAAATTGTTGTTTTGCAATTGACTGGTTTCTAGCGCATTAGAATATATTGATTTTACCTGGGTTTGGTTTTGATTTTTCGCAATACTTACAAAAGTTTAACTATCAGTAGTGGCCAAAACCGGTACATTTGGCACCTCTCACACATTGTGTGTAATATAAAAAAACTATTTTACTTTTATAAATTTGAAAAACGTACCTTTAAAGGTAGATAAATTATCTATAATTTAAGATATAATTTGTGTCTTAAATATCTAAGACCATTTAGTACTTAGTGCTTAAAAGTCAAAAAATCCTTAAAGTGGCCACAAAGAGTACCTCTGCCCTACTATGTGGTGAGAACGCAACGTTGAATACACAGCTGTTACTAAGCACTGAAAGTAATAGTCTAGAGATTTTGTAAAGAAAACTTGATTTATTTAAACAACTTAATAAAAGGTATCAATAAAAGTTTTTTTTACATAAAACTTATGTCTTATGTAGGTTAACTGGTTCCCGAATCACATTAAATACAATTTTTACAAGCTTTTTATTAACTTGCCATGTTAGTTAGTATGTTAGTTAGTGGGGGACAAATCTTACAAGCTGAATTTGACCAGCTTCCCAATGTCCGATAGAGCTGAAATTTTGTATACCTACAGGTTTAGTTCAGATGACAATACAATATTAAAGTACAGTCAGCAAAAAAGCTTGTCATAAAAAAGGAAATTTTTACTAAAAACTTATTTTCAGCTCTCATTTCATAAAGATTTTTTGTATTAATTTTTACGACTGGCCCGATGGCGCTAATTTTTGTTCTAATCATACCGCCGCCGCCCGGACGAGCATGATGTGATTCTTCCATGTCTGGGTGTTTCTAAATACATACTAATAAGTCTGTTTTTTATCATCAGCTATAATGTGATTTCTCAGGCTTTGACCATGCGTAGATAGTGCGTTCAAGTAATCGAAATGCGGTAAGGTACTTAACTTAATCATAGGGCCTCGCATATATGGATATGAGAACCATTACTATTTAGCGGTTTACAACCGGAAATAATTATCCAACCCCCATAAAATAAGGTGGAACGGATATTAGTTTTAGCCACAGTAAACGGTTTCACTGGCAATTTTCGTTACGAGGAAAGTTTTCGTCATTTTAGCAGTTTGGCTTTGAAAATTTTATTGTAGTTTAAATATTTCCTAATATTGGTGTGAGTTTCAATTGCGTAATGATCTGTTAATGAAAATTATATTTTTAAATTGATGAAAGTATTGCAAAAATATAATTTTTATTCTTATTCGAATACCTATTAGGGGGAAAATTATATTTAAATTGTGACGGTGCAAGGTGTATTGCTGTCTTGCTAGATGCAGGTATTGTGCACTGGTGTTTTCGTGGTGTGCATGTGCAATTTTTTGCGGGCGGGCGGGCGGTGCATCTTGCATATTGTGTTTTTTGCGGAAGTAAGCTACATATATTTCGATTTTCACAATGGAAAATTATGGTCATAGTTCCCCGCTTCCCCCGTGGTACCACCAGCTTGTACCACCGGTGGTACCACGGGCAATTTTTCATTCCCATGGTACCACTATTCGGTGGTACCACCCATATTAATATTTTTCATTGCCCGTGGTACACCTGAACTTCGGTTGGTACCACGGGCATTCATTTGTTTTGGTCATCTCGAAAGTTTTAATTAATGAACTTCGATCCATAAGCAAACAAAATGAATATGAAAACTCAGAATCGAATTCGCAGAATGATGTGCGGAGCGAAACCAGCCCCGTTTTGCCGTTCACTGACGTGGTCAGTGAGAAATCATTATCTATTACAGATAATGGTAAATGAGTTTTACGAGTATAAAGGTACATTTAAATTAATGAAAAACAGCGTAGGAGCTGGCAATGACACTTTTTTATTACACTCTCAATACCTCGGTTCGCATACCTTGTAAACGCGGTCAGTTATGCAACACTTTCGCTCAGCTTTTCAAGTTATTCATTTCTTTAATCGTGTCACCTTGTCTGTCTTGTGGGTGAACGCCTTACCCTTGTGTCTTTTTGCCTTTTTTACCAATCACTTCTTTGTGAAATGCTAATTTGGTTTACTGCACTAATGGCTTATAAAGCAGAACGCAACGCACTGATGTAAGAACAGTAATATACCTACCTAGAACTTAAGCAAGAATATTGTGAATGAAAATAAACAGCGGTGAATAAAAAATATGACATTGCTTCATAATGATTCAGTAATTTAGTTTTGATAGAAGAATAGTCATATACGATTTGAGTTATTTGATCATACAAATGCGTATCTTTAAATTACTTACCTATTCATGTGAATAAAGTTAGCTTTCTTCTACCTTGATTCTCAGCTATGAAAAGTATAGTTTTTTATGATTTAAGTTTTGCATTCACAATTCTCTTATACCTAAGAATCTTGTGAATTATCTATAGTTTCGAAAAGCCATAATTTTCTCGACATAAAAAGTCTAAGTACTAAGAAATTCAAAGTACTAAGTCGAAAGTCGAAGTACTAAGAAATTCTGACGAAATATTTTTGTAAGTAATAGGTAATATACGAAGCTTAACGCCCTATTCCTAGAAATCTCACTGGAAGTTAAAAAGTTGTTATGGACCTATTGAGTTTTCGATGCGACAAGTCTGAAGAGTCGCAGTAATAAAATATCTGGAATAAAAATAAAAAAGTATTTTTTTTGTCGGTAGGTATTTGGTACATTAAAAAGGTTCTATTCTTTATTTATTTATTTTATTTATTTATTTAATTAGGCTCTCACAACAATGAGTACACTATTACTAATAACATATAATAAACAGATGGTTCTTATCTAAGTGTCCCATTACTTATAGGAGGGCACCGCATGCTCTATGTAAAAACTAAAATAGATATAAAATATAAACAAAAATCATGACAAACAAATTGGTTAATTTACATTCTTATTCATGTAACATGTTCTGTTTGTAAGTACTTACCTTCCTGTGTTCAGTAAACTTCCATTAATCAAACAGTACTTATGCAAGTTATTTTAAAATTGCAATAATTCAGTAACCAGTCTGTCATTGGGAAAGTAATAAATAAAGAAATAAGTAGATATGTAACGATAACGAGATACGACGTTGAAGAATTGAAGCATTGAAGAAGCATTTTGCAACTGCCGAAAGTAAATACAAAATGAAATTATGGCACGATGAGTGTTAGTAAATGTTATGTACTAGCCTTCCTACACGACGGAGAAATTAATATTTTTCCGTGATAAAAAGTAGCCAAGGTATGCCACTCTGCAGCTCCTAAACTATCTTCATACCAAAAATCACTCAAATTTTATTAAACTCAAAAAATAGTCGGTAGTTTCAGTATAACCAAGGCCCATGGAAATTTTTTCCAACTGTCATTTAAACATATTATGATCACTTGAAAAATTATTTGAGCAGTTATTTAACTTTCGGGTGGTTGTACATTTATTACAGCAGTAAACATGAATAATTAATAGTTAATTCATCCTACAATTAAGACTCAGAAATTATTCAAGCAGTGTAATAAATGAATGGTCAGTAAAATGATGGAATGGGCAGTTCGAAACATAGTTCGGCAGTTCACGGTGAGCATATTATTATTTCTTGATTTTTCACTTTTTTATTTTAAAACTTACAAGGTGATTTTTGGAGGGGTTCACATTTTACCACTTACTAAGTGTCTATCTTTCAAAAGAACTATTTTGAGAAAAAAATGTTTAATGCAATTTTTAAAGGGAAGTGGCTCTGCCCCGGTACTGAGCGAGTTTGCCTCGGGATCGGGAGTTCTGTAGAACACGTAATAGGTTAGAAATCGCTTTGCTGCGCTTCGCGATCGCCTTAAATTTCGTGGTTATTTTTTTAGTAAAAAAATATTAAAAAACATCGTAATGCGTTTTACAGAATCCATCTACCTACCAAGTTTCAACATTGTTTCGGAATAAAGTGGCTGTGAATACGGACGGACAGACAGACAGACAAATAAGCAAGTTGTACATTTTAACGCCTTATTTTTTAAGAACTGTTAAGAATGAGATTTCTTATCGACTAATTCCGATTTGTTAATTAACCACTAATGACTACCTATTCAGTCATAATACTGCTCAATATTTATTTAACTGCTCATTTTAATATTTCTTACGAATCATTTCATGTTTTCATTAGTTTACTGCTCAGTTTTTACTGCTGAACTTGTTATTAAATATGTATTTTCTTATTTTAAACTTACCAATTCTACAATACAATACTAATTCTACAATTGCCGCTTTAGTTAAATCAATGCCATTTTTTTATATATTTTTTGATTCAACTTTCCGTCCAAGATATGTCTACTTTAATTTGTACTATTTAGTATTCTGTGCTTTAATGTCAAATTTTGTTAGAGGGCAGTTCGAAGTTAATTTATATGATTTTCTTAAGAAAAATCTTACATTCCAAATGCGATGCAATTCGATTTAAACAATAGATCTTTGTGCATACTAAAAACGGGCCCAGTTGACGGGAAAACAATATAAAAAAATGCAAACCAGCGACTGCGCCCGCAGTCGCTGGTTTGGGTCCATGCCCAGAAGAAAGGGGGCGCAGTCGCCGGACGACTCGTGTCGGTTAAAACCAAAAATTCTCTAAAATGTGCAATATGCCTACGCGTGATTTAATCCGTAAAAAGTGGTGTTATTTCAATGAACAGTTCGCTCAGAAATCTGAGATAAACCTCTACAATTCGAAATAAGCCTCAGTCCAGTCACTCAATAAACACAGAACGTAATTGATTTTCATCGATCAAATAATGTAATGCAGATTTGAATGTTTAATGAATGAGCAAACGTTACTACAACGTCGGAACTATTACATATGGACAGATTTATGATGTAATGAACGAATGCATGAATGAATAAATAATTACTTAATATCGGCAACTAGCTTATAACGTGTTACGCTCTTTAGTGAGTCACAGTTTTTTTAAATATAATAATAATATAATTTGCAACATAAAATTTAATATTAAGTTAATGGCCGCCCGTGGTTCGGCTCACGTTCAGTTTCGTCGTTGGTTTGTTCTCCGCTTCTTCGTTAATAACGATACCCATACACAAAAAGTCGGAAACGGAATCGGATTCGAATTCTGTGTCTGTTTTTTTTATAATGACTGAGTGAGTGGCAGAGACAGTGCATACCTTCCACTGTCGAGAGCGTTTCCGACAGTTTGTGGATCAGGGGGCAGAACCAGAATGAGGTCCTCTACGCGTGTGCCATTAAACCGTTTCTACAAATGAAATAATAATTTGAGGAATTAAACCGACTTTAAAAAGTAGGTAACCTGCCAACTTAAAAGACAAAATATCTATATAGTACATACCTACCTTTCTGAGGTCGGTGCCTTTTTCATCATCATGCATGCTCCTGGCTGGCATCGACCTCAAAAAGGTAGGTACATTAACATAATATTATTTTTTACTTTTTAAAATATCACATAATTATATAAAGGTCAAACTGATAACCTCCTTTTTTAAATAATTTGATGTTATTACCAAGCAAAATGTCAAAGTTGTAAGTAACATTAAAGGAAAGTTTAAGTTAAGTTGTATATACTTAATCGTAATATTTCATAACTAGCTTAAGTAGATAAAATTTGCCAACATTCAAGTAGGAAACTCTAAAATATTAACATTTCCTGCCCTTAACTGGATCGTGTGATATTTTAAAGTTAACACTTAATTTCTATACATCATTTAGTAAACGGTGGTTGCAGTAACGCTCGTAAGATTAATTGATAACGCTGCTGGTAGCGGATGTTTGCACGTAATCTCTATTTAGATAACAATTGCGCAAGACAAATTATATGAATAAGTGTAGGCTCGTTAAATACTTCGTCGCGGTGCATGCTACTACAACAGCATAGTGGCTTAGCACGAGAACTATATACATGGTGTTTTTGAAGACATTGGCATCCATTTGGCCCATTAATGTACTCATATGGAGCTATGTTTTTACGTGAAAAGCGGTGGTGCCCGGCGTCAGCGCGGGCGCAGGGACGCAGGCAAAGCGGGCAAATTAATAAAATTATCGAAAAAACAAATGACGCACGGGTGATATTGTTTGTTTCGGTGAATTCCGTGCGTGATGTGAACTTGAATTTTACGTTATAGTAAAGCCCGCGTTTTGTCGAGAGGCCAATGAAGTTTGTTTATTCTTATTTTAAAGGATGCTAACGACTTTGATGTCACCCTGTATAGTATATATTGGTAGTCGTTATATTTAGAAAACTTTACCATCGGTAAAAAGCTGTCAAAGTGCTGCTGTCAAATATGTGGTAAGTGGCGCTGCTCTAGTTTTTAATCAAAATAATATGAACACGATAATGATTACGATACAGATAGCTTTTCGTGCTTGGCGTATAGCTGTCTTGTATTAAAAAGAAAGTTGAGGATAAACATGCAAATGCTAAAGTAAATGACTTATAGGTACAACGTGTTAATACTTTAACCGAAACTGAGAAAACGTTTGTTCAGTAGCAAGAGTAGAACATTTTTGATAGGGATTAAATTTAAAAAAAAAAATCATTTTACAATATTTGACCCTCCTAAAAATGTTTGTGTCTACTGCCTATTCATTCAATACACGCGCGACCCGTGCTTTCTTACGTCATAATAGAGCTTAAAATCTGTCAGAAAGTCACGACCACGAAGATGAGCACGAATATCTTGGATGTTTCTTTGAAAAAATATTTTAATGGAATTCAATTTTATATACAACTAGCTGACCCGGCAAACGTTGTTTTGCCATATAAATTATAGTTTTTTACCTACACCAAAAGTTGCCTAGACCAGACAACAGATAGCGCTACTTATACACTACCAATAAAGGGGCCCAAGATTGGTCTCTATTTCCTACATATAAAAAATTACTCTGTGAAGTAGAGTGAGTGTCAGATAACTCTGCGCGCATGCGCGACTGGGGCATTTTAGGCGCTAGTTACAGTACATTTTTTTATTCTAAGCTTATAGAAAAGATTAGTATTCGATTTTGACCACGCAGACGTCAGTGATTACATACTCTTTGGAAACGGTAATGGAAGAAATGACAGTTTTGTATCGAAGGTACGACAGTTAAACGATTTTTCATAGAAAATTACAATTTTTACTCAATTTTCCGGAATAATAAGTAGCCTATGTTATTCTCCAGCTCCCAAACTACCCCCTTACCAAATATCACGTCGATCCGTTGCTCCGTTTTGACGTGAAAGAAGGACAAACAAACAAACAAACAAACAAATAAACAAACAAACAAACAAACACACTTTCACATTTATAATATTAGTATGGATAATTTAGTTGGGGTGTATGGGCTTGTCGGTTATATCATTAACACGTTGTATATGTGTCGCAGGCGGATGGTTAAGTATGGCAGCATGTACCCCTCGGAAGTCCTGTAGAACACGTGATAAGTTAGAAATTTTTTGTGTATTTTTTTTTGTGACTTCGTTAACTTATGGTTAGATAAAATAGCTTACGGAAAATATGATCGGTCTAGACGTTTAATTAAATGGCGGATTCAACAATTTGGCTGACATATGCATAAAAATACATACATTGAGTACCTACCTATTAAGGCGCAAAGATTGCCTTCGGCATAGGGTCGAGGGTTCGATTCTCTTCTTACTTACTACTTATGTATCATAAAACATCAAACTCGCTTAACCTGTCTTTTTTACTAATATAGAAATCTTAAAATTTAATCTATTTATCGGGAGTTATTGTGATTGTTTAGTTACAAATCAACTTATTCTGAGAAAATTAGTTAAAACTTAAACTAGTTTTCTAATTTTTATATTTGTTTTTGCTGACAGATAATTTAAACAGCCTCGACATTGCCATTTGGCTGTGAACTGAAGCGTGATTGGCTAGCCATGACCTAGCACCAAGCGACTCTAACCGACGATAATACCGAAAAAAGTTCAAGTTATTAAATTTCTAATGCTGTAGTAATAATTACATAATTATAGTCAAAGTTAATATTTTTTCTTTTAAATAAACTTATAAAAAAGTGCTTTTGAATGTTACGAATATAGGTATTTTGTTACCTTCCACTCAAATTTCTTGTAGGTAGGTACTTAGCTGACAAGAAAAATTAACGATCGAAATAAACTTGAGTATTAGCTTTTAATTAGGTACAACATGTCGTTACCAAACACAAATCGTACAATGTTTAATAAAAAAATGAAGAAAATTTAAATTTATCAAACTAAAAAAAAATATTATCTCAGTAGGTCACGCGTGCAAAATCGCATATGTTTTCATTGACGCCAATCTCTTATTTTACATAATAAAAAAGAAATATACAAACATTACTCGTAGCTTATAAAAACTTCTTCAGTATTTTATTTATTATGATCTACCTAATGGCCTCCGATTCGCTGCAGTTACAGCTATCCCCCGAGAAATTATTCACTTTGCTGAAATAAAGCTTTTAACTCAACAGGCGCGAGCAATTTCATCGTTAAATTATTCCTTAGACACCCTATAAGTTTTATTGATTTAGTAAGAGATTATTGTTATATTGTTATTGTTTTATGTAACAACATGAGATTGTTTGGAGATGGAATACTTATAAATTTTATTTTTCTAAATTTGGTGTGCAAAAATATTGCATAAGTATTTAGTTATAGTCCAAGGTAATTCATAGAAAATGTGATATCGATAGCATTAAATGAGTAGGTACGCACAGAAGTTTTATTTCACGAGCGCGAGTGAACCACGCTTGAGCGCGGGTGAGACACGCACACTCTTGAGCGCGGGTGAGTCACACAGGTCACGCTTGAGCGCGGGCGAGCCACGCTTGTGCGCCTGAGCAACGCTTATGGGCGCTTGTGCACTACCTACACTGAATTTTACCGTCCCGAAAAAAAACAGATGATTTTATTTGAATTCAATGTTTCAAACCCTAAACTACACGAAATAAATAAATTCTTACTATTACAAATAATTTATTATTAAAATACAAACATCCGTTTTTTTCCAGGGTGGTAAAATTCAGTGTAGTGCACAAGCGACCTATGTGTGTGTAAATGTACATGCACACTGTTTTTACCTTGCCTGCGTAAGCTCGGGAGCGCTCAGTTCAAAGAGTACAATTTATTATAGGTTGCTCAGTTTTGGCCGAGTCGCCAACCGACGCACATAGAATAGGAGCGCGTGTCTATAAAGTAATACAACTACAAGTAAGCCTCACCCGCGCTCATGAGATAAACAACTGTATTTAAGCAAATCTTACCCATTTATTTTTTTCCTAAATTAGTAGGTATACATTATCAGTTTTGTCTTCCTCATTAATCGAATTCGCGACCTCCGTCACAGAATATTACTAACTTCGTGCACAAGGCAGATAATTTTAACACCGCGCCATAAACACGCCATTCATCAAAAACAAACTTTCTCCGAAAATTAAACCCACTTCAAACAACATCTCTCGACAAAACCTCATTTCCCAAAAACACGTATATATAAATGAAAAAGTTGAATGCAAAAAAATTTAAATAACTAAAAATCTTGTTTTA
Source organism: Crambus lathoniellus (assembly GCA_949710035.1). Taxonomy (NCBI): domain Eukaryota; kingdom Metazoa; phylum Arthropoda; class Insecta; order Lepidoptera; family Crambidae; genus Crambus; species Crambus lathoniellus. The sequence goes on from OX453307.1 coordinate 16,984,533, forward strand.
AAAATAGAAATAATAATTTATTGGCTTGGTACGAATCAAACATAAAAAGCATACTAAAATTAAATTTTTACTGTAACTAAACTACACATCCACCGAAACTCAGATACGTTTCTCTTAACAATCTCCAACAGAAAATTATTTCTCCAAAAAATTTTACCTACATCTATAAAAACACCCCTAATTTGTGAGGAATCACCACAACCTAGCGGCACTGACTTACCGAACCGAATTCGATAAATAACGATCGCTATCTCCGAAGAGACTTCCACCCCTGAACTGCATAAAAAATCATGGGACCAAATTAAAAATCAGATACAAAAAGAATTATCAAATTCGGTTCACAATTGGCGGAGATATCGTTGAACATTCATAAAAAAAAATATTCAGACGACTTGAGAACCTCCTCCGTTTTTTTAAGGCGGTTACAATATAAAAAGATTATTTTTCAGCAAAACGAAAACCTTTTTATTTCTGTACTGATCCGACCCCTGATGCTAAACCTTGTTTAAAAAGGAATACTTGGAGGCACCGAGCTAATGAGCAGGCTCCGAAGAGGTTGAGGGCCAATGAGAGTTTAATTTGAAAGCCACTTAGGGGTGCCTTGTTCTTTCAGGAGGCAGAGTTGTTTAATTACTTCTTTAATAAGCTACAGAGTAAAAATGATAAAAACGTGTACTACCTCTACTGTTAGCCACGGTGTAAAAAACATTTGTTACTTAAGATTAAATATTGTTAATTTAGTTTGCTCGACAATTTAGCACGTGCAATGGTCGAGGTTTACGTAATTGCTGCCTCTGAACCCTAGCTCATTGGGCCCTTGCAAAGTGCCCCTGCAAAATGCAAAAGGAAAAAAATTATTTCGTAAAGTACCATTGATACTTACCGCTTAGAAAATGTGTTAAAAAAACTTTTCTAAGAGGTATCATTAGTGTTTTATGAAGTATACTTTCGGCTTATTTTACAGTTACGAATACATTTTCTTTTCGTAGTAGGTAATTTGACCCACATTACTGTAAAATTTAAAACCTTGTTTAAGAAGAAATGCTTGGAAGCTCCGAACTAATGAGCAGGCTCTGAAGAGGTTGAGGACCAATGGCGCAGTTTAATTCGAACGCCACTTAGGGGTGCCTGTGCTTGTAGTACCTAAGTACAGTTGTTTAAGTATTTTCAGTAAGCTACGGTTCATAAGGCGGTAAAAAGTAAATTATCCGACCTCATCAGAAAAACGAAATTGCGTTCTGGCGTCTCCAAAAAAGCTGCAATGCTGAAAAATATCTTGCTGTCGCATGTCGGGTGACCGCTGCCTGGGCTAGAATTGGTACCAACATGTCCATGTGGTAGACCGAGACAGCAATGGGCCAACACGACACGACAGGAGTACAGGACACCCAAAAACGACATCGGTGAACGCAGAAACACCCATTGGGCGTTCTTCTTCTTCTTCTTCAATCGATACGGGCGTTTTCCGCAACTCGACGTCTTATTGCGCCTATTTTGCGTGTGGAGGGTGTGCAGCCGGATTACTCCAGCCAGCCCAGCTCTGTCAGGAAAGCACCCAGCGCCCTCACGTCGGAGACCGCTTCATGGACGCTTCCCGGCGAGCCGAGGTACCTCGCCCGGTAGGGGGCCACTCCGTCACATTCGACCAGGACGTGAGCAGCTGTTTCTTCGGCCCTCATGCAACCTCTGCATAGGGGGCTGTCGGTGATACCTAAGTTGAAAAGGTGTCCTTTGAAATTTCTATGTCTTGTTATAGCACCCGTCACCAGGCGTAACTGTGATCTACTTAGCTCTGGACAGGGGCGTTTCTTCATTGGCCGTCACGAATCGACACGACACCCGACACCGACACCAATTGTATGAAATTGTCGGCGCCGGCATGTCGTGCCAATGAGACAGCATACTATACGATTCCATAGAAAAATGCTTCCATGGCGTTTTTGGGTGTCGTGCGTGTCATATCGGCCATTGTAGAAACGTCCAATGACTGGGTGATCTTGACTCCAATATGAAAGATTGCGATAGCCGAAAACCGTGCGAAGGGACAGGAGTAGAGGCCTTTACCCATGCATTGGGACTATTCGGACTTAGGGTTCTATCTCATCACCATCAGCCATTATAACACTGCTGGGGCACAGGCCTTCCTTATGGATGGATAAGGAGAAATGGCCACGCGGCCACCCACCACGCGGGATTGGTGGGTATTAACGACGGCAAACACAGCCGGTTGACAACGGCTTTACGTGCACTCCAAAGCACAAAGAAGCGCGAAATAAAAAATATTGCTCACCCATCCCGTGACCAACCAGTGCGAAAGTTGCGTAGTAAAATGAGATAGGGCTAGGAATGTTATAATATAATTTGACGTTACGGTGGCTCCTGGAATCGCGTTGCTGCCATAACGTCCTAATGATATAGAGTCCTTATCCATACTATAATATTATAAAGAGAAAAGATTTGTATTTTTTTTGTAACGAATAAACTACAGGACCAATTTTAAAAATTCTTTCACTATTAGAAAGCTACATTCTTCCTGAGTAACATAGGCTAGATTTTATCCCGATATTCCCGCGGGAAAGGGTACCACGCGGGTGAAACCGCGGAGAGTAATAAAATAAATATTTACAAAAAATAACCACCCGCAGTTTTACCCGCATAAATCAATAAAGAGCTAAAATCTACTAGACAGGACTAATTAGTATGATTTAAATACATCCTTTAGAATAGTTAAATTATTACAAAAACATGTGTTATCAGAATTTGAGTAAAGGTTAACTTAATATGAAGCAAGAACATCCGACCTTCTGAAAAAAGAGAAAGATATAAAAGGAAGCAAGTAATTATATTAGAAAGGCCGAGGCAGATCCATCCTCCTCATATAACAAAACCAATTTTTGTAAAACAATTCCGCGTTTGTATTGTTGCTATGAAACAAGAGGCTAAAAACATGATGAAAACAGTTTCGAGGCGATCTTTTTTCATTGCGTTTATGTCATAAAAATCAAATGGATTTTTTTTATTCTATCATCTAGTAGCATTACGTCAGTTCAATGCAGACGTTCAATTTCATAAAAAGCGTCAAATTAAACAAATGCAAGTAAATGAAATGTCAAACAAAAAAAATATATGTCAATGTTTGGAATTGAAATACAATCACGACGGACGTGTAGTCTACACTATAAAGTTAGTAGGTAGATGTTCGTCTCTGTAGACGAATATCTACTAACTATAAGGTCGCTTTCAAAGGGGTTTCAAATCTTCTCGACAACGTTAGACCCTAATATGGTACATAGGTACTTAGTATTATAGTAGGCTAGGATATAGTTTACTATAATCCTGTAGGTTAGGATAGGCTATTAAGCTAATACCATAATAGGCAATGTTTTAACTCGTGACTGGTTTCAGTTGTCACGTTTAAAAGACAGTCGTACCTACGGCCAATGTTTCGCCTTAATTGTCATGCTCAGAACCTGCCAATTAGTGAATTTAGCAGTTTTAAAGCTTAATTGTACGTTGGACGAAAAGGAAAATCAGCTTATCCATTAAGATTTAAAGGAAGTTTAATATTGAGTAAGACAAACAGCGGACGAAGTTAATTAGGCTTCTTAAGTGCTTGGTAAAGCAATCTTTCGAATCAAGACAACTTTCATTTTGAATTTCTCTTAGTTTGATTTTACCGCATCATATTTATTTAATAAGTAACAGAATAGTTCTTGTGAGGAAAATAATGTGCTGTAAATGCAATACTACAAAAAAGAAATAGTATCTACATTACAGCCGAAAACAGGAAGCTAGCAATGCAAATAGATTCCAGAACAAGGCTTCTATAAATCTTTTCTCACGAAATGCGAGGAAATACAATTTTCTTAGTAAAAACGTGATTTTTAAATAATAGTAGTTGATGCGTTCTACCGTTTTGAATTTTGAATACTTAATTATTGAAATATATTTCCGGACTGAATTTCAAATTTAGCATGTTCACCTCGGAAAGTGAAACGCCCCGCATTCTTTTTCAAATGAAATGTTAACATTTCAGAGCATGAGTGAGAAATTTTTTTTTTCGCTGCGCTAATCTTTAAAATTTCTTATTGCAGTGGTTTGCATGAAGTAATCTTGTTTTGTATTGTACCTTAATTCTTGGAGAAAAATAGTCTGGCACTATGTTAATTGACGTCTGAGAAAGCGTGTACTCAGACCGATTCGCAGCAATTTTAAGGCTGGCATTCCCCAAAAAAGGGTATTTTAAATTATGGATTACTCGCAAATGACAAGTACTTAAAATTTGGAAAAAATATTATATGTTATTTTACAGTTATTTATCTAGTGCTTCCGGCCGTTTTTTTTATGATTGGTGATTTTTTACTGTGTCAAATAAAATCCCAAACATCCGTCTAATCGTAATCCAAATATCCTATTGCTTGCGGTATACTTGGTTTTAGTTAATGTAAAACCGAGGGATTCCGGCCGTCATAAGTTGTTAATTTTTATTATTTAATTTTTAATTGCTTTTTTATTTTCGATTCGCGGGGCGCTCGCGAGTTCACAGTTCACTGCCGCCTGCCGCTGCGTCCGCGTGAAGTGTATCGCGCGCGGCCGAGCAAGCGTTAGCGTGCCTATTTCGGTCGGGAATCATCGCCTTAACTGCAATTTTGGTTACACTGTTTGCATAAAATGCTCTCTCTATTGAAACAACGCAAACAGAGAGATCAATGTATCACGATTCGCGCGCTATTTGCATGTTATGTTCTGGCACGTTCTGGCAAAGAATCTATACACGTATTTTTTTTTTATCCACAACGGGGTAGCACTTAGCCTTCATCACACCTGATGTTAAGTGGTGATAAGGCTGAAGATGGAAGCGCACTACTCTCGGAATCCTCAATTACTGAGGAACTGGCTATCTTATCTCTAACTGCCAGAACACAATAATGCTGAAAACATCATTGTTATGGCGTCAGACTTAGATAAGATGGTGGTAGCTAGCCAGGCGGACTTAGAACAAGTCTTACCACCAACCAAACCGAATACAATATGTACCCCCACTGGGAATCGAACCCGGGACCTCTTGGTCTGAAATCAGTGGTGTGAACCACTAGACCACAGAGGCGGTTAGGGTCTACTAAGACGCTTAGCCTGGCCGCACGGCCACCGTCCACTACCACCAAACGCCGTCACCAACCTATTTCCTATAGTTTTTATACATATTTCTATAGATGAATATGTCGCACATGGTTGACGCCGGAAGTCGTCACTTGTTTCTTCTTCTAGGTTCAAGTGGCGGCGTCTGTGGCTGTCGCGTCATCGCGTGTGTCTCGAGTGCGGCGACGGCTAATACGGTCGCGCGGTCGTTGGCGATTAATAAAGATCATTAAAAAGCTGTTAATACAATGAACAAATGGATCACAGCTCTAGGTCTAGGTCAAATAAAGTAAACAATAAAATTATTGTTTATCTATGGGAAGGATAACTTTCACGGTCAATAATCGGAAGGAAAAATACATAAATCAACATGGGATTGTGGGGAACCTCTTCAGGAAGGTGGGGATTTCAATATAAAATTGTTATTTAATCCTTTTACAATATTTTATTGCTTTCGTACAAAGTCTCTTACAGTTTTCATCTTCTTCTTTTTAATGGCGTTTCCCTTCCGGATTCTTATGTACAGTGTTTTCATGACCTGTCAAACATCATTTATGGCCATGAAGCTCGACTTAATACTCTGAGGTAACTGAAGTTCTCACCCTGAATAAAAAAGTGTACCCAGCAAATTTGACATTTATGTATGTAGTGGCTGTCAGTTGTCTCATATGACCATACGTATTTTTTTAAAGTGTAGGTGAGACGGAAGACAGCCACTGTGTAATTTTTGGGGACAAAAAAGTGCTAGTACTGCACTCTCCAGTTACGTCGAGCTTCATGTTTATGGCCAATCGTTTCTTTATTCTCAATAAATTCGGCGCTGAGGCATACACGGTCAAACAGCCTTTACATTACAATGTCTTAATTATTTTTAATAAACTTTAATACTTAAATTACGCAATTCATAAATATGAATACAATATTTATCCATCTTACAATTTACATTAATTATTAGTTTATGAATACTAAAATTAAAATCCAAACAGATTAGCCTTTTGCCGATTCTTTGAGCGATAGCTGTTGATTATAGTTAGAGAAAAGGAGGAATAAATGTTCATATAAGTGTTTAAGGAAAACTGGTTTTATCGTAAAGATAGTCGGTATCCATTTGAGCTCTTTTTTTCCTGTTTTCCTTGCTAAGATACGAATACCGCAACCTTTTCAAATGGATAAGTCATAAACCCAAACTATATATAATAAGTATGTTAAAGATGTGTTTAAAATCCTTTCTATACAATTAGTAATTACATCTATGGTATCTGTATCTGTATTATCTGTGAGCTGGATCTGTCAAACGATTTTGAGTGAGTGAGACTTTCGGGATTTCTGTGAAAAAACGGAAGAAGCCACAAGAAGCCCCTACTTACACAAAAAAAACAACAACTTATAATTGCCTCTCGTTCCCGGCAAGTAAGTAAGTGTTAGGTACAATCATCAATAGTTATTTTAGTGAATATTGTGATGAAAATACTTTCCGAAATTGCAATGAAATAAAGTTTATTATCCAAGAGTCTGTTTGTCATTAAATGTGTGTGAGCGCTATTAATATTATAAATATTACCTATGGATGTACTACTATTTATTTATAGTCCATCTATAAAATTAAGAGTGTTGTAATTAAAAATGCAGTAGCAACCAGCATTATAATTTGACAAACGCGTTTTACCAGTTCTGAGAATTAAATTGTTTAGGTATCCATAATTTTTATATAAAACATCTATTGTCTTGTTCGGTAAACTGTAATATAGTTAAGTAAGTAATTAATTTTGCGTTGCGATTTCGTCCTTTTCATATTTTTACCATCCTCTACTTTAATCATGGATATAATCCAGTTTTTCATAATAATAGATTCATAATTGATAAAAGTAAAGCATTTTGTTGTATAATTATACTAGTTATCGTTTACATATACGTATGCAAAAATTTGAGAAATTCACTTAATCAATATTTTTATGGTTATAATAGTACGGTTCTTAAATAGTTAATTTTAGACACACGAAAACAGCTTTACATACAAATAAGCTGTTTAATGTTATTTATGTAGCGAACCTCCGAAGTTGATCCACGAGGGAACAACCAAACCCAAATATTATTATGATTCCTTGTTTCAAGTTGTTTGCTACTCTAGTAGATTGTACGTCGTCATTTTCATATTAATTGGCATATTTATTACATGAAAATTGTAAAGTCAGGAAAGATTAAAATATATACTTATTTTAATCTTTCCTTTATTTTAATCTATAGGTAATATTATTTAACAAATTATTGAGTCATCATCTTACATCTAACTTATAAAAAAAACTCCTCCGAAACGGCTTGATAAATGTTTACGAAATTTTTGTTTACAACGTATTTATGTACCTAATAATAACCGAAAAGCTCATACACCCCTACTAATTTATTAATTCTACATCAAATGAATACCTACCATCGAAAATAATGTTTGTTTTTTAAAGAATCTTGCAAGATTTTCGTGCTCATAGATCTCCGTGACTTTCTGATAGAGTGTAAGCTCTACTATGTATGACGTAATAGCATCTACACACGCTCCGATCCGACCGCCGATTTGGTCTGCTCCCAGACCAAATCGGAACGTGTGTAGCGCAGATTTGGTCTGGCCAGACCAAATCTGCTGCTTAGTTCAGCTGCATATGCTATTAGGAAAGTGAGACAGTTAACAGATGTCGAAACGGCTAGGATTGTGTATTTCAGTTATTTTCATAGTATCATGTCTTATGGTATTCTGTTATGGTGGACAGCAGCTGATATACAGACTATATTTATTTTACAAAAACGAGCTATAAGGGCGATTTATCAGCTAGGCTCCAGGACATCTCTCAGGGACAAATTCAAAGAGATTGGTATATTAACAGCTGCATCCCAATTTATATTTAATTGCATAGTTTTCGTTCGTTGCAATATAAATGAATATATCAAACATAGTGATTTGCACAACCGAAATACTAGAAATAAAAATAAACTTGTAATGCCTTGGTACAGGCTAGAGAAGGTTCATGGATCTTTCCTGGGTCTTGGGATACGCTTTTACAACAAAATTCCAGATGGTCTATTGGACTTGCCTATTGAAAAGTTTAAGATGCACATAAAAAATGGCCTCGTTAAAAAAGGATATTATACTGTTAACGATTACTTAAAGGACAAAACGGCTTGGTCATAATTTAATTTAATTTTTTTTATTGTATTGTGTTACATTCTAGTATTTAGCATTTGTTTTTTTTTTAATTCGGCATTTAACACGGGTAGCTTAAGTATGTCATGCTCTCGTTAAACATTCCTGCGGTGGTGTCGTGTGAGTCGGGTCGTTACGTTCCCTAAAATATGGTTGAGCGAAGCGATGGCTGGCTCATGCGTCATGCTCGTGAACGGGTGCTGCCAGTGGGGTGGGTCTGCTCATGTCTACTTGTGTTAAAGGTGTTCGGGATATGGTTAATAATAGTATTATATTGATTTATGAACGAGCTGGTGTGTCTCATAGTAATTTTGGTATCCGTGTCTTACAGTAACAGCAATTTTTCTAATAATTGTTTTATTTATTCAAAAATTCCTTTTATTTGTTAATACTTATAAATTTGAATATACAGCGCAGCTTGCAGTTTCCTTTTCATTAATCCTATCGTATAATAATACAATGTGAATAAGATTAAGATTAGTGTGTCCATTAAACTATTTGATTCCTTGTTTAGTTGAAAATTGTTTACTGTTTTAGGTAATAAGCAAAATTGTACTTAATTTAAGCGGCATTCTGTATTGTGATGGAAAGTAACCTTACTATTATGTGAAGGTCACTTTTCAAATTTGACGACTCTGTATAAGTTAAAACAGGGAGAAAAAAATAGCCCTTGGCGAGTTTCTTGCCGGTTCTTCTCGCTACAAGGTCTCCTGCCGTAGGATTTGCGAACCGATGGCGTAGCTTCATTGACGTTCATAAGTGTTGTTAAACAAACCTAAATTGAATAAACGATATTGAATTTTTGAATTTTGAATTTTGAATCGGAACGTATGTAGCGCAGATTTGGTCTGGGAGCAGACCAAATCGGCTGTCGGATCGGAACGTGTGTAGATACTATAAGAGAGCACGTGACGGGTCGCGCGCGTATTGAATGAAAGGACCATGAAGCTCGACCTCAGAGTATTAAGTCAAACTTCATGGAAAGGACAATAAACACAAACATTTTTAGAAGTGGCATTTTTTTTTAATTTAGCCCCTGTCATAAATTTGTGGAATCGATTGTACTCTCGATTCTGAACAAACTACTTTCTCGGTTTCGCTAAAAGTATTAACACGTTGTATACCTACTTGGTAGATCTGATAATAGGTCGCTACCTATATCCCAAAATTCCACGGTAGCGAAGCCCCGGGGCGCAGCTAGTAAGAACATAATATAAAGAACCCGACAAAACTTTAATGATAATACAGGGTGCCCCCTTGCAAAAACTTTAACCATGGCTTCAGACCATCATGCTGAACAATGTACAGCAAGAATTTTTTTGTCGGAAATGAAAAAAAAACTTTTCATACAAATTTAGCAACTTATCGGGACATTTTGTATGGAGAGTCGAAATATTTTTTCATTTCCGACAAAAATCTTGCTGTGCGTTGTTCAGCATGAAGGCCTGAAGCCATGGTTAAAGTATTTGCAACGGTGCCCCTAACACCCTGTATAAAAAAAATGTCAAGTCAGTTACGCGTCAACCATACAGTCCATACGATCACCATCGCGTGCGTTAACCAACCAACTAACCAACGGTTAGCGTAACCGACTGTTCGTGAACTCAGGCCTTAATAATAGCGTTGTCAAAATAACATTTTAAATTTACATGGCCATATCACTATAACTATTATGAAAAACGGGATATTTAAATACTATGTTTAAATTTGTTTTCGAGTTGCCGATATTTCGGCGCAGTTCCGTGATCATGGCGTGTGCAACTCACGGAGTTACTCCGTGATCATGGCGTGTGCAACTGCGCCAAAATATCGGGTAAATATCCCGTTTTTCATAATACCTAGTTATAGCGTTGCCAGCTTACTAAGGCCTGAGTTCAACCGTAGGTTACGTTAACCTTTGGTTAGTTAGTTGGTTAACGCACGTGATTGGTGTGGTGTTCGTCAATTACGAGCTTTAACCTACCCTAGCGTCTCAAACTACAAGAGCTCCTTTGTTTTAAAAATGTTATCACGCAACTAAATTATTATGACGACTATTATGACGCAAACATACATATTAATAATATAGCATAATATAAGATTAATTAAAGCAGCATTAAATTTCAGCTTTCATTTCGATTTAGCAACTTAGGTGTTTTTGTCTAACATTCCTTTATTAGGTTTTTTCTATTAAATCTCGTATCACTGTGATTGTGCTATCATCCAAAACAAAGGGATTACGGACCTATCTGTCTGTCAATTAACCTTGACATCAATAGAGCAATTGGTTTTGCCTTTTTTTCGTCGCCGCCGGCCGGCAAGGGCGACCAAAGCACAGAATAAATACTACAAGTAATCCGTCTTCATAAAAGGTCGGAACATGAGTTAGATCGAAATGGGTAGAGCTATTTTGTGAACTTGCGATTTTTTTATTAATTTTGACATTCCCAGATTATTTTTATTAAAAAAAACTCGCAGTTCCACTTCATCTTCTTCGCTTCTTCATTGATGTAAAAAATAATCGCGGAGATCAAAATAATTGATCCCATCTATGAGACACTAAAGTGAGCAAATAGTGCGTCAGGTCAGCGGATGAGGGGTGCAGCGCTATACTTAAATAAATGAAAATAATATTTTATAAAAAAAACCGGAGTTTAAGTCGTATCTTGTAGAATGTCCATATTAACATAACGTTTGCGGTCAATGAACCTAAACAGCTCTACCTATTCCGATCTTCTGATCACACACTGTGAGAGATACATATTATAAGTATCTCTCTCTTGGTATGATCTGAAAGGGTCTCGGTATGCGCTTCATACTGAGATAGAGATAGATAACACACTGAGACAGATAACATATGAGTCATAACTCGTAACCTTTTAAAAGAAGATAAGATACTGTTAGTATTTATTCTGCGACCAAAGTGTGTCGCTAGGCTTCATTATATCCCAGTTCCCAGTAAGCCTTTTAACTGCTTAATTTTTTTACCCGACTGCGGCAAAGCCCAAAAGGAGGGTTCCGTTCAGTCAGGAGACCTTTTATATTATAACTTTTATATTACAATTATATTTATATTTATTTTATATTATTATATTTAACCGCCTCTGTGGTCTAGTGGTTAATACCACCGATCTCGGATCCCAGTGGGGGTAGCCTATGTTCCTCTCCGGGTTACAATGTATCTGTGTTCCAAATTTCAGTCAAATCCGTTCAGCCGTTTTGGTGTGATTGAGTAACAAACATACAAACATCCAAACGTCCAAACATCCAAACATCTAAACTTTCAGATTTTTAATATTAGTAGGAAGTAGGATTGTAGGATCGGATTAACGCGTTCAAACAGAAAACATTTGAGCATTATAAATACTAGTTTGTTAACCACAAAATGGTCAATGTATTACCTAATAATGGAGTCAATGACCAAAAGGAAATCCGGAATTTCGGCCAATAGCCACATTGTGATTGAAAAGCGAATGGAATGGCTTGGCAGTGGCATTGCAAAATGTCATAGCTAGTACGATTTATTGAGCCGGTGCTATGCAGGGTGGTACAAAATGGAAAAAAAATATGTAGTTTAAAAAAACTAAAAAACACACTTTTATAGGAACATTCAAAATAACCGTCTATTCAGTAACTGAAATTAAAAAGCGTGGTGCGCGTTGTCAATATTAAGTACTTGGATGCATGCTTTGCAAAGGGCGCACCACGCTTATTTACGCGCGAATAGACGGTTATTTTGAATGTTCCTATAAAAGTGTGTTTTTTAGTTTTTTTAAACTACATATTTATTTTTTTAAATTTCATAACGGCCCTAGGGCCGCCACATACCACTTTCAACCCGCATTTTAGGCAAGTTAGGAGTTACTTTCAGAATATGATACATGAAAACATCTTAACATTTTCGCAATGAAGATGGTCCACACTTCACAATTAATAGTATATTCACTGGCTGTTTGAGTTTATCTAATGTCTCATGAAGGAAATTAAAAAGTAATTACATTTTACTCCCTAGGGACTAAAGTGGTTATTTAGTCCCGCTTCGTAGGGCTATATTTGCGTACTTTTAGAGCATGAGAAGTGAATATTATTATTATTTATATTAAAACATTAATTTAAAGTCCCTGGACATAGGCTATTTCTCAATTACTTAATGTAAAGTAAGTACTTAAAAAAATTTACATTAAATTAAAATTGAAGTTTCCCTATCAGTTACAAGCCACTCGAAATGGTTTTTCGTCATTCTTTTGTGACAAACAAAACTTTTGAAAAAAGTTGAACGGTACCTACCGTTCAACTTTTTTCAAATCCAAGACCTTTTTTTTGTTAATAGGTCTTTTTCTTTACAAGCCCGTTGCATTGGCAAATCCAGGTGATTTCTGTGGGTATTTGATAATAGAAAGTGATGTGATACAAGGCCTTTTCCAGTGATGTGATACAAAGCCTTGGCCAAGGCCAGATTTAGTGTAGCTTTTTTGATTTGATTTGATTTTGATTTGGTACGAACGTGTGTAGCACGGATTATGTTTAATTTTGCTATACAGCAAAGTTCGTCCGCACCAAATCGGTTAGGTCTGGTCTGGACGTGTGTAGCGGCTATAAAAACTAACTAACGAACTATAAAAATATAGGTATAGTGACGGGTTTGCGGTAGTGAGCGAAAATAAATTACTTGGTTATTATTACAAATGAGCCCAAACTCGAGGGGTTTTCTTGAGGCCATTAAGGAGTTTCACTGGCTTTCTCCCAGCTCCATCATCAGACCCTCACCACCAAGTGTAACGAATAGGTCTTATCAACACGAAACAAATGAGCCCAAACTCGAGTGGTTTCCAATTGGTCATTAAGGAGTGTCACTGGCTTCCTTCCTGCTCCATCATCAGACCCTTACTACCAAGTGTAGCGAATAGGACTCATCAGAACGAAACAAATGAGCCAGAACTCGAGGTGTTTCCTATTGGTAATTAAGAAGTGCCACTGACTTTCTGACTCCTCCCTGCTCCATTATCAGACCCTAACCACCAAGTGCGACTAAAAAGTCTGATCAGAACGAAACAACGGAGACCAAACTCGAGGGGTTTCCTAGTGGTCATGAAGAAGTGCCACTGGCTTCCTCCCTGCTCCATCATCAGACCCTCACCATCAAGTGTAACGAACAGGTCTTATCAGAACAAAAGAAATGAGCCTAAACTCGAGGGGTTTCCTAGCAGCCATTGAAGAGTTCTATTGCCCACCTCTTGACTCCATCATCAGATCAGCTCGATGGTAGCAAATTATTGTATTGTCATCGGATTCATATAGACTTGCAAAGTTTCAAATCAATACGACAATTAGAAGTAGGTTAAACTTGATTTCCAAGATTTTCTTACATTGTGACTTAGTTACAAGTGAAGCTAATAAAAGTGTGGTAATAAACAATTTTTTTCAAAAAAATTAAACCGCCTTCAAAACAAAACTGCGAACAAAACTACAAACAAAAAACTCATTTTCCAAAAAACACGTAAAAGTGAAAAATAAATTGAATCATTCAATTCAAAGTACGAAAGTGCTTTTTCTAATTAATCTTGAACTTACTGATCTGATTGAAGTCGGTGTCAAGCCATCCTACTAATATTATAAATGTGAAAGTTTAGATGTTTGGATGTTTGGATGTTTAGATGTTTGGATGTTTGTTACTCAATCACGCCAAAACGGCTGAACGGATTTGGCTGAAATTTGGGATACAGATACTTTGTAGCCTGGAGAGGAACATAGGCTACTTTTTATCCCGAAAAAACGTCACATTCCCGCGGGATAACGTCGTGTAGTCCACGCGGGCGAAGCCGCGGGCGGAAAGCTAGTATCATAATATTTATTTGATAGGTATCACTTCGAGCATGAGATATTGTGTATTATTGATTCACTATTTCTTGTTACTTTCGGCTTGACACCGACTTCAATCAGATCAGTAAGTTCAAGATTAATTAGAAAAAGCACTTTCGTACTTTGAATTGAATGATTCAATTTATTTTTCACTTTTACGTGTTTTTTGGAAAATGAGTTTTTTGTTTGTAGTTTTGTTCGCAGTTTTGTTTTGAAGGCGGTTTAATTTTTTTGAAAAAATTTGTTTATTTTTCCATTTTTAGTTTAAGAAATCTACCATAAGAAACCGCATAATGAGCAAGCGTAGCGCAATGTGCAACGACTGTAGCCCATATCTAAATTAGAATACTCAGACAAGCACCACCCTCCAACTCCCAACTGTTATGCAGTTTCCTTCCACCATCAGCTAACCTAAATTACTTGAAAGAATACAACCTAAAGTTCTATTCGCGCTTGTGGTACCTAAAAACATACTTTAACTCCTAAGCGTTCAGGAGTTTTACATGGTTTTACCTTCCATCATCAGCTTACCTAAATAACCTAAAAGATAACAACTATAAATATTTACGCATCAACAATATATAAAGAATTATTCTCCAACTCCCAACCGTTGAGGAGTTGTACCTTCCATCACCAGCTCATCATCGCGAGATGATGACTACCAGACGCAAATACTTGAAAATTGCTTATAAACCATATTAAAGAAATCGTATCGCGCCCGTAAAATTTAGTATTTTATTAATATTTCCGATGACCATCTATGGTTCTTATCATCAGTTCCATTCCACTACACTAAATGGTGCTTACCGAAAGCAATTGCTCGAGTTATTTAAGAAAATACAATAATCGCTATAGGTTTGCCTATAAAATTTGAAGAGTTCCCTTGATTTCACCAAGATCCCATCATCAGATCCTGACCGTATGACAATGGGACCAATTTGTAACTATATGCTTTTGAATAAAAAAATAATTTCTAAAATCGGTTTACAATTGACAAAGTTATGAGGTAACAAACATTAAAAAAAAAAAAAAAATTCAACCGAACTGAGAACCTCCTCCTTTTTTTGAAGTCGGTTAAAAAGGAATGTAGTTTAGTTTGTGTTTTGTTTTGATAGGGCCTTGTTTATAAATAAGATAACGTTATTTCACTATAAAGTTATTTGAATTTGCGCATAACCTGATAAATGAACAGGAAAAATTGAAAAAAGTTCTGCGCTCCTGGCCGCTCATAAATGTTCGAATTTCGAATGTTGGTTACGCAAAAGTTTCAGTGTACCCCTCGTATGTATGAAGAAAAGTCACTAGCCTCGCAGGTAGATTTTCGAGTGGGATATAACCACGATTTATGTATAAGGCCGTTAGTGTTTTCCTTAGTAAATAAAAGTAGGAAATTGCTTTCGTTTTTAGGGTTCCGTAGCCAAATGGCAAAAAACGGAACCCTTATAGTTTCGTCATGTCTGTCTGTCTGTCTGTCCGTCCGTCCGTAGATATATTCTGTGAACCGCTTTAGGACTTGTATAAGTACAAAAATAAAAGAAATAAAAAACTTAAGGGGGGCTTTCCATACATGGAACTGAAACTAAAAAAAAAAAATATCTTCATAAAACATATTCGTGTGAGGTGTCTTTAGATAGGTATTTAAAAATGATCATAAACATGAATGAAAAGTCAATATTTTGAAAGAAAAATTACACTTCGAAAATGGTAAAATGTGTGTGTCCCCCCCCCCCCCCCGCCCCTCTAACTTTTTAAATGAGAAAGTGAAAAATCTAGAAAAAATAAATGCGGTAGATCTTACTAAAAACTTTCAAATTGAAAATTGGTTTGAACGAGTTATAAAAAGTAGTTTTTGTGATATAACACATTTTCGAAAACCGCAAATGTAAGTTTGTCGTTCATACAAACACTATGAAAAACAAATTTATTTTTGCTGAAGAAAAATGGTAGTGGTATTTTGGCTACATAAAGGCAATCGGTACGTTAAGTGGGTACGGAACCCTTCATGGGCGAGTCCAACTCGCACTTGGCCGACCCACGACCTTTCACTGTCCCAGAGCATTCGCCCGGATGATAATAAAAATACATTGTAAATGCAAAAAAGGAAAAAAACAAATGTATCTTTACTAATAATATAAAATTGATTTTTTGTTGTTTGTTTATAAAGGGTAGGTAAACTCAAAAATAACTAGACCGATTAAAAATCTCACCATTAGAAAGCTACATTCTTCCCAAGTGACATATGCTATGATATTTTATCCCTATATTCCCACGGGAACAGGTACATACCTACCTCATGGGTAAAACCGCGAGGAGTCACTAGTAGGTATGCCTTTATTGCGCTACATTGCTGCCGCGTTTTATGACTTGACAAGCGATCGGATACACCATAATAGTAAGCATTGTTTACGGCGCACATAAGGATTCGCGTGATTTTTACCAAGTTCTTTTGTATTTTGAGATGTGCTTCTTAGTACCAAAATTGTCACTTATATTAAATATGATCTTGCTCAACATTCATTTGTTATAAGAGTCAAGAATTTAATATTTAGCATGGTAAAGTTGTAGCGCGCGGTCACATGGAACGCTTTGTACGCTATAAGTCGCTTCGTGGAAATAAAGTTATAATGAAATTGTCGGACTTGCGAGTTTCATTCAAGCCGCAATAACGAATGCAGACGGGGAGTCCGGGACGGACGGCTTTTCCCGGAATAACACCCTTTTACGCTTCTTCAACCTAAGTTTTCTTTACAAATTAAATTTACAAAAGGGACTTATTTTTCAAAAACTTAGCATAAGTGCCTTGTACCACTAATGTTAAGTTTTTGAAGAATAAGTTAAGCTAAATAAGTTGATGTTATGGTATAGGAAAAATGTGATAGTAAAAAACCCCGAGCCCTATAAGTAGCTTTCAGGCGGGATTCGAACCCGCGCCTCCGGGAATCCGGCCCGGGAATCACTGCTCTGACCAACATTAGTTGGTCAGAGCAGTGATGTTATGGTGTTGTAACTGTTCAGTTGATAAATAAACTTATATGGCATGGCAGAGCGCATGGAAACCTAAAATAATAAAAGACCTATACGTACAGATACGTACTTTCAAGATTTTACAAGTACCATAAGATATGTATTTTGAGAACAGGGCACTACAACATAAATCTAATCTATAAAATTCTCGTGTCATAGTGTCAGTAACCAAACTCCTCCAAAACGGCTTGACCGAATTTTATGAAATTGTTAGTGTATATTTTTATATTTTGGTAGATCTAGTAGGGTAGGTAGTCAAACATTTTTTATCCCCTAAGTGATAAAGTTGGCCCACTCCAAAGATTGTTTATTGATTTTAATTTTTTATGAATATAACTATTCATTTTCACCCTTTTACCACCAACCCCCATCTTTTTATAGCGAGATTAGTATATATGTCGCAGCCAACTGCGCTTAAATCCGCCATTCAATTAAACGCCTAGGCTGATCATTTTTCCGTAAGCTATTCTATCTTTACATAAGTTGACGGAGTCACAAAAAAAAATAACCATTTTCTAACTTATCACGTGTTCTACAGGAGTTCTGAGGGGTACATGCTGCTATACTTAACCATCCGCCGGATTCAACCATCCGCCTGCGACATATATATATATATATATCTAGAAAAAAATTATATGGCAAACAACGTTTGCCGGCGAGTCAGCTAGTTATTGTATAAGAAAGTATCTTACGTAAGAAAGATCATTGAACATGAAAAGATTTTGGTGATGATCCTGCAGTCAAACATTTTATTAAGACACAGCACAGTTTTTGTAAAAAAAAAATGTAATAAGAAATTAATAAATAATACGCACTCCATTATTTTACAGTATTTTTAAATGTTTTATAATTTTTGCCCTTGTAATTTCCTGTTACACAATTTGTAATAAGTAGTTTGTTTTGTTACAGGTATAATAGTTGCTACTTCGTGACCAGTGATCAAATCAGGTACGTGTTAACAAGCAATTAATTAAAGTATCTATCGAATCGAATAAGTTATAGGTATCTAGGACCTACGACGGTATGAGTGCAATTTTTTTACAATGAAACAAACGTTGTAAATGGGAAATTAACTAGTTTGAAGTATAGCAAAGGGAGTGCAGGGCTAAGAAACTTGCAAAACCTAACATATAAGACTAAAATAAGATTTTAAACTTTCGCCTTCCATTATAATTATAAACAAGACTACTTATTATAACCAGGACTAGGCTACAACCGTGGTCACAAGCAGACTGTCTGCTTGTACTGTCTGCTTGTGACCACGGTTGTAGCAACACAGCCGAAACGTCAAGCTGTAAGTACATAATAATATGTACTTCATAATAAATGTCGCGTTGAGTCCCGTTACTCTTGTTTATAAATATAAGACTAAAGTTTTAATCCACTAATAAACACCAGTATTTATCTAAATTATTTAATACAAACCGCTGCGTGGCGCATATGTGTTTGTGGTTAGCGCTGTTCATATAATTTAAGCCAAACATTGTCTATCTACTATTAATTTATTCTAGAAAACTCAATTAAATTAAGTACTCACATGGATAAATTTAGGAATATTATATATATTTCTGAAGTATATACCTATCACTTTTACTTTTTATTTTAAATGATTTATTTAATACAAATTTGTTCATTGATACCGGCTGTCCCGTGTCTTCGAGCACTGCAACAATAAACCAAATTGTGAAATCAAACCGAAGGTTTACAACGTAAAAGTATTTAATTTCTTCGAAGCGTAGTCAATTAAGTACACAAAACAATAAAATCCTTGTTTCGTAGATACATTATATTAGTTTGTAATCCGACTCCAACTGCTCATTTGGCAAAAAGAGCGAACCGCAGAACATGGAAAGTAAAGAAAAAAATCTTTCCGTGTTCTGTGGAGCGAACGTTTTTACGTCATACAGATTGATATTGAATGGTGAAAAATATGTAATATATAATATTTTGACGCTCACATTGTGCGAAGCGGGTGTTCAGAAGAATCCCGAATCTTAAGGGTTCGACAATTCGATGCCTTGAACATTTCATTTACGAAATATTTTTTGTACTGTTACATAATATTCAAAATTTTGTATAACAAACCTCTTTACAGGAAAAACGGCCATTTGTTTTTTTCATACAAACATGCTCACGTCATGGTCATTTAAATAAAACGGACAGTTTTTTATACAATGATTTCTTTAAATTTTTACTTTTTTGCATTCACAATGCAATTTTTATGGTTGAAAAATGGAAAATGAAGTATTTAGAAAAAATGACTCCGTAGCTCAGTGGTTAGAGCAGTCGCCCGGATAATGAAAGGTCGTGGGTTCGAGTCCCATCGGAGAGACGGGTTGGTTCTGGTTGGACTGGTTGTGAGACGGGTCGATTTTTTCTAAATACTTCATTTTCCAATGATTTCTTTTTCAGGTGTTTTGGATTAACCTGAATTTTTCCTATAAGAATTTTGAAAGAACTTTGAGACATATCCATTCCATACAAAAGATAGCAACGCGAGTTATTATAACTATTATGTATATATATCTCTCTCTCTCTCTTTCTCGGTATGAAGCGCATACCGATATCCTTACTGATCATACTGAGAGTGAGAGTCTCTCTCTTGGTAAGATCTGAGAAACATACTGTCATAACTTGCATTCCAACTATTTATATTAACCTTTAAATACTGGTAGTATTTATTCTGTGACCAAACCCACGTGGATAAAGTGGATGGCAATGGCAAATTTTCAAAGTCAAAGTCATTGTACTAGCTACGTGTCGCTATTATAATGTTTCATAGAAAACGTACTTTGTTGAAATTCATCTTTCCCTGACACCACTTGAAAGTTTAACGCTTCCACTTAACTGTGAAAGAAATCGATTTTCTGAAATTCCGCGTTTAGATTTGGAACCTTATCTCATGAAAGTTATTTTACTATGGGCCCTGAAATTGAGGAATACCGGCCCAACAGAAGGTTAACGGAATCGTTTTCTCTGAAAATTTCAGCGGTAAGTCGGTAAGCCTTTTGATTTCCGTTTTGATATTTTATGGGTTTACTAGAGCAATTTTCTGTCGTACATTTTTTAACTTTTAAGTTCATGTTTTCCAAGATAAAGCTTTCGGAAAGCGAAATGCAAAAGCATGAATAGGTAGGTATTAAGAGTGAGTTTTTGCATTCCAAAAGTGTTTTTGTCTGAAAGTTCTATTAAGTAAGTACATAAAATAAGTTCAAGTATTCATAACATTAAGTAAATGAAATATCCTTCTCTACGTTATTTTTATATTCAAGGGTAAGTTGGAAGAAGTTTCAAAAAACTGTGCCCCTGTCCAATAATTTTTTTTCCTCCTTATTCCTTATTATCTTTCTTTCCTACTTATATTATATTATATCCTACTAATATTATAAATGTGAAAGTTTGGATGTTTGGATGTTTGTTACTCAATCACGCCAAAACGGCTTAACGGATTTGGCTGAAATTTGGGACATAGATACTTTGTATAGGCTGGAGAGAAACATAGGTTACTTTTTATTACGCAAAAATATCACATTCCCGCGGGATAACGTCGTGAAGTCCACGCGGGCAAAGCCGTGGGCGGAAAGCTAGTTTTTCTATTAAATGTAATAAATGTGCAAGTGTGTTTTCTAATGTAATAAATGTCCAAAACGGGACAACGTATCGACGTGATTTTCGGTATGTTTGGAAGTTGGAGAAGACCAACTAATTTTTATCCCGAAAAAATCACATTCCACGATAACGTCCGTCGTGTAGTCCACGCGGGCGAAACCGCGGGCGAAAGGCTAGTAAATTAAAATTCAGGGGATATAGTAATAGAGGTCTGAGAAAGTGATTTCACGTAAAATATCTTTATACTTTTTCATGAAATCGATTAATTTATTGTGCGAAAGTTTCGAGTTTGAATATTATATAACATAATAATAGACTGCAGTCTATTATATTCTTGCAAGATAAATAAAACAAGAATGTATAAGTAATTATTTCAGCACAATTGACTGAAAACATATTATGAGACTGATAGTCATACCTATTGTAAAACCTATTTGCGACGTAATATTTTGCAATTTATTCAGTCAATTACTGCTTTAATGACTTTACAAATACATTAGCGTGCCAATGTAATTTTTATTGTTATTTGGAACATTACCAATAGAAATATAAGTGTCACAAATTTATAGCTTGGCTCAAGTAGGTAATTGTTTTGTGAATGTTTAGAATGTTTATTATTGAATGTTTGCAACAACCCTACAGCTGCGGGAGACCATGGAGAAAAACCGGCAAGAAACTCCAAAGGTTGTTTTTTTTCCCTTGGCGAAAGGCTCTACCCGTTGTGAAAAAAGAAATATATGAGCACACCACGAAACTATCAGTGCACAATATCTGCAGATACTGATAGTTTCGTGGTGTGCATGTGCATGCATGTGCAGTTTTTTGCGAGCGGGCGGGCGATGCATCTTGCATGTCTGTTTGCGGAAGTAACAATCTTTTTTTTTCCACAATGATATAAGTAATTTAAATCGAGAGTAGGTCGTTATTTTGATATCGCAGAATTTTTTAAAGACAAATTTAATTAAAACCATTATGAAAATTTAATTTCATGTTAGTGTCTGTCATGTTTAATGTCATGGGTAAACGACATTTTTATTTATAAAAACTTTATTATGTGTCGTATGAATGGATTGATTATTACATAGTGCTAATTATAATTTTAGGTAGGTATTTGTATTGCATTATTTATGATAATAATGTAATGTAATTTAATTCAATATTTATGTTAAAGGCAATAAGTAGTTGCCCCTCATGGTTGATGTGCCTATGCAGGGCGTCACTTTTACTATAATCCAAAATTGTAACACCTTTAAGGCTAAACAACTTTCACAATGGTCGGTCACGGGAATCGGCTCGGTTGGGACAAGTCATGGCCCATTCTCCTTATCCATCCATAGGGAAGGCCAGTGTGTTATTTTAAAATAGGCGTTGTAGGCATAGGCACGGTAATGCTCGGCGGCGAGAATAGGAGAGGCTTATGTCGTTCGGCTGACATGATGATGATGTCAAGCTGTGAAGAATGATAGGAAAACTAAGTAATTTTGACGTAGCCCTTCATAATATTGCGTAGCTGTTGGTCCTAGCTAAAATTGCAGTCTTTAATACCCACCAATCCGCATTGGGCTCGCGTGGCACAAAATATATAATAGTACTAACGTCCCAGGGGCTGACAGGATCCACGATGAAGCGAGCTAACCCCGAAGATGCCTATTCATCCTTGCTTTAAAGGCGATATAAGTATACGGTCGGGTTATAAGTACTCGGGAATACAGACGCAGGGAGGGAGTTCCACTCCTTTGCTGTGCAAAATATAAAAGATGTCGACTAGCACTTGGTGCGACATTTAGGAATATCAACCAAGAAAGGGTGGTAGCCCGCTGTGCGTTTGGATACATTATCTGTGCATCTGGATACATTATCTGTGCGTCTGGATACATTATCTTAGTTGGGACATTAACATCCATAATGATGATATCTAATGGATGACAAAGTAATTTTATATCATTTCGTTCATTTCGGTTCTCATTAATCTTGACTTGAGACAAAGATCATTAAAATGTTGTTTTAAATTATCGAAGAATGCTATCGAATAATGTTCAATATAAAAGCACTTACTTAAATGTCTCTTAAAAGTTACTTAGGTACATGTGTTTTATCGATGTCTCACATAAACACGTTAAAAGAATATAAGTTTACTTTGCATATAGAGTGATAAATATGATAAATATATTGTTCTTTGTACGAGGACATTGATTGATCATACTTAGAAAGTTGTCTCTGCTCGTTCTACCAAAGTAATATCAATTTGCATCACATTACGAAGAGAGTTAAGAGCTTTTAACAATTCATACTTATTAAGCTGTGGTAATAATGCATAGGCCCATTGTAATATTGATGACGATGATCATTATGATAAATAGGTTTATTATCTCAGTTCGTTTATACAGTGTGCCCCTCGATATGGTGCACAAACGAAAAGTGCGTTGACTATACTTACCGGATTTTATCGACAAAAAAAGAAGAAAAAAAATTCAAAAAGTTATTGCTCATGTTACAATGTATTTAAAAAATAAAATTCTTTTTAGGTCCTTTTGTATAAAAAACGAACAGTTTTCAAACCAAAAGAGATATCGTCATGAAATAAACGCTAAAATACTTGTGAAGAATTGGAAAATAAGTGGAAGAGTAAAATGGATTCATAAAAGATGACTAATGCATTACAAAAAAGAGACAAAGAGACATTTTCGAGATTTTTTTTACACTTTTTTCGTTATTAGCGGTTTTTGCAAAATAATCACATTATAATTTTTTTAATCCTAATTTTCTTGTTCTTCATTGCATCTGCTTTGTAACAATAAAAAATTAACGCTCTATCCCATCCCGTTCGCTTGCTATGCACAGTTAACTGCAGAAGTCAATAAAAAAATGTCTGCGTTGAATAGCGCTTCATGCATTACATAACGATATCTCTTTTGGTTCGAAAACTATAATTTTTTTGTCTCAAAAGGACCTAAAAGCCATTTTTTTTTATATTGCAATATTTTATTTTATTTTTATTTTATTTTTTTATATACTTAAGTAGGTATTATTTGTTGATAAAATCGGATGTAGTCAACGCCCTTTTCGTTTGTGCACCATATCGAGGGGCACACTGTATAAATTAATCTAAACAATTACTGTACATACTCATGTTATAAATGGGAAAGTGTACGTATTTGTTTGTTTGTCCGAATAAATAATTTAAATATTGATTTGTGAATCATAAAATAAATTGAAATATCGTCTTTTTGTAGAAATTAACCGGCCCTGACTTCTAACTCCTTTAGCTGGCAGCAGCGCAGCGCTATGATTGGACAACAACAGCTTGACAGCAAAATAACATAATAAATATAATTAATATTCTATTTACAAAAAAAAAACATATTTAAATATCATACTTACAAGCCTTAAACTAGGTACTACTCTATTCTACAGGGTGTTTTTCTATAAGTGCAATACCTCTTAGGTGGTGATTGTGCTCATGAATATGAACAACTTTTATATGGGGCCAACTCTGCAACTCAACAAAAAAATCAGCTGTTTCATACAACTTGTTAATACGTACCTGACCAGAATGTATGGAACAGCTGTTTTTTTTTGTGAAGTTGCAGAGTTGGCCTCATAGTAAAAGTTGTTCATATTCATGAGTACAATCACCACCTAAGAGGTATTGCACTTATAGAAAAACACCCTGTACATAACGTGAATTTATTCAAGTTCACGCACGGAATTCACCGAAACAAACAAACAATGTCACCCATGCCAATGATTCATGCCCGATTTGCCCGCGTCCCTGCCCCCGCACTGGCGCCGAGCACCACCCCTTTTCACGTAAAAACATTCCTTAACATGAGTACTAATGACTCCAAAATCATCCTGTATAAGCTTTGAAAAAAAAAATGTACACCTACGTTCTCTTTAATAAAATTTTGGTTACCTACGTATGCTATATTAGGTAGTAAAAACAACTGACTTTTTATTGTTTTTTAGAATTTCATTAACGATAACATTATCGTCGGTTTCGTTTGAATTTTTCTCTCATTGAAAGTTATTTCACGTTCGGGTAGAGACACTTAATTCAAATGATTCAGTTTTTAAAAATATTTTGAAAATGAACTTAAGTAAATATAGGTAGATTTTGTTTTGAAAGGCGCGCCATTGTGTGCATTTAATCGAAATTTTGAATTCATTGTTGTCACAAAATTGAGTTGAAATTGAGCAGACAGACTATAATAATAAAATATCATAGAAGCGAAACTTGCGAAAAAAGAAGAAAATAATAACAAATTTTAAAGTACCTACATGTAAAATGAAAGTGAAAGTTAATTTAAAAAAATATTTGAATAATAGGCATTTTAATAGGCAAATATATATCTTGTTGGTGCAAAAATCATCTAAAATAAATAATGTTTTTACAAAATATAGGTACTGCAACGCGTAGTGTATCGCGTCGACACCAGTGTAACATTCTTGTTACTTTCAGTAGTGTAAATTTATTATTTATCATAATTACTAAATATAAGATTCGTTCTAGCGCACACACGTTACAGTATATATTAGTAAAGTTTTAATGAAAATTCAAATCCAATCCCTAATAACTTGTATGAGTTTTCTTCATGTCGAAACTGAGGCATGAATGGATATACTACCTACTCATTTAATTCCTTTTGCAGTCAGTGATGCGCATAATGAATAACGTATTACTTAATAGATGATCATAACCATTCATAATTACTTTGTGTAATAAATCGAGTTTATTCGGAAGAGGAAAATATTACTTTACTAACAGCGAACAACATAAAAAGTCTTGATAACCTTTTGATATTTAAAAGGCATGTTTTTAAAATAAATTTGCTTTTTTGCGCAGATAACAAAAATGAAAATATGTGGGCTGTTGCCTTTGCGATGCCTTTTCGATCTTACGATTTCGGCTATCACGAACAACGCTATTTCAACTTCATAAAGTCAAATTATGCATGGCAAATCTGAGCTATAAGGATGCACCGTTTTGAAACTAGATCACTTACAAAATCACAGGTGATTTGTGACTGGAGACCAACTCCAGACTAATGAATCGCAATTAAGTGTCTAGACAAAATAATTTTTGCCATTGTTTTGGCAGATATAAATGTCAACTGTGCAATAAAAAAACAGATTCTTCAAAAGTCTCAAACACAATTTAAATTCTTCATATCGGTCGTGAACTCACAAGTTATAATACTAGCTCAAAAGTACACCAATACAATATCAGCTATCCTGAAATTTTGCCATACTAGCTTTCCGACCGCGGCTTCGCCCGCGTGGACTACACGACGTTATCCCGTGGGAATTTAATATTTTTTCGGGATAAAAAGTGGCCTATGTTCCTTTCCAGGCAACAAAGTATCTGTGTCCCAAATTTCAGCCAAATCCGTTCAGCCGTTTTGGCGTGATTGAGCAACAAACATCCAAACCTCCAAACATCTAAACTTACACATTTATAATATTAAATAATAATCTTACACATTTATAATAAAATAATAATAATTAATAATATTATTAATAACAATAATAGTCCGCCTTGTATATTTTACTGTGCGTATTTTGTACAATTAAATAAATAAATAATATTAATAAATAGTAGGACACAAAACAAGTGATAAACAAAGTATCCGCTAAATAGTAGGCAACTTTCTTTACTACTATTCATCTATTCAATTCATTTATTGCCTCATTACTTCACATATATAATTACTATTAGGAAATATAAGATCGACAGTATACATATCCCACAAAAACATATTACTGTAAAAAAAACTAGGTAGCCTAATCTCGCTGGAGCTGCTTATTTCTCTATAAAAGGTTATGAAATCTCTCAGTAAAGCCAAGCCAACTCTTATGTTCCTTAGTGGGATTTCTTAAATTTTAGAGTGACATTCTATGTGACTTGGCCGTTGCTAACATTCATTATGCATAATTACGCGATGGTGGACACAAGTCCACTAATAATAATATTATTACAAGTACAATAATCTACCTAACAGCAGAATTTGCGAGGTATACATAACCCGTGACAACTTCGAGAGTACGACCTGCAATCGGTTCCGGAGTAATATGTCAGTTGAACATTACCTTGGTTTTGCCCAAGTTCGGTAGGTAGAGACAACATTTCGTTTTTATAAAATCTGGTCAAGCATTTGACCGCCATCTTGCCTAACAGACATGATGCAGTCTGGGGTATAGCATGCTTACCCAGTAGGTGCCCATTCACTCTTGCCTTGAAGAGGCCAACATAAGAATACAGCTAGGCTGAGCATCGTATGGGAACCTTCGTCGGGCCTTTACGTCGCCTATTCCACAGAGTCTAAAGACGCAAGTCTTCAACCAGTGCTTCCTACCTACCTGTTATGACATACGGAGCCCAAACATGGACACTCACAGCAGGGCTGGTTCACAAATTCAACGTCAATCGGCGAGCTATAGAAAGGGCCATGCTCGGAGTTTCTCTGAAAGATCGAATCCGGAACGTGGTAACAGAGAATCAAAGTAATCGACACAACCCACCTGATTAGCAAACTGAAGTGGCAGTGGGCCAGCCATAATATAAGCAGCAGAACCGATGACCGCTTTAGTATTCGAATTCTAGAATGGAGACCATGTGTGGCATGTGGCAAACGTGGTGTAGGACACCGGTTCTCAGAATAGTTGGAGCGACGATCTTTGCAGGGTGGCTGGTAAGATCTGGATGAGAGCAGCCACTGATTGTGCTCGATGGCGTACTCTTGGAGAGGCCTATGTACAGCAATGGACGTTAATAGGGATCACCCTATTAACGTCATCATCAGATGATGATGATGATGAAGTATAATAATAATAAGAAGAGTTTGGGGCTTCTGGGGCAATCGGCTCCGGTCAGGGCCCCCGCTCCCGGTGGAGTGCAGCGCATGCGATGGACATTATCCATTAACGAAAATGTCATGCGCGCATATTTTGAGGCAACAGAGGCAGGAACTAATCTTACTGCGTATCGTGTTCGGATGCTTTCTCGGTTTCAGGCTCTTGAACCATCAATCAACGTTTCGGCTCAACGACTGTCGGATCAGGTGCGAGCCATTCAACGGGGTCACTTGTTGGATGACTCTGTACTTGATCGGCTCCGTACAGAGGTACAACGTAACCGTATCATTACTACTGCATCGCAGGCGGCAACTCAAGCTTCTGCCGCGGCCACATTGCAAGCTGGCGTTGCTGATAGTGATGGTGGAGATGATATGGTTACTACTGTAAGTCCCCAATACAATGATATATTGAGGAGTACTCTTGAAGATGTAGTTCGGGAATTTCGATCGACTTCGGTTCACCTTAGACCTCGGCTTCCGCGTTTTCCCATGCACAAAAAAAATAGGGCACTGATGTGTGCTTTAGATTTGCTACTACCAAATTACTTTGATAGTAGTGAAGACCTGGCTGATACTCATTCGATCCTGTACTGTGCGGCTATTACAGCTTGTCGTGTTGCTCATGTCAAATTTCCAAATACTGACACAGCAACACGCCCTCGCCTGGCTGTACCAGCCTGGCAGTGTAGGATTGAGCGTCGTATCAGTGAGGCTAGGGTACTCATCGGTAAACTCAGCTGCTTTAGGGAGGGCAACATGCGCCCTAGGGTCATGCGCTTTGTGAAACGTGCATTCTTGGGAACTGGTATTAGTCCTCAAAATTATATTTCATGTGTCACAGAGCGCATCGACTTCCTGAAGCAGAAAATTTGTGCATGGGCTAATCGTATTCGAAGGTATAGGGTGCGAGTCGATCGCTTTACTCAGAACCGCATGTTCGAGAGAGATCAACGACGTGTTTATGCATCCTGGGAGCGATCGGATCAGAGTGATACTGATATGCATCGGCCGGATGATGATGCCATGATTTCTTTTTGGCACAACATCTGGTCCGTGCCTGTCACTCACTCTGAAGGTGCGTGGATGGAGGATGTTGAGCGTTCGTGTGAGCTTATACCTGATATGAATGAAGTAACCATTGACTACCAAGACGTAGTTTGTGCAGTTCGTTCCTTACCCAACTGGAAATCTCCAGGCCCGGACGGACTGCACAATTTCTGGTATAAATGGTTACCTAGCTCGCACGTTTGCTTAGCATCTCAATTTCAATGTGCTTTATTATCTCAGTCGCTTCCAGAATTTATGACAACAGGCATAACCCATCTGCTCCATAAATCTGGTAGTACTGCGGACCCCAAAAACTATAGACCTGTCTGCCAACAATTTATAAAATTCTTACGTCCATTTTGAGATCGAAGATTAATAAACACATTGATCAAAATTCTATTATGATTGCCTCTCAAAATGGATGTAGGAATGGGGCCGTGGTACTAAGGAGATACTCCTCATTGACATGGCTATTAACCAACAGGTTCGTCGAAACCGAAAGAACCTGTCGACTTCCTGGATAGATTATAAGAAGGCATATGATTCCGTGCCGCATTCGTGGCTCATGAGGGTGCTGGAGTTGTATAAAATAAATACAACTCTACGCACTTTCTTGATATCGTGCATGCGAAAATGGAGAACGGTCCTTTTCTATCCAGGATCTCGACGGGTTCTAGGTCAGGGCGACCCTATAAAAATAGAGCGAGGTATCTTCCAGGGTGACGGTCTGAGTCCATTGTGGTTCTGTCTGGCCTTGAACCCTCTGAGTACACTTCTCGAGAGTTCAGGATTAGGCTACCGTTTACGGAGAAATGGTCAAGTAATATCACACCTGCTATACATGGATGACCTGAAACTATTTGCCCATAGCAGTTCTCATTTAACAGCGTTACTGAAGGTTACTGAAGCTTTCAGTAATGCCATTAAAATGGAATTTGGTGTGGACAAGTGTGCAGTCATGCATGTAAAGCGTGGTCAGATAATGGAATCCACGGGTATACAACTCTCGGATTCTATTAATCTTAGATCTCTCTCCGTTAACGAAACCTATAAATATTTAGGTATGTCACAGGCATTAGGCATCCACGATGCTGACATGAAACAGTCGTTGCGTGAGCGTTTCTTGGGGCGCCTCTCAAAAGTTCTTAAAAGTCTTTTGTCTGGCGGAAACAAGGTTCGCGCATACAATGGATGGGTCATGCCGGTACTGATGTATTCCTTTGGCATACTTAAATGGACTCAAACTGAACTGGATGCCCTGGATAGAAAAGTTCGTACATTGCTAACAGCACACCGCATGCATCACCCACGTTCATCGACCATGAGATTGTATATCCCGCGGAAGTGCGGTGGTCGTGGCTTCTTAAATGCTAAGACATTGCATAACCGCGAGATATGCAATCTTAGGGAGTATTTTCTCCAAGTCGATATGGGGTCTCATAGAGATGTAGTTGCTGTTGACAATGGACTGACTCCTCTATTTTTAGCAAAAGAAAACTGGCGCAAACCTGTAGTACTTAGTACGTCCGACAGCAGCACTGTGTGGCAAAGCAAGGAGTTACATGGCAGATTCTACCGGGCTCTCCATGGGTCCGACGTAGATTTATTAGCCTCAGTATCCTGGCTCCGTTTCGGTGATCTTTTTGGTGAAACCGAAGGTTTTATCTGTGCAATTATGGATGAGGTTGTGATGACGAATAACTACCGAAAGTATATCCTAAGAGATGGCACAGTGGATATTTGCCGAGCGTGCCATCGTCCGGGTGAATCCCTTAGGCATATAATTTCCGGTTGTTCTCGTCTCGCAAACGGCGAGTATTTGCATAGACATAACCAAGTGGCCAGGATAATACACCAACAACTTGCTCTGAAACATAGTCTTGTGGCATCCGAGGTGCCGTACTACAGGTATGCACCAGAACAGGTCCTTGAAAATAGCCATGCCACATTGTATTGGGATCGATCTATCATTACAGACAGGACTATTGTAGCTAATAAGCCTGATATTGTATTGATAGATCGACACGAACGCCGCGCAATAATTGTTGATGTCACTGTTCCCCATGACAACAACCTTGTGAAAGCTGAAAAAGATAAAGAA
This sequence comes from Crambus lathoniellus, assembly GCA_949710035.1. Classification (NCBI taxonomy): domain Eukaryota; kingdom Metazoa; phylum Arthropoda; class Insecta; order Lepidoptera; family Crambidae; genus Crambus; species Crambus lathoniellus. Next base: position 17,015,338 of record OX453307.1, read on the forward strand.
AACAAATATCTTGATTTAGCTCACGAGATTGTTGACATGTGGGACATTGATTCAGCAATTGTTGTTCCGATAGTCATATCTGCCCATGGGCTGATAGCCAAGAGCCTCGATAAACACCTTAAGAGGCTTGCGTTAGGTGGATGGATCGGGAGTCAGATGCAGAAGGCAGTACTTCTGGACACGGCCCGTATAGTGAGAAGGTTCCTGTCTCTGGATCCTTAACCATCGGTAGCCGGGACCCTGATCTTGCTGCCGTTGGGGAACTGCATTTTTGTATTTTTAAATGTTATATTTTTTAGTGTTATACATTGTAAAAATTTAATGTTTAGAAATATAATTTTGTAAGTATTTAAAATGTAATAAAGGGAATAATAATATTAAAGCTAAACGTATCATCGCTTTTGTAGTAAACTTTGAACAATACGAGTAAAAGCTCCTCTAACTTTCAAAAACAAATGACAGTTTCAACGAAATGACGAATGACGAAAATGGGTTTCCAATATTTCGTTTCCACGTTGTTTGGTGTTCTATGCCACGCACAGTCGTAAAGTATATGTTAGTTTGAAACTTCGAGTGCATACTTTATGGATTACCTAATACTCAAACAACTATCTTTATATTTTAGATCTGGTAGATGAAGGTTATAATTATTTTGTAAAATTAAATAATACAAAAATTTTGTAACTGAATTTTTACAAACGACATTGAGACAGTTCGTGCCGCATCAAAATGGGCCTATGTTATTTATATCAAAAACTAAATTTCATAGTCCTAATAGTGTTGTTCGTTTGTTGTAATATCAATTATCAAATTATGCTAAGTGAATCAATACTGAGTATTGGAATCGCTTGTGATAATCGGCATGATATCAATAGAAGCCAATCAGTTGAAATCACGGCTTATTAATTAGCTATTGAAACTTGGAGTATTTCTCTCAGGTATTTATTTACTTACTTAGTAGCTTATACCTATAAAGGTAATAATAAATATGTAGGTGCGATATATCTACGTATCTGGAGGCCTACTCTTGAAACTCAAAATCCGAAACGTCGGTACCCCCACCCCTTTCACTCGAATCTGTCCCGACTAGAGAGTGAGAAGGACGGGATACATGTTTATTTTTAAGTTATTATTTATAAGTTTTTTGAAAGTCATGTCTGTGACCATCTGTAAGGTTACCTACAATCAAAACACCGGAATTTGGAATTTGAAATACTAGAATGACGACAGAACTTATAGGTAAGTGCACGAGGCTCGCGTGCAAAACCCTCTGCGCAACGCAGCTATACGCAACCCATATATACGTTTTACCAATTTACCTGTTGTAGGATTTTCTATTCCTTCAAGTTATCATTTCATGGCAGGTAACTAACATGTTTTGTACCCCCAGCATGAAACAATATCGCTAAGGTAATCGAGTAGTAAGGTAGAATAAATCGGCATCATTAGCATCAGCCATTTAATGTCCCCACTGTCGGAGCACTGGCCTTCCTTGTGGATGGATAAGGAGAACGGGCCATAACCCACCACGCGGGCCCAGTGTGGATTGGTGGGTACTAACGACTGCAAACGCAGTCGGGACCAACGACTTAACGTGCCTTCCGAAGGACGGAGGAGCTCGAGATGAAATGTTTTTGGTCACCCATCCTGGGACCGACCATTGCAACCACAATTATCGTAGGCCAAACGCGCCACGGGCTCCTGTATGAAACTATACCGTCCTTCAAAAGCTATCAAATATGTATTGAATTTCAGTTCATTATACGACCGAAAGCGGTGCTGCCCTACGGGTAAGAAAATGTATGAGATTTACATTAACGATCGAAGTGTCACGTGATCGCTAATGTCAATCCCATACATTTTCTTTCTATTCGACTGGCGATATCGATAATAGAAAGCCACTTGAAAAGCTGATATCATACAAAAGTATGAATGCAATAGGCCAAGGATCTTGGAAACATAAAAAACGTGCCGGAGCAAACTTTTCCAATACTTACGCAGGTCGAGAGTGAAGGAAACGATTCATGAGTACCTACCAAACTTTTTATATAAAACGATTATGGATCGTTCGTTAGAAAGTGTTATGTAAAAACTAACTACTTATGTTAAGTTAGCTGATAACTGTAAATTAACTTTTCTTTTGATATAACACCTTTATTATCGGTGTGTTTGAATAAATAAAATCTTTAATTATAATTTATAAGTATCTTTACTTAAATAGTCTTATTATAAGATTAGATTGTACTTATTGAACCATCTCTCAATCAGCGGTAACATTAGTCAAAGAAACGTAATTCTCCTAAAATAATTTGCTGATACACAGAATAAGTATTTTTTAAATAGCTAACTTACGTTACGTACAGATGCTAATAAAGAATATGAATTATATTAAATACTTCAAAAAATTAAGAATAACAAACAACTTATTTTAATATATTGATGACCTCCGTGGCCGAGTGGTGTACCTACCTACGCACCGGTTTTCAAGGTGCCGCTATCTCTGAGGTCTCGGGTTCGATTCCCGGTCGAGTAAATATTGAAAACGAACTTTTCAATATTTCCTCGTGTCTGGGTGTATGTAATGTATGTAAGGATGTAAGTTGTTTTCAATTTCTATCATACTAATGCATAAGCTATGCTTTATACTTTGGTTTTGCAACAATGTATGTGGTGGTGTCCAATATTCATTTATTTTTTATTTAACGTAAACAAAAAAGAGTTACTTAATTAATTAGGTAAAACAGAAAAAAAATATTATTAATTAAAATATAAAAAATACTTACTAATAGTAATAATATTTTTCAAGTAGTGTACGAGTCGGTCGGTGTAATTAAGATTCTTATCCAAAAATAACATGTTGCCGACACTCGAACATTTACAATTTTACATTGTAGTTTACGCAGTTTTGTTTCTTCCGTTTAGACTAATATCATAAAGAGGAAAGATTTGTATGTAGGTATGTATCTAATGAATAAACTCAAAAACGACTGGACCGATTTCAAAAATTGTTTCACTTTTAGAATGCTACATTATCCCTGATTAACATAGGCTACATTTTATCCCGATATTCCAACGGGAACGAGTACCGCGCGGGTAAAACCGCGAGGATCCGCAAGTTATTTATAAATAGGAAGTAGGTCTTTTTTTTGTTTGTTTGTAATGGGTAAACTCAAAAACGACTGGACTGAATTTAAAAATTGTTACACCAGGTAGGAAGCTACATTATTCCTGAGTGACGGGTACCACACGGTTAAAATCGCGCGGAGCCCCTAATCATATCATAAATAATTGGCGGATCAAACTAGCTTTTCTGAAGAACAATAAGGAAATTTGTTTCTTTATAACAATATTCACTATGTCGTGACTCATGGTTTATCATTGTTTCTTATTTCCATAAAACAATTGTTCAAGTACTTATGACAATGTATGTTGTGCAATGCAAGTTACAATTATCAGAGCAGCCTACAAACGTGACTTGAATGTAATAATCTCTAAATTAACCTTGGCACCTGCCTTTCTGTCCGGAAACATTTGGCACGGTAGCCTTTGTACTTTTGAATCCAGTCATACTGTGAACTGTGAATGACCAAATTTCACGCTTTTTTCTTATACAACTTCTTTTGGCTCCTTACAGAAGGGCTGTCTCACTCACCAAAAAGAAAAAGAAGTTTAGGTGGAGCATGTCACGCGTTTTGTACTTAATGAAGCGTGGATTGAGGAGCCCGTGGCGCAATGCTTAGCGCTCCTGCGATCGTTGAGGTTAAGGCGATACTCGGAAAAGTTATGCTAAAGCGAGATAGCAATGAGAAAACGACGCGCACGGGAGCGAGACCGATTCTGCCGATTACGCAAAAAAAACACAAAATCACTTCGTATTCAAAAAATATAGCGATTTTAAAAAAATGCTTCTATACGATCCTAAATATTATTGGTGTCCACTAATTAAACCAATTTTCAATAGTATATGTATCCCCATTTAAGAATAATCTTGATATTTCTTATTTTTTTGATGTATTTTCGAAAATAAAAAGTGTCGAGCCAAAATCATAAAATCGTGTTTCTGAAACTATACGACTCTAGATAGGTAAAGGTATGAAGAAATATATATCTTATTACCAGATTTATAACAACTCTAACCGTCCTATAGTTTTATATCAAAGAGTCCATACTTTTTCCGAGTAGCGCCTTAAGCAACTTTCGCTTTAGAGTGAACGCGCACTTGTGATTTTTAGTCGGGCGATAGTTTGATCGTTCTCGGATTCAGTATAGAGTTAAATGGCAGTGACGATTAAAAATCGACCGATCAAACTATCGGCCGATAGTTGTTCGATCAAACTATCGCACAGCACAACTATCGGCCGGCCGGTAATCTGCATGAAGGACTATGTGAGCGCGCGCACTACATTCAACTAAACTATCGTAAAACTATCGGCCGACAGTTTGAGACCGACAGTTTGATCACAATCGGCTTACGATTCCGACTAAACTATCGGTCGATAATCATAAGTGCGCGTTGGCTCTTAGTCGGTCACGAGATGGGGGACCAAAAACTATTCATCTCGAGCTCCTCCGAACTTTAGAAAGCACGTTAAGCCGTTGGTACCGGCTCCATTTGCAGTCTTTGATACCAACCAATCCGCACTGGCCCGCGTTGTGGGTCATGCATGGCCTATTTTCCTCATCCATCCTTCCTTATGGGTGGATAAGGAAAATGGAATATGACCCAAAAACTTTTTATCACGAGATCCTCCGTACTTTGGTAGGCACGTTAAGCTGTTAGTTCCGGCTATCTTTGCAGTCTTTAATACCCACCAATTTACACTGGCCCGTGTGGTGGGTCATGGCCCGTTCTCCTTATCCATCCATAAGGAAGACCAGTGCCCCAGCATGGGGTAATTAAATGGCCGATGAAGACGATGACGATTTCCAACTAGTGCCAGAAGATCCTTTGTCCTCTTGTAAAACTACTAAACGCACTGCGTAGGTACTCTTTCTTTGGTAGCGCGTACTTTTTGGTGTCTCTACTATAGAGTACGCGCCACACAACTTGGCACGTGTCAAGATCTGGAACTAAAATTATGTCATGGGAATGGGAATAAGGCTTATTTTTCTGACCGATCACGGCATCAGAGCCCTCTGAAGTTATGTCTATTTTCAATATGAAATTAATTTCTTCATTACTTATGAGAAAGAGAGTTTAAACAACTACTTTACATTTATTATTTTTAATTAAAGGAGAGCCTAGAAAATTGCAAACACGTTTGAAGCGACTTTAGTTCTATACTTAATAAAGTCTTTTTATTAAATTGAATACCACTTGTCTAGGCTTTCTGAGTGCAATACACTTTGATTGAAACAATAAATTCACATTTATTTTCTTAAATTAATTTTATATTACTACTGCCAGCAAACCGTACTAATTTAAATTTCGAGAAAATATCTATCAATTTAATTACTGAAAAACAAATCTCAAAAGAATTACAACAATTAGAAGTAAATTGGTTTTCGTGTTATTGTTGATCGAAGACTGGTACTATTTTTATCTATACCTATCTAAGAATCTCTTGCCTTATTGACTGACTAACAGCTAGACAATGCACAGTCGAAACTACTGGGCGGAAGAAACTGAAATTTGGCTTGTATGGTCGTTGGAAGGTGTAGAGGAGCACCAAGGATTTTTCAAAAGGATTTTTGAAAATTTCCCTTTTAAGGGGGTAAAAAGGGGGTCGACGCAGACGACGTCACGAGCGGAGCGCTAGTTTTATTTATAAAACTCTATTGTACAATTACATAATGTAGGGTAAAAAGGGAGGGCTTTACGCTAAAAGAATTCTCTACCAGCCAAGTTTGAAAAAAAGAGACAAGCGAATGCGGAGCATACATAAAGTCTGAAGATAGATAACAAGTACCTAGTAAAAACACAAATAATTATTATACACAATTAACATAGGTACAGACATAGAAAACCACTTCCATATGTTTTGCTTTTGATTTATCAATATCATTAATTACTATTTAATATATTTTCAATATTAGTTGGTTGGCAGCCCTAGCAATAAATAGCGATTGTTTTACCTACGCGGCGCAACACATTGTTTACTTCAAGGTTCTATAGCTTGATACTAACCTGACCCAATTTTTTTTACTAATTAACTGACGGAACCGTTCATATGTATGTAAAAATGACGTATAGCCCTATCATTCAACAGCGCGTAACTATCGATCAGAATATCATTAATTTATAATTAATTTGTAAGCATAAGCTTGAACCACCTTGAACCTTGTTAGCGCGCTCGGCATACGATCGTTGAGGTTAAGCAACTTTAGAAATGGTCGGTCACAGGGTGGGTAACCTGTGATCGAGCCTTTCGATGGGTTCGAGCTTCTCCATGCTTCGGAAGGAACTCTGAGCTGTTTGTCCCGACTGCATTTTGCAATCGTTAATACCCACCAATCCGTATTGGGCCCGCGTGGTGCCCTTTCTCCTTATTCACTCATAAGGAAAGCCTGTGCCCCAGCAGTGGGGACATTGAATGGCTGATGATGATGACGATAATAGTTATATTTTTGAAATATATAATAAATGTAATGAGTGTAGATAAAGTAGTGTATGAGACTGCACATAACTCGTGGAATACTATTAAAAAACTCGCCAAGGCTCGTTTTTTAAACTCCCACTCGTGTTTTAATACCGAGTTATGTGCAGTCTCATACACTACTTTTTCTACACTCATTACATTTATTATATATTTCAAAAATAAAGCAAATCAATATTAATTATAAAATGTGAATTGGTGCCAAACCCCACTCATAGGAGTCTATACGGTCTATTCCTTCTAAATTCAAAATTATAACTATAAAAAAGTTTCTGATTGTTGCCGGCTAAAGAAGGGCTTGAAAGAGTTGGAAGTCAGGGCCGGTAAATCCTACGGTTGCCATGGAGACTGTAAAATTAAGAAATATAAGTGTTTTATAATGAGTGACAGCTGTATCCGGGTGTTTCATAATGGTCATTATGCAACACCCGGATACAGCAGTTTTATTTTTTTAAGTTGACTATGCCTTAAAGTGTATCAATATACGTTCAGGCATGAGTTCATAATTCGAATATTATAACATGAGTGTAGATAAATTCGTTTTATGCATTTTAATTATTTATTATTAGGCATTGGTTTGATAACGATGCCCTCTGTGTACATTTATGAGATTTGCAATTTTGTAAGTAAACACAAAAGTTTGTTTACTAAGGCTAAAGTGACAACAGTAGATTAAAAAGGAACACTGATAGACTTGTTTGATTTATGTGTAGGTATCATGATTCTTAACAAAAATCCTAATGATATAAAAAAACTAAGTGGTTATTCATTTACCAAGAAATTCTAAAGATGGCTCTGTGAAAGGCTTTGACATAAAAGAAATATTTGGAAATTGACGAAAGGTGATATTTTGTGTTAGGTACATTACAATTTTTAATGTATAAGTTCTACAAAATTTGCATGCTATAAAAATTAGCAAAACATGTGCGACTTGAATTGAATGAAATAATTTTGTTTAAGTACCATGTTTTAGCAAATAAATATATTCTTATTCTTACTCTAAAATTATTTTTATAAAAAAATAAAACCGCCTTCAAAAAAATCACATCAAAAAAGTAAGAAATAATCCCTCACCAAATAAATAACGTAAGTACTTTGAAGTCGGGCGTGAAACATGTACAATTTTTTGTTGTTTTTGTTAAAACCCGCCCGATTTCAAAGTACTTACGTTATTTATTTGGTGAGGGATTATTTCTTACTTTTTTGATGTGATTTTTTTGAAGGCGAATTTTTTTTTATTTGTAGAAATAGTTTTTATTTCACTCTTTTTAGTGCATCGTGCAGGCAATTTACGTGTATTCTGGTAAATAGGTAAGTGATCAAACTGAAAACCTCCTTTTTTGAAGTCGGTTAAAATACCTTGAGGTATCCCCTTTTTAACAAAACAAAAATCATCTAAATCGGTTTATAAACAAAGGAGTTATGCCTAAAGATACGTATTAAATTCACATAAAGTGGTAACGAAAACGACAGTAAGTATTTTCAAGATTTTCTGAAAACTACTGAACCGATTTCAAAATTTCAAAAATGGGACCAACTTGTAAACCAACCTGATGTAATAACGTTTTAATCATTTCAATCGGTCTATCCGTCTTCTAGTAATCGGTGGACATACACACAAAAAAAAACATACATTCAGACGAATAGAGAACCTCCTCCTTTTTAACCGACTACTTCTTAATCAAAAAGGAGGAGGTTCTCTATTCGTCTGTATGTATGTTTTTTTTTTTGTGTATGTCCACCGATTACTCGAAGACGGCTGAACCGATTGAAATGGTTCAAACGTTATTACATCAGGTTTGTTTCCAAGTTGGTCCCATTTTTTGAAATTTTGAAATCGGTTCAGTAGTTTTCAGGAAATCTTGAAAATACTGTCGTTTTCGTTACAAATTTATGTGGTATATAACCTTTGTTTATAAACCGATTTAGATGATTCTTGTTTTGTTAAAAAGGGGATACCTCGAGGTATTTTAACCGACTTCGAAAAAGGAGGTTTTCAGTTTGATCACATACCTATTTACCAGAAAACACGTAAATTGCCTGCACGATGCACTAAAAAGAGTGAAATAAAAATTATTAAAAAAAAAAAACCGCCTTCAAAAAAACCACATAAAAAAAGTGAGAAATAATCCCTCACCAAATAAATACCGTAAGTACTTTGAAGTCTACTTTCTATGTAGGTATATTAAGTATGTATTTACAAACAAAAAGTATTTAAGTATATATTTATCCGTTATCAAGTTCCCGTAGACACAGTTTCTTAAGAAATTAACTACGGGGTGTGATTGTAAGAAAATATTTATTTATTTTATATTTATTTAAAAAAAAAATTATTTATAACGACGCACCGCAGACGTCACGCAAACCTACAGTGCCACAAACTTTGCTGTTCCGGCTACAGCGGCGCTATGTACGTTTTTCTTTTTTTTGTTGCAATTTACCCGGCCCTGACTTCTAAGACCTTCAGCCGCCAGCAGTGTTATGGTTGGACATCAACTTGACAGCAAAATGACATTAAAAAAAAACACGTTAGTTTCACATTTTGGCCACCGGAACAGAAAAGATTGTGGCACTGTATAGTCCCACAACCCTGTCTGTTCCGGTGACATCCGTGACAGAGGAGCCACTTGCAATACGAAATAAGCTGTCAAAATAGACTGTCGTATGAAACTGTTTTAGTTCCAAAGATTATCACCCGAACAGAAAACGTTGTCGCACTGTCAACGCCGCGCGTTATTAAAAACTATTTTGCACGTCAACTGCACGTCAACTGCACGTACACTTGACTAATGCGTCATAGGATTACCGCGATCGGGGCCCCTGGTCAAGGTTGCGCGAATCCGCTGGTTGCACGAAGCCGCTGAATCGTCGGTCCACCTTGTAGGGGGTCTTTCCATGGAACTTCGTCCGGTAAGCGGTCGCCATTCGAGAACCTTTCCGCCACAAAGGCCATCAGTTCTCCGCGCTGTTGCATAAATAGCAAATGGCATTAGGTAATGCTATCACAAATTCATTTTATTTGGACCTAGTAAAGATAAAATATTATTAATCACTAGTATATCTATTTCTAATACAATATTCACATAATACTGAGATGACTGATCGCATTATAGTTGTTTACTTAATCCTTCTTTGTTATTTTGACAAACTAACAATGGTAACATTAATATACCTAAGTCTACTTTGTATGAACAAGTTTTCAATTAGGTACCTATGTCATTAATACTAAGTTAGTACCTATATTGAAAGAGATTGATATATCAACAAAGAAAATGAATAAGTGAATTTCAATAGATTCAAACAATACCACTGAGTGAGTTATTAAAACGCCTTGCGAAATCACTTGTTTTGAAGTTATTGAATAGGTTCGTATCGACTTTTTACTTTGTGGACTTAATAAATGTTTGCAACTACGCAGGGGTGTTATGGGGCGTTGGAATTGGAACAGAATTCCAATAACCCCCCTAATAGGTGTTCGTGCGTCACATTTAAAAAGCGCCACCGTGCTTGTCCTACGATAAAGCATTGATGACCGTTGTCGCAAAGAAAATTGCGATAGTCAATTTGTCCGCCTTCCTTGTTCGTCCCACTTTGCTTCTCGATCGTGTTTTGTTATACTTTATTGAAAAGTTCTTATGAAACTTTATTGTCGTCCAGAGTAGTTGAAAAGGTTCAAATAGCGCCGATATCTGTTTGTTTATTACTCAATATTAAAATTTAACATGTAACATACAAAACTAACTTGTAATTTGGCATCTACTGATTTACGTAAGTATACAAATTATATAGACTCATGATAATCCAATTTTTATACCAATTTCCGTGTGACTGAATCGTTTATTTAACAATTGACTTTTTCATTGTTGGAATTGCTATCTAAAACATTGGAAACCAGGTTTTAGATAATCTCTCTATAGGTAAAATAAATTTTGTAATGGAGTACGAGCTTAAGTCAATTAAGCTTTGACTTTGTAACATCCCACGTTATTTCATCTTACTCATCATACATCATCTGTGTATGAATAAAATTGTTTTATTTTATTCATGTGCCGCAAAAATTTGTGTGTTAAAATATTTTTCGGTCTTCATTTAAGTTCAACATACCTAGTTTTTTTTATTGTTAACTTACTGATTTTCTTAAAGGGTGTGTAGGTATATAGAGAGTGTTTTTAGAGATTTATAACTTATTAACCCACATTATGACTGACTACCACGGAAGGTAAAAAAACGTTATGTATTTCTGTATACCGCCAATGGACAATTAATACGGTTTAAGTGTGTTTGATTTGCATTGCTTGTGCCCAAAATCATAAGTAATGTTTTTGTGCTAATATATTTGTACTAGTAACAAATTGGGAATTGTAAGTATGTTCAACGGATTTATAACTGGAAGTACTTACATGCCAATACTAAATTTGAAGGTGTTTTTTCACATGGGCTCAATACAAAATTGATAATTGATCGACTATAAGAAAAATAAATAAATTTATTGCGAAACCGTGAGAGCGCAACTCATAGCCAAAGGAGAAATACGGAAGCGCCAACTCTCAATCGCGATGTGACGTCACACGTTAATTCCATTGGCTCACCCGAGTTTTTCACGGAGGCCGTACTTTAACGTTCAATATCTCAGTCATTTTTGAAGATAGGAAAAAAATAAAAACAGATTATTTTTTACCGAGTTACATATTTTTTAGATATGCTGATAACAAAAATCATTGGTGTGACTCATTACCACCTTATGAAAAAAGGTCATACTAAGTTTGAAGGTTACAACAGTTCGGTATTAGCGCTAATTGAAAGGTTATGTTGGAGCTTTCGCAATTTCAGGTAGGTACAAAAAGATAAGGGCTAAACAAAGATGAGTGCGGTACCATTGTGGAAGAAAAATAGTAGGTAAGCATTAATTAAACCCCGGGATTTAGTAAAGGACAATGACCAAAAGAGGTCCAAATGTCTACCAGCAACGAGACATATTTAACGAAGTCACTAAAACTGAGTTATAAACACTAAAAAAATGCAGTCAATAAAAAATATAGTTATAATACTTGAACAATCATAGAATAATTCTAATAAACTAATTTTTATCATTTAAGCACACAAACTGTTGAAACCGTCTACCACTATCCTAGACTGTTCTTTAGTAATTGATAAATATGATCCATGTTATCAGAATCACATTCATTTAGATAAAAATCAAACCTTTTAAAATTCTATTTCTGTATTTACGTAATTTTTATACCAATTCAATGCGATTTTAAGGCAAGCAGTTAAATTTAACCTTCAGCCAATTAAATTTTCTCTTAATCTGTGCCCTGCAAAGCTATTTGCTGAACCTTCCATGGCATATTAGGTTGAGTGAGTGGTGTGGTGACCTTTATTCGTCACGATTTCGGAACGACACATTTGGCCCTGTGACCGCGCAAACGTGTGTAATGATATTACAATACGACCTCTATAGACATTTTTAGATAAAATATTAACAAATAAATATTTGACAGCTGAAAAAAACAAAAGTCCTGAGAATAGGCCTCATTTCCATTGAAAAAGCTTGAGTTTGAGGGGGGGGGGGGGGGGGGGGTGTGCAATAAATCAATAATTAAAGAAAAAACCTTACTTAAAAAGTTATGTATCTACTAAAATGAATTAGTACTTAATTAATTATAACTAAAGGAAGTTAGCTTGTTCTAAAAGATCTCAGTATAAAGATCTTTTAATCTAAGCATTTATTTTACTATTTCTTTTGTATTTTATTGGAAATTCAAAAAATCCTGAGATTGCATAAGTTTTGCAAAATCCGGCCGCAATCCTGAGATGAGTCCAAAAATCCTGAGATCTCAGGCCAAATCCTGAGATATGGTAACCCTAGTTCCAATACCGTATAAAAGTAATTGACGCTTAGTACCTACAGTTGCCGTTTCTGCGGGCACCATTTCTCATACAAAATTAGTGACTTGATAAAAAAGTTGACATTAATTAATGTAATCATGGGATAAATGATATAATTTTTATGTAGAAAGGAAGAAAATTACTTTCGTACTTTTACCATCGAATTACTGATTTGAGTTGATTGTAGGACTATATTAAACTATACATGAACTGAAAGCTTATGAAATAAAGTCTAGCTTATTATTACATTTTTACATCGTTTTCATTTAGATTTTTAAGGTTACCACAAGATATTTCATTTGTCAAAAACAATCTGTCAAAAAATTTAAAGGTTGTCGGTGTACTGAAGTTACCTCTTACCTCAGAATTCTTACATAACTTTTTCAGATTGTCGTGGTGAGAACCCTCATTTACCCTTATTATGAAAATAAGGGCATAGGTACAAAAAATGGATACGGCCTTAGTATGGGGTTGCACTAAACACAAATAATTCTCAACTCTCAATTCCTTTATACTTATATTTCCTTATCATAAAACCAAGATGTATGTTTTTGAAAACACAAAGAGTAAAAAAATACTATCATATTTTATTCAGTGACCCTACGATAAGTGTACAAAGGAAAAAGCTCATGCACGATAACGAGTTAGGTATCAAAGGAATTTGGGTTAAATTCTTTTCTTTTTACCTTACAAAATATAATTATGTACACTTAGGTAGTTTTATACTTTTGACGCACTCCGTGGCTGTGGTACGCACCGGTTTTCAAGGTGCCGCTATCTCTAGAGGTCCCGGGTTCGATTCCCGGTCGGGTAATATTGAAAACGAGCTTTTCAATATTTCCTCGGGTCTAGGTGTATGTGGTAACACCCGTCGTTGTTTCCAATTTCCATAATATACTTAGTGCTACTACAGTTTGGTATTGGAACAATGTATGTGATGGTGTTCAGTATATATTATTTATTATTATTATTTAATGGAGCCCGAGCAATGGAGAGAGCGATGCTTGGTATTTCCCTGCTCGATCGAATCAGAAATGATGAAATCCGCAGGAGAACTAAAACAACCGACATCGCTCGAAGGATTGCATCATTGAAGTGGCAGTGGGCGGGACACATAGCGCGGAGAACCGATGGCCGTTGGGGCGGAAAGGTTCTTGAATGGCGACCGCGTGCCGGACGACGTTCCGTGGGCAGGCCCCCTACAAGGTGGACCGACGATCTGGTCAAGGTCGCGGGAAGCCGCTGGATGCGGGCAGCGCAGGACCGATCGTTGTGGAGATCCTTGGGGGAGGCCTATGCCCAGCAGTGGGCGTCGTTCGGCTGACATGATGATGATGATGATGATTATTATTATTATTGGATGGTAAAGAATAGATAATAACGTTAAATAAATGTACATACTCCTTTCAGAGATTTTCTATTATTTAGTATGAATTTTTCATACTTTCGACTTGATGTGTGAGAAAAAGTGTGTAATTAAGCGAACAGACACTCATATTATAAAGAGGAATGATTTTATTTTTTGTTTATTGGATTGTAATGGATTAACTCAAACTAAGTACTAGACAGATTTTAAAATTTATTTTAATGTAGAAAGCTACATTCTTCCTGAGTGACATGGGTGCCACGCGGGTAACACCACTGTGTTATGCGCCACTGTGTTATGCGCCACTGTGTTATGTGTGCCTATAAAATAAAGTGACAGTCTGCCGCGCGACTGACGTGCGACCTATTCCGTAATGTCGCAAAAATTCGCCAGGGGTAGATCTTTTGGGATAATTTTAGGATAGATACCAATAGTGTAAAACCAAATTTGCAACCTCGGAAGACCTGTGCTAACTTCGTGGTGCTCGAAAAACCACGGAATTTTCGGACTTTTTTCAGTTTTTTGCTTACAACTTCTAAAATATGCATTTTAGAGCAAAGTTATCTGTGACACTTCAAAAGAAGATAAAGTTAGCGACAATTTGAGCGCAACAACAGCTCTGTATGTTAAACAGATCTCCGAGATGGAAAATATTCCCTATTTTTGAAGTGTTATACACTTCAAAAATAGGGAATATTTTCCATTTATTCTCCCATTCCCTTCCATGTATCTCCTTTTATGTCTCCATTGACTTGCCTACGCTGCCACTTCGCAGATGCATGATAAAGTCTGTCTGTTCAGAGCGAGGCTTCAGAGCATTAAAGTAGAAGTTTGTACTATAATAACAATTGTCATTAATACATACCTATAATTGAGCGGAACAATACCGTGCCAAGATAAAGCGGTACAGTTGATCTGCAACTACAGCAATTAACAATCTTGACATGTAAACGCCTCGGGTTGTTGTAAATAGTCATTAATACGTGTCTTAAACGCCGGTAAGGCGGCGCCACACTCCAGAGCTAAATTGGGCAGAGGCTTTATGGTACGGACACACCATGCTTATTTGTGAGCAGGCTCTACAGGCGTTCACATTGCTACTAATGAGCGTGCTAGTTTACTGTTATAGCATCTACACACGTTCCTATCCGACCGCCGATTTGGTCTGCTCCCAGACCAAATCTGCGCTACACACGTTCCGATTTGGTCTGTTCCGACCAAATCTGCGCTACACACGTTCCGATTTGGTCTGGGAGCAGACCAAATCGGCGGTCGGATAGGAACGTGTGTAGATGCTATTATCGAATCGATTAGTGGCATGCTTAAAAGCAAACAACCCTGTTCACACGTGCTTAAAGCAAGCCTAATTCCACCAGCACCTTAATAAGCATGCTTAAAAATCATACGACCATCGATTTTTGTGCGTGCTCGCAATAAGAATGCTCATTACTAATAATAGTGTCTATACACGTTCCGATCCGACAGCCAATTTGGTCTGCTCCCAGACCAAATCTGCGCTACACACGTTCCGATTTGGTCTGTTCCGACCAAATCTGCGCAACACGTTCCGATTTGGTCTGGGATCAGACCAAATCGGCGGTCGGATAGGAACGTGTGTAGGTGCTATAAGGGATGGACACGTGGCCATTTATGAGCACTTGCTCATTAGTGGCATGCTTTCGTGCTAGTAATGAAAATGTGTGTCCGTACCTAGCCTTGTCATGAGCTGTTAGAGAAATATCAAAGTAGGTAGGCAGAATACCTAATATCGTAAGCGGATAAATTGCGTACCTATTGAAATTTCTTTAGGTACTAATGCGTTATCTTTGATGGTAAGATGCCGGATTCCTACTGAATTCAGGGATTTGCAGCAAGTTTTATTAATCATGATCCGAGCTTGTCTACCAATTGGTCTTTTGACACTTTGATGCAGACAAAGCTTTCTTGAGCTAGTTATGTTACAAAGGGTGCTTACTCCACACTAGCACACATATCAAGCATTTTATTATTATTATTACAGTACTAGCTATCCGCCCGCAGCTTCGCCCGCGTGGACTACACGACGTTATCCCGCGGGAGTGTGATATTTTTCCGGGATAAAAAGTAGCCTATGTTCTTCTCCAGGCTTCAAAGTATCTGTGTCCCAAATTTCAGTCAAACAAACATACAAACATCCAAACATCCAAACATCTAAACTTTCACATTTATAATATTAGTAGGATTACCAGTTCATAATCACTGCAAAGTACTTGAAAAAAATGTAAGTAAATATTGTAATGACAAATCCAGTTCAGTTCATACTAATACCTAAGTCGAAACGTGAAACCAAAAGTTATTCATTTCAAAATATAAATATTTTCTTGCGCAAAGATACACTTTAATATTTTAAAGTAATTTACTTTGGATCTGAGGTTGAATTTCTAAAAAAATAGTTTTCAATCAATATTGTTTTGAAAATGAACAATGTGACTCTGTGATTTAGATTTTTAGATTTAGCAAATAAATAGTCTATTTACATTTAGATATTTTGTACGTACCTTGAGTGAAATTTTTAAATAAAAACTTTCATTTACATTCATTGAAAATAATTAATTTAAAAAATATTATCGCAGATTTCATAAAATATTAAGAACACTGAGAATATTATCAAGAATAAGCTAGGGTCACAAAATTATTAAATGATTTTTCTTAAAGCTATGTAGTTAAATAAAATATAATAATATGTAATTAAAAAGCACAGTCTACTTTTGCATGTTCAATAGTAAATCACCAGATATTATTTACCTACTTACGATTCCTTAATTTTTTGGAGATTTTAAATGGTTTATTTATCCTACATAATTTTAACACTATTATATTGGTACCCAACTAAAAAATCTTCTATCTGTCTCCGTTTCACTCCTTTTTGATAAAATAATAAGGTAAAATTATAGTAACACAGCAAAAGGGGTACGTGATATTTTTTTAATTATCAAAATTTCCCTTCTGAAACCTTGAAAGTCCTGAACTCATAAGCCACCGCGCCTAACCGGCCGTGTGTAGAGGCTCTTAATGAACATAAACGCATATAATTGCTTTGTTTTATTATAGTTATATAAAATTTGATGCGACCCGCCTCCATTTATTAATGAGTCACCTCTAACTGGCATTGAATAAGAAAAAAGAAAAATGAAACGTACAAGTTACGTTTAACGACAATACGTTTTTTATGTCAATGTTCTTCCTTAATTCATTGAAAATAAATAGCTCTATTAGAAGTATTGTTTGTTGAATGTTATCGAATTTATAAGAAGGTTCCACTTGAATGAAGTAAGTTATTAGAAATGTTCTCGAATATATTTATGATAATGTTTGAATATTACTTATAGGTAAGTGTTGTAAGACCGAACACTTTTCAGGATATTTTCTTATTCACAGTAGGTACTTTGGAACACTATGTCGATTGTGAATTAAACCTTAAACCACTAATAAGCCATTTTAGAAGATAATTAAGCTTTGTGTTATGGATTTCAGAACGAAAAGGTATTACAAACTGTTTTGAATGAGAATCAAACCTACGACCCATGCACAGAAAGCAAATAAATCATAATCAGACACATATACAATCAGTATATCACTTCGCCGAGCGTCAAGTCGTTAGGCAAGTACTAATTAATGGGTGCGTAATGAATGATATAATTTCATTTGGTATAATTTCATTTCAATAACGTTCATATGACATAATAAACGTTTGTCATAACAACACTTCAACTAATTTCATTTTACATAATGTTTATTTCATATAATCATCATTTTATATACTTAATATCATTTAACATAACGCTCATTTTATATAAAACTCATTTGCTATAACGGTCATTTGATATAATTTTACTTCATATAATCATCATATGTAATAATTTCATTTGATATAATTTTGTTTTATATAATCATCAATTTAGTCAATTAACTGTATAGTGTAGGCAAAGGAGCAGGGGGCACGGGGGGTACAGTGCGCTCGAAACTTTTTATCTCGGGGGGCGAAGCCCCCCGCCATAAAAAGCCACAACCGTGACAAAACAATTTATAATCGGTTAGGTTAGGTTAGAACTGTGAACAAAACAAAGCGCGAGCCGAGCGAGCGAAGCGCCAGAAATAGTTATTCGTTGATTATACTAAATGAACGTTATATGAAATGATGTTATGTTATATAACCATTATGAGTTTTAAATATTATGCAATGTAAGTGTTATAGTAAATGTTTAATATATGAAACGTTTTTATATCAAATGTTCATTATACGGTTTAAAATTATATATTTTGAATTTATATCATTCGTTGATTATACAAACTGAACGTTATATGAAATGATTTTATGTAATGTGTTGTTATATTTTGTAAGTATTATACGAAATGTTGTTATATCATATATTACATACCCTACTTGAATGCCAATCGAACGGAGGCCCGTAATAATCAAGGTTTTACGAAGCAGTAAAAATGGAGGAAACGGTTCCAATTTTATTTCCAAATTCACAGCTTCTGATTTTGGAGCTACACAGTTAAATATTATAGCTTTACCGGAAAATAAATAACGTTATTAACAGAAAACGGTGGCTTTGCAAAGTAGGTACTTTCAGGTAGAGCAATGCGAGTTTATAAGGACATTCTGCCATCACTTCACTTTCACTTTCGAACAGGAATCTTTACGAGTTTTGGTCACCCATGCCATGATTGACCACTGCGAGAACAGCAGAACCAAAGCATTGTTCAACTTAGCTTTAGGTATTAGTTTAACGCAAGTCATACTCGTATCATTATATAATAACATCATATTTATATCACCGTACACAACGTTTACACTACGTATTATTGAATAATAGATATGCGCAATTAGCTTTCGATAATCTCACATATACTTGACCTGATCTCGCGTGCCGGCCTAGATCATGTGACTCAATTCCATAACAGCTAACTAAGGCATTGCGCCAGCTCACTTGTATTTGTATGGAAATAGAAAGTGTGTAGTAATACCTAGACACATTTTTAATAAATCGTTCTGAGAAAACTGCTTTAGATACATGTGAGTTACTTATCTCATCCTTCGCATGAAATGGAATGTTGAAAGGAATTTTTCATCTCCAGAAATAAAGTAATAGTAGGAAATGATTTATGCTATGCCATCTCATTTATTTTTTGACGTCCAATAATGAATAAAATCAGATTTCTAGAATTTTACCTTATACATTAAAATACACAATAAGTATTTGGATCAACAGTTTGATACAAAAATGTTATTATTAGGTATTTCGACGTAATCATACTTAAACAAAAGACGACTAGATCTGAAGTAGTAGTTGTTTTAATCTTTCTTTGTTATTGAACAGAAGTTTTTCTAATCAACTGAATACTTTACAATTATAGATTCTTGTGATTATTCCGCATACAGGAATATTACTTTTAGATATAATAGAGCCTAGACAAAATGCAAACACGTTCGAAAAGTAGGCTCTAAATTAAGCTCTAATTGACGCCAAAATGTTTGTGGGGTTTCCAACACCGGCTGTGCTTTTCCAGACTTTATATATAGCATTGATCTAAATTTCAGTTTAAATACATTGGGTCATTAGTGAAAGGGAATGGGGAAATTGACCAAGACATTAACAACCGGATCAACGCAGCGTGGATGAAATGGCGACAGGTCACAGGTATTACATCTGACCAGCTGATGCCAATTAAATTAAAAGGCAAAATTGATAAGTCCATGACAAGACCTGTCGTCATATATCGATCTGAGCAATGAAATTAACGAATTAAAGGAAATGTGGATGGATGTGTAGAGTATGTGTGGAGTAACGCAAAGGGACAAAATTAGAAATGAGCATGTTAGAGGAAGTTTGAAAGTGGTACCATTTTCAAATATGTAAGTAAAAAGGAAACCGTTTGGCTTGGTATGGACATTGTTATGAGAAGGGATGATAGGCATGTTACTAGAAAGGGAAAGGGAAGGGACAATGGACATGCATTTGAAAAGATGGAGAGGGAGAGGAAGACCGCTTAAAATATGTAGAATGTGTGCGTAATGATATCAATGGGAAAGGAGTGGATGAGGAGATGACGGTTAACAGAATTGAGTGGACTAGGAGGAGGACCTACTGCCCCGACCCCAAATAGAATTGGGATAATAATAATAGTAATAATAAATACCTTAAGAGAGAGAACCTTAAGAGGCTTGCGTTAGGTAGATGGATCGGGAGTCAGATGCAGGAGGCAGTAGTTCTGGACACGGCCCGTATAGTGAGAAGGTTCCTGTCTCTGGATCTTTAACCATCGGTAGCCGGGACCCTGATCTTGCTGCCGTTTTGGGGAACAGCATTTTTGTATTTTAAATGTTATATTTTTTGTGTTATACATTGTAAAACTTTAATATTTAGAAATATAATTTTGTATGTAGGCATTTCAAATATAATAAAGGAAAAATGGAAAATGAAGTATTTAGAAAAAATCGACCCGTCTCACATATTTTTCTAAATACTTCATTTTCCATTTTTCTATAATAAAAATTGCATTGTAAATGCAAATAACTAAAAATTAAAATAACTTATAATAAAGGAGATAATAATAAATATAATTTATTTTCATAAATTCACACATACAAACTTAAAGAACAAACTTTAAACTTAAGAATAAGATATTTTCACATTTTGCCTGAACTAGGAAAATCCTGTGTTTCAGGATGGTTCCAGGTCAGAGTTCCAAGGATAAAGAGAGAATAATAATGATTGATCTATATTTTACAAATTGTTAATACATGTTATACATAAATAGTAGGTACATATACTAAAATGCTCTAGTTATCTTCAAGAAAATGTTATAATCTACATACCTATCTACATTACATAATATGAGCTCTATTTATAATACCTACTTCATTAGCATTTCTCAAAATACTTGTGTAACAAACATTCCTTATTAGGTTTATGAAGTCGAGATACAGACATATAGGAGATGTTGCATGGTATTACGGAACCCTTATACTGATGTTATGCGATATTCAGAACTACATTTCTCAGAACAAAGAAGAAATCAGATCACAAATAACTTTTATCAAAATACGAGTGTAGTTTCGATTGACTTTAAGAACAAATCTTTTAACATACCTAATTGTTTTTTAACCTTTCTTGCATTGCAAAGTAGCTACTTATACTTTTTCTTTGACGAAATAAATCATAACATTTGTCCCGTTAAGTTTTTTTTTAATTTCTATTTATTAAATGAGATTATAAATTTTACCCTGGAATATGGTATGAAACTGAGACTATTAAAAAGCTAAATCTATCCAATATTTTCATACTTCATCTAATTATTAAATATTTTCGTCAATTCGTGATTCATTGACTTAGATATTCTCGTATTAAATACAAATGTTTGACGATCTCCGTGGTCGAATGGCGTAAGCACCGGTTTTCAAGGTGCCAGTATTTTTAAGGTCCCAGGTTCGATTGACGGTCGGGTAAATGAAGAAAACTTTACTTTATTTACTCGTGTCAGGATGAATGCCCTGTTTCCTATACCCATGATCGTTGAGTCCAATTGCCATAACATAACACAAGTGTTTACGACGCTACTTTGATTTGGTATTAGAGCAATGTAGGTGAGTATATGTGAATGTTGTCCAATATTTAGTATTTATTTATTTATAAATGTTCTTTTTATCAACAATTGCCTTGTTTGAGTTAGAGTCAATTATACTCTGAGCTTCCCTCATGATTTTTTTGTGGTACCTAATTAGAAGGAACATGAAAATACCGCGGACCGAGTTCTTGAGTGTAGACCGTGTATCGGCAAACGTAGTGTAGGACGCGCTCAGACTAGGTGGAGGGAATATCTTTGCGAGGTGACTGGGAAGAGTTGGTTGAGAGTAACCGCGAATCTTGCTCGATGGCGTGCACTTGGAGAGGTCCTTGTCCAGCAGTGGACGATTAGAGGCTGATGATGAAGTAAGAACACGAATCTATAATGTATAATATGCATGACCGTGAGTACCGATCATGATAGATGCGTGGTCATGAAAACCTCCACTAATGAGTTTAGACAAAATTAACTTTTTTGCAATAATCAATTAGGTACTTTGCATCATTTTGTCTTCTTGAAATGACAATTGTGAATTAATAAAATACTTCAACTTTAGACGCACAGCCTACTCTGAAAATCATTGAGACTATCGAGCGTATGTTTTATTTACTTGGATGGAAAGGGAAATAGATTATAGTAGAAGAATTAGTAAATAGTATATTATGATACAAGTGAGCTTAGGTTGCTCGTTATACACGAGGCTGTGGGTTGCAGCCCGAGCCGCAGGCGAGGGCGTAAATCAGCCGAGTGTCTAGTGAGTAAGTTGCTCACGAGTTTCATACGCACTTTTTCAACACACTTGCGAGGAAAAACAAACATTTATTGCATACATATTGTATTAACCTAATATTAACTAAGGGAAAAAGCGCGCAAGTTTTTTTTTTGCACGCGCCAAATGTGAGGTGATTGATTACATACAGCCATACAGCCTACTTCAAAATAATTAAATATAATAATAGTGATAAAATCCAAATGTTTTATAACAAATTATTGTGAATTATAAATGATAATAATATACTTAATTAGGTTTTTTGTCTTAATTAGGGACACATTTATTTATTCTAAAAACGTAAATGGATTTTCAGTCGTATAAAACCTCTTTGTTGTTACAAAAAAAGAACTGTATCTATTACCCGCTGAAATTGAAAATGCTCTGTTAACTCGCATATAACTTGCAGTTAGGTACTAACTTAACTTTGTAGGGATACTGTATTACCCGGTTAAATTGAAAAGTCTCTGTTTACTCGCATATAATTTGCAGTTCGGTACTTACTTAACTTTGTAGGGATAATTCTATTACGCAACTAGTACTGTAATATTATTATGCACGCGTGGGTTATAGTTCGGTTTATGGCCCTAAGATCGATGTAATAAGGCTCACTTTATGAGCAAGTGTGTTGAAAACAATTTTACCAATTGTGTCTAATAAACGTCTGCTTTCACACAGAAGTGACGTTCAGTGGCCGTTTATTTTAACGTTAGTAAGTTTTAGAATCATTTCTTATACGTTAAGGAAGATGTTTAGATTTAGATAGGAATTAGATGATTGTTTTTTTTATTAAGATGATTTAAGAGCCCAAAAGCTAAACTTATGTGGTCTTTGTCAACACTTCAGAAATGAGTGAAAGAGCTATGTGTTTATTTTTAGCACAGACCAGGAATGAAAAATGATATCTTGTTTTTCTTTATCTACTAAATTTATTGTAATTTATAAACCAGTTTCGGACATTTTGTAATTACCGCCCCGTTTCCGTAATTGCATGAATTTCGTGATGTTTTTGTTAACGTTTTGTGTTTACATCGTATGATGAAATCAGTAGTTTTCGAAATGTCATTATAACTTTTAAACGCGATCATAGACTTCCGTCACGAAGTTATTTCTCGGGGTTATTTTCCACTCTGAAACTTTTGAATTCGAATAACAAATTAAGGTTTTCTAGTTTCATTACTGACTCTGATCATTGGGTTGTTGTTGCAATCAATACTGATATTATAAATGTGGAAGTGAGTTTGTTTGTTTGTTCGTCCGTTTTTCACATCGAAATGGAGCAACGGATCGACGTGATTTTTGGTATGGGGATAGTTTGGAAGAGAGTGACATAGGCTACATTATTTATTTTTGTCTATTTTTATTAGATGTTGGTGATACCACAGTATATGTTATAATAGTATTGAAGATTTATTAAGTCTTATCTTGTAAATATGTAAAAAAAAACAACATCAAAAATAGAAACGGAATTTGGGCTACTAAAAATATAAGTAGGTAAATAACTTAAGTACTTATTAATATTTTTGTTGTAATTGGCTTCAATATTGTGCATGTCTGTAAGGTTTTTTCATTTTATAGTGTAAAATAAGCGATAATCAACTGTGTAATCACAATTTCATACATAATACTTATTTATTTTAAAGGTTCAAAGTATAATTTAATGCCCACATTTATCATACTTTAAACCTAAAAAGCAAAGTTGACTACCAAAGATAATAAAATAATAAACTTCGATCAACAATAGTAAGTACTAGATGAAGGCTCACGAACTAAATGAAAACTTTACATGGCACAGACTGACTTTTTTTAAACGGAGAAAAAAGGTTACGAATATTACGATCTTTCATTATAAATGACAGGAACTGTTCCAAGTTTGAAATACCAGTATTATTGACACTGTCAAAATAATCTACTTATAATTATACTCTCAAGTGGGAGTATACGCTCGGCCATATCTGTCACTCCAACTATGTAGGTATCTAGAACTAGGTGTTATTGTTGATCGAAGATATTGAACCTTAAAATTGGAGGTATTCCTCATACGTAGCGCACCCATTTTTAAGTGCACCTAAACTATTCATCAAAACGCACCTTTGATTACCTCAAAAAGGTGCGCTTTGAGGAATATGTAGTTTTTTGACGACCTCCGTGGCCGAGTGGTGTACTAACCGGTTTCCAAGGTGCCGGTATCTCTAGAGGTCCCGGGTTCGATTCGCGGTCGAGTAAATATTGAAAACGAACTTTTCAGTATTCCTCGGATATGGGTGTTTGTGGTAGTAATATTCGTCGTTGTTTCCGATTTCCATAATACTAGTGCTCAATCTACTAT
Organism: Crambus lathoniellus; assembly: GCA_949710035.1. Classification (NCBI taxonomy): domain Eukaryota; kingdom Metazoa; phylum Arthropoda; class Insecta; order Lepidoptera; family Crambidae; genus Crambus; species Crambus lathoniellus. Next base: position 17,039,901 of record OX453307.1, read on the forward strand.
AGTTTGGTATTGGGACAATGTACGTGATGGTGTCCAATATTTATTTATTTCTAACTGGCGGGAAATAACAATCAATGTTGTAATGGCGGGCTTAGAAAAAGCTCTACCAAAAACCAAAACTTCGAATACCTACTTACTGCGAATAAATTGAACCCAGGGCTTTTGGATCTGATGCAATGCAGGGTTCACTACTTGATTTCTAAGTCCTATGAGACTAGACAAGTTAAAGTTAACCCTTTTCTAAGCTACTGACAGCAATATGCCGTGAGTTAAAAACAAACACCTACAGTAAATCCAAGCGTTGGCGTTGGCTATAGATAAAAGAAACGTCAGCAATTAATAGTTTAATCTAATTTATTACGATACAAACACTCGTAATGCTAATCACTACTAAATCGTGATCGTCAAAGTTATCAATGAACATTCTTAAACAATTGTGCAATCATGAATGAATTGGACGTGAACGAAGTGTGCTTGAACGAGTTAGATTCTATCTGATGACTAAGTCACGGATAAATATAGGTAATACATTTCGCTTATAATAGTAGTTTATGTGACTGTCGCATAATACCGAGTTATGTGCAGTCCCATACACTACTTTATCTACACTCATTACATTTATTTTATATTTCAAAAATTCAAAATTCTAATTTAAAAAAAGTTTCCGATTGTTGCCGGCTAAAGAAGGGCTTGAAAGAGTTGGAAGACAGGGCCGGTAAATCCTACGGTTGCCATGGAGACTGTAAAATTAAGAAATATAAGTGTATTATAATGAGTGACAACTGTATACAGCAGTTTTATTTTTTAAAGTTGACTATGGCATAAAGTGTATCATTCTACGTTCAGGCATGAGTTCATAATTCGAATATTATAACATGAGTGTAGATAAAAGAGATTTATTATCTGATCTCGATGTAAATACTCAATTTGCATTACGATCTCATTCGATATCGTTTATTTGGATCGCAAATCCGTTTTGTAATATGTTTAAGCTAGTAAACAACAAGTATATAGCAATGCATTCAACAAGTTAACGAGTTCAATTTACATATGAGTACTAAATATCTCAAAACTTCCGCAAGCTAATTTATAAAATAAACATGTGTACAGTCGCCAGCACGTCAGGTTACTACAAACTGTCGAATTTCTTTTAATAAAATTCAACCTTATGTTCAACAGATAGAGTTCAGTTTCAATTAATAAATTTTGATATTTTGTAGTAACCCGACGTGCTGGCGACCGTACTTACTCAACATTTACCTAGTCTTAACTTTAAGTATACTTTATTTTGTAATTACGAGACACTTACATGGATAAGAAACAGAGAAGTCAACGATAAATTTAATTCCTGACTTCATAGGGTGCAATTCTGTTCACCTCGCATTAAAAAATATTAGCTAGGTAAGTATATGTTTTAATTATTAAAATACAAGCATCCGTTTTTTTCCGGATCAGTAAAATTCAGTGTAGTGCACAAACGCCCTAATTTGACAACAAATACATACAAAACAAGTGAAACACGTAAGCGAAAAAGAAAGAACAGTGAATTCAACTGCAAATTGGTGATCAAATTTTATAGAATCTACTGGGCTTAGATAACGTCTTAGCAAAAAAAAAGGGTTTACTTAAACATCATTACAGTTATAATAAAATGACCATGATCAATGATCAATGATGGGTATAATTTGAAGTCACTTAAAGTATCTAAACCTATAAGACTACAGTTACTGGGGCCTATATTACTTTAACATTTTTTGATAGTTCGCAGTAAGGCCCCTGAACAAAACATTGAGCATTAACCATAAATTTTTATTAGACAATCACTGCAGTAGTAGCGAACATTACGTAGAAGAATGTAATAAAAAAGTACCCAAGACTAATGACGTGAAACATTTATATCATGCCGCGCAATTATTAATTAGGCACGCACAATCGTACTATGCAATCGTATTTTAACGTATAATTATCTCTGGGGTCCGTATAAAAAGGTAAACTGTAGGGGTAAGTAAATTGGGGTTGTCGTAATCAACCTTTTTCTCGGTCTGGAATGAGGATTACCCCTCGACATAAAGTTTGATCCCGAGAGGACATTGTGAACGGAATATCCTTTTTTCGCAGAAAAGATACGTTTGTTCTAATCAAGACCAAATGTATGTTTCTTTACCAAAACAATGTGTTTTTGTGACGTACCTAAGTATAATTATAGTAGTATATGTGACTGTATAGGGGTTTTCATACCGAGTTAAGTGCAGTCTCATATACGACTTAGGCCCGATTTCACCAATGATATTTAAACGCGATTAACGCTAAACGTGTTTAAAACGTATTTCTGTCCCTGTCACATTCAAACAGATGACAGAGACAGAACTATGTATTAAACACGTTTAGCGTTAATCACGTTTAAATATCAGTGATGAAAGTCGCCCTTAATCTTAAATTTAAAAAATAAAACAAAAAAAAATTATAAAATGTAGAATGGCGCCAAACCCTACTCATAGATAGTAGTCTTTACCAATATTATAGAAGTATTTTTTTTCCTCTGTGCCAATACGGTCATTATCTTCTTAATTCAAATTTCTAATTAAAAAAAGTTTCTTGTTGTTGCCGGCTAAAGAAGGGCCAATCAAATGAAACAATTGCCATAATAAGGTTGCCATAGATTTAGTAAAATTAAAAAAGTGCTATAACCAATGACAGCTCTATCGCAGAGACACGATACGTATAATACAGGCCTACAGGTAGTTTTTTTTTATTTCTCTAAAGTATGCTCTGGCATAAAGTGTGTCATTATATGTTGTTTATATTTATATTATATGTTTGTATGAGTTCATAATTCGAACATTAAACCATGAGTGTAGATAAAATATGTAAAAAAAATCAACCACCGTAGGAGTAATGTATAAAGAAATCACATAAGCAGTCGGCAATAACGTTTTGTCAAGCTTTATCTAGTGGTATTGTTGATCAAAGTTTGTACATTATACTTTGAAGCTATTTTGTTTTGGGACCATTCATTAATAAGGAAATAGCTCTACAAATAAATAATTCGTCACACATTAAATGGAGGAAATCAAATGTTGCAGAATATTTAGAAATAAAAAACCTAATGTGACGCATAAATAACTCGATACTTACTACAAATCTCGCGAAGTAAAAACTCTCTGCAATGTCTAGATTAATAGTTGGACTTGAAAATTTTATTTTCCATTAGATAGCCCAAATCTCAAGGAGAGTGATTTACCATCACTAATAACAACAGTTTAATTAGGAGGGCCGGTGATGACCGTCCCACTATTTCAACTCATTTCGCTCCACACATTCGCTTATGGCGACCGATCGCAAATTAAAAAGTATAAAAAAAATAACAACAGTCCAAAACGTCCAAACAAGCAAAGTTTTGGGCGTCCCTTTATGACACAGTGACATTACCATTTCCAGTTTCCAGTTTTACCGCAAGCATAGCAATGCACGGATAAGAAACAAGTTGAACCACTTTTTAATGCACAAATGAACTTGCACCGCTCTCCAATTATGCAAATTGTAAAAATTACAACTTTCCATTGTGTCACGAAACCCGGTATGTGACCTGACCGTTACATAATAGACATGACAACGTCTTTACAACGGAATCGTTATGAACACAATTATTTAATATCACAATGAAATTTCCTGACATTGTCCTTCAGAACTATTTGATTAAAGTATGTCGTTCACTATTCTTTCTTCCTGGAAAATGTAGTTCAAAACTTTCCTAACATCACTTAAATCACCAAAGTTTTTAGTTTATTTAAGACTAGTGTCTCTCCCGTGGGAATATCGGGATCAAATATAGCCTATGTTACATAAGAAGAATGTAGCTTTCGAAGTAAAATATTTTTTGTCCAGTAGTTTTTTAGTTTATTCGTTACGAACAAAAATAAGTACAAAATGCTTTCCTCTTTATAGTATTAGTTAGGACAACACAAACATCGATCTTTAATTATACAGTTTTTGATCGTTAAATCCTAGATAATCCTTACTTCCTTACTTATATTATAAATGCGTCTCTGTCTGTCTGTGTGTTACACAATCACACCTAAACTACTGAACCGATTTGAATGAATTTTGGTATAGAGATAGTCTAGAGCCTGAGAAAGGACATAGGCTACTTTTTATTCCTGAAAAATATCACCTTCCCGCGGGATAACGTCATCGTGCAGTACACGCGGGCGAAGCCGCGGGCGGAAGGCTAGTAAAACATAAAATGTATTATAGCGTAATATTCCTCCATGTAATGATTTATATTGGTATGGTTATATTTGACTTTAAGAAATGGCTTGTCATGCTTAAAAATAAATGAGCACCACATTACTTCTTATGAAACCCAGTCATTACTCTCAAATTAAATATCTCATATAACGACCACGTGAGCTATTACTGAATACATGGCATTCTAACCAAGCACTAATTAGCTTATAGTTCGGCTACATAACTCAATGGTTTAGTAACACTAAGATCACAGTTCTGTTAAAGTCATTATGTTTGCCTTGCCGTGAGAATTTGGTTCACAATATAGCTCGTAATACAGTTTCTGTCGCACAATAATAAGGTCAAACCTTATTTACTTACTTAGTTAATTTGAAATCTGCAAGTTTATTTGTATACTAAATGCGCAAGAAACTCTGTTTGCCTGTGTGCTTAAACCATTGAACCATTTTTAGGGTTCCGTAGCCAAATGGCAAAAAACGGAACCCTTATAGATTCGTCATGTCTGTCTGTCTGTCTGTCTGTCTGTCTGTCTGTCTGTCTGTCCGTCCGTCCGTCCGTATGTCACAGCCACTTTATTCCAAAACTATAAAAACTACACAGTTGATACTTGGTAGGTAGATGTATTCCGTGAACCGCTTTACGATTTTAACACGAAAATAAAAAATAAAAACAAATTAAGGGGGGCTCCCCATACATAAAACTGAAACTGAAAAATATTTTTTTAATTGAATATATTCGTGTGGGGTGTCTATAGATAGGTCTATGAAAATAACATGGAGGTTTCTCAAATCATTTTTTCTCAAACTCAATATTTTGAAAGATAGAGCCTTCCAAAGTGGTAAAATGTGTGTCCCCCCCTCTAACTTTTGAAATAAAAAATTAAAAAATCTAGAAAAAATATATGCTGTAGATTTTAATAAAAACTTTCAACGAAAATTGGTTTGAACGATACATAGTGAGTACTTTTTGAGATATAACAAATTTTCAAAAACCGCAAATGTAACTTTGTCATTCATACAAACACTATGAAAAACAAAGTTATATTTTGCTCACAAAAAATTATGGTGGAATTTTGGCAAGGTATAGGCAATCGGTACGTTAATTGTGTACGGAACCCTTCATGGGCGAGTCCAACTCGCACTTGGCCGATTTTTATGCATTTTGGCGTAATAACAGAGCTAGAGACGTTTGGACATAGGCGTCTTTATTAAACCTACGTTCCGCAGCACATTCATTCTGTACATTCTTTTATAAAAATAAAAATAGTAGTAATAAAATATTGCCGTTTTGACTATTAAAATGACAAATTCAACTATTATTTTTTATCAATAAATTAATCAAATTCCTTTGTTAATTTATAACACGATCTATTATTGTCTAAAGGGCTATTAAAAGCCTCAAGGTAACTGTCGTGAATGTTTGCCATTATAAATAGGCTTCAAGCCGAAAGATTTATTGATTTATGTAACAACAAGAAACCGTTTTACTTTGTTATAATAAATCTGATAGTTTAAATATAAAACTATCGAATCGACCGACCTTAAAATAGAACAACCAAATAGTAAATAAATAGTAAATAAATAAATAACTTCTTACATTCACACCAATTATCTAAGACCATGTTAATTTCATTATGAAATTGTATCATGAAAAACTTGATAACGGATAAATATATACTTATTTATTTATTTAATAATTCTGTACACAAAAAGGTTTTAATAGAAAAACATATACAGAGAAGAAATGTACAAGGGCACAACTTATTCCACATTGGAATATCTACCAGCTGGCCCGCAAGAGGAAATAAACTTACTTAAATACTTTTTGTTCGTAAATACATACTAAATATACATAGTTAACACCCAGACTAAGACAAATAGACATGTTCATGCACACAAATATTTGTCTTGTTCGGGAATCGAACGCGAGACCACTGGCGCAGAAGGTGGGTATCTACCCTACCTACCCCTGCGCCAAATCGGTCGTCGTAAAAAACTACTATTGTCGAAATCAAAAGTATAAAAAAAATTTTTCACTTCTCATGCTCTAAAAGTACACCAATATAGCCCTACGAAGCGTAGCAAAAGGGCGAGGCGAAAAATTTGCCTATGTCACTCAAATTATCCCCGTACCAAAAATCACGCCGATCCTTGCTCCGTTTTGGCGTGAAAGACGGACAAACAAACAAACACACTGTCATTGATAATATTAGTATGGATAGATTAAATGGAATACATTTAACAAATGGACATGACCGGTGCATGAGTGAATAAAGAGCTAAATATGTTTTCATCCCATCGATTCGAAAAGCGATGATTGTTTATCTAATAACAGGGTCCAAAACGATTCATTGTTTACCTGTTATGACAAGAGGGTATAAATGAGATTTGAATTTTGAACAGCTTCATAACAGGGTCCAAAACGATGAGATTTGAATTTAGAACATAATTAAAGAAGCATTGGTTGGAGTGTAGCAAAGGGTGTGCAGTACTTAAAAAAATTCAACTGATTTTGTATGGGGCCGGGACTTTTTTCGGGACCGAGAAATTTTCATAAACGGAATTTTATAAAATTGATAATATCTCGTAAACGGTGAGTCGTAGCTAAAATCTAACAAAATTTTCAACCCCCCCTACGGCATCCCCGGAGATACTTATAAGAAATCTGATGGACATATATTTTATTTTTATTTTTTTATTTCAAAATTCAGTTTTTTTTCTTGCCCGACTAGCGCTATGATGTATCCGAACGACAAAGAAAGGTAGGTAGTTTGAGTTGTCTTTACTGCTTTTCTTATAGAGGGGGATGAAAAGCAGAGTGTATTACTCGGCCGCAAAATTATTTTCACCTCGGGCGGCGTATATTATTTTGTTCCCTTGTAATACAATCTACTATTATTACAGTGGAAACTGTAACTAATAGATTTTCATATGTAAATAGGCATGACCGGTGATATTACACTACTATATATTATGTTCTTTCTGAAGCTTACACGAGGGTCTTTATTTTTGGACAAGCAAACTTGTATAAGAAAAGCAAATAGTTTAAATAATTTATTAACCCGCCAGTGACGTATATGCTTGCTTGACGTAGGGCTTGTGCACTACATTGAATTTTACCGTCCCGGAAAAATTGGATGCTTGTATTTTTATAATAAATTCTTACTATTAATAGGTAAATGATTTATATCAGTTTTTTTCCGGGACGGTAAAATTCAGTATAGTGCACAAGCGAACTATGTCTGTGAGACCGGGTGTTTTGAAAAACTCGTATAACATTTCTCTCCCGTCATTTTTCACCGTGATTTTGAGTAGCTGCCGCGTTCTCCGTCCCCTACCTTCAGCTCACTTCGCGACGTCAAAGTGAGCCCACGTTCGGGCGTTTAGGCACGAACCTGGGACCGTGGGCGTTTGTGCAGCTACACTGATTTTTACCGATCCGGAAAAATACGGATGCTTGTATTTTAATAATTAATCATTTATAATTTTAGTAAGAATTTATTTATTTCGTGTAGTTTGAATGTTTCAAACCCTAAAACTACACGAAATAAATAAATTCTTAATAATAAATGATTAATTATTAAAATACAAGCATCCGTTTTTTTCCGGATCGGTAGAATTCAGTGTAGTGCACAAACGCCCTACTTCGAAAATTCGGTTATCCCCACCCCGACTCGATTCTGTCATGACTGAAGCGTGAGAGGGAGGGGGGTATAACGAAGTTTCTGGTTTTGCGTTTCAGAGTAGGCCCTTAGGTGCGCGAGACTAATTGCGGGTTACAGATTACGTAAGTAAAATTGTTAGGTATAAATTCGAAATATTGATTATTCGCATTTCTCTAGTGGCTTTATTCATCGTTTAAGTACTTACTTTTGGTATTTTTTAATTTATTATTTTTGTGTAAAAATATGATGAGTGAATTTGTTGCATAATTTTAACGATATTTATTACTAAAATACTTTATATATCTATGTCTCAAATATGTTTTGGCATTGTTACATTTGAAAAATAATTATAATTAGAAAAGTTTTGGACATTAGTTTATTAATTACAGTTTTTATATGGACAAGTTTATGCATAGCAAAATTCTATAGATATATTCACAAGGAGGATGAAAACCGCTTACTTTTTCCCTAACCTTCTTCAAGATCAACTTGTCATTGAAACGGAATGTAGCAAGTCAGGGATACACCGATTGGACACATAAATGACGTCACAAGATCAAATCCCATTTTGTTGCTCGACAGCCAGAATGAAACTATGAACGACAAACAAATAATTAAAACTAATATAAACTAACTACTTACTGTAAACAATCCCTCACTGATACAATGTACATTATTTAAACAGGTTCTTTGGTGAATTAAAAGCTACATAGCTCCCGCCATTTTATCCCGCTATTCCCACGGGATCGTGAACCGAGCGGGAAAGCCGCGGGAAGCCACTAGTTCCTACTAAATAAACTTAAAAAAAAAATCGAGAGAAAACTTTGTTACTTTAAGGCTGCGATTCCCCAAAATAGGGTATTTTAAATTATGGCTTACTCGCAAATCAGAAGTACTTAAAACTTGGAAAAAATATGTTATTTTACAGTTATTTATCTAGTGCTTCCGGCCGTTTATTTTTCGATTGGTGATATTTTACTGTGTCAAATAAAAACCCAAACATCCGTCTCATCGTAATCCAAATATCGTATTACTTGCAGTATACTTGGTTTTAGTTAATGAAAAATATACGAAAATGATTGTCTTTGATTAGCCGAGGGATTTCGGCCGTAATTATTTTAATTTTTTTATTAGTTAATTTTTAATTGAATTTTAAGTGAATTTCGATTCGCGGGGCGCTCGCGAGTTCACAGTTCAATGCCGGCTGCCGCTGCGTCCGCGTGAAGTGTATCGAGCGCGGCCGAGCAAACGTTAGCGTGCCTATTTCGGTCGGGAATCCTCGCCTTAATACTTTATCGGAACTTGCACCACAGAACCAATTTTAATAAATTTACATATACTTATAGTGACAGGTTAAGCGATGACGAAGAAAGGCTTTCAGGAAGGGTTGCCAGGTCTTGACACCGAAAAGGCTGGCAGGCCACCTAGTTTATGCAGACTTTTTGGTATCAAGGCCGGACACCTTAAAAAAAACCAAGGATTTCATGTCTTGATACTAAAATAAAAGCCTTATTTTTGACGTGCCACTCTCACCGCGCGGGCTGCGACAGACAAGTTGGTTAAAGAGGTATAACCAGACAAAACCGGACAGGCCGGTCACTATATCTAATTCGGCCGGAATAGCATACAAAACCTGACCCTGTCCCGCTAAATCCGGACGCCTGGCAACCCTACTTCCGGGTTTTGTTGGAAATCCCGAAAATATCCAACCGGCTGTAACCCTGAACGGTACAGAGTGATATAATCATCAATATTGCCTCCCAAATAAAGTGTTAACAGTAACGAGAAAGCCCAAAGTTACGACGTCAATATGTGCCCACCGGAGCTGGTAATCGAGTTATCAATGAAATGGAAAGTCAGCGTTAGCGGTCATTGTGTCGCGGCGTGCGTTCCCAAGGCCAAACAGGCAGTTTCATGCTCCGTTTACCGCAATAACGCCACACAGATGCGACTTAAACCCAATTTTTTAAAATTCATTTTAGTTTTTAAAGGTTATTATTGTTTACTTAACCGTTTGAACGACCATTCACTTAAGTGGTTAAAGTGTCACCGGTCTCGGAAATCGAGTTATAAATGAAAATAAAATTCAGTGTTAACGGTCATTGTCACGGCAAGCGTTTCCAAGGCCGAACACGCAGTTTCATGCTTTGTTTACCGTAATAACACCGCCCTAGAGATACGATTTAAGACAATTTTTAATTTCTAAATTAATTAAACGCAGTAGGACAAATTCTATTTGGTCGTGTTAGACTAAACGACTTTGTTTTGTTTTTTATTCATTGTTATTTCCACAGAAGACGGAAAAAAAATCTAATTCTTCCATGTTTTGTGGTTATTTCTTTTTATATAATTAAAAAAAAGGTGAATGTAAACACTTAACTCATATTATAACTTTATAGATATTTCTATTATGTGACTCATTTAATTGTAATAGCGTTAAAATATAAACTTTCTTTAAGCACCTTCAGTGTAAATATATTTTCTAATAAAATTAGACTGCATTAAGTATTGTTAATTTTTTATTTTCGAATCGGCTAAATATTTTAGAGAGAAAAACGCAACTCTATGAAGAATGAGTAATTAATACTAGTAAATATTATACTTAGCAGTAATAACTGATCATGTTGTTCGTTATAATTATTTACGTCAACACGAAGCAAAATGACATAACATGTTTTTGTCCAGAAATGGTATTACATTTTGTTCATGCCTTTATGCAAAGTTTGTTTGCAATTATTTACAGGTAGCAAGTTAATTTGTAAATTTTGTAGCTAACTTTTAAATATGTTATTTATATGTCCTTAATTTTTATGTCGTTTTGTCCAAATGGTCATATATATGTATGTGTCATTTTGTACGTAGATACTTCCCCTATATTATTATTTTTAAAGTATTACGTAACACGTGATTTTTCTTTTATTATAATTATCACCCAGTAGTAACGTAAAATTTTTTTTTAAACAATTTACTTAACCTAACACCAAGTGCGTAGCAGATGATTACGTCCCTTCCCTACCCCGGGCCACCCGCCTTTCCAGATTTCATTTTTAACGTAGTATCCATGATGATGCCTGTTATTACGATTCGCTGGGATAAAAAGGATTTGCAAAAATTGGACCTAGTTATCTATTTTTTTATAAATGGAGTCTTTGAATGATACTTAATGCCTTGAAAAAGTTAAGATGGTGTTAAAATAAAAACTCTGTATAAAATTCTCGTGTCACAGTGTATGTAACCCAACTTCTGTGAAACGGCTTGAATTTTTTTTATGTTTTTTTGTTTATATTCGGTTGGTCTAAGAATAGGGTGTAAACGATGAGTATTACACGTAAAATCAACGTACTTAACTTAAACTACAATCTAAATGGTCAAACTCTTCTCTCTACCAATAAATTGCGAGATCTTTGTGTAGTTATCGATTCTAAATTATTATTCGATGAACATGTGGAATGCATTGTAAACAGAGCATCGAAGGCACTTGGTTTCGTAATAAGATCCTGTTCCAAATTCAATAGTATCAAAGCGATCAAAGTACTCTACTGCTCCTTCGTACGTAGCATTCTTGAGTATGCCTCCGTAGTATGGAATCCTTCATACAAAAAATGTATAAACAGAATTGAGAGCATTCAGAGAAAATTCCTAAGATACTTGCAATATAAAACAAATCAGTATCTTTCGAACTATGACGCTAGATGTACGAAATTCCACTTTCTCCCTCTACAAATGCGAAGAGACATTGCTGACATAGTCTTCCTATGTAACATTTTAAACGGAAACGTTCATTCTTCGCAATTACTGGGTGAAATTTTCTTCAATGTACCGACAAAGCAATTGAGAAACTTCCAATCCCTACGAGTTCCTATGTGCAGAACTAACTTTAGGCAGAATTCTTTCTTTTGCAGAGCAATTAGCTCATATAACGATTTTCTGAAAAGAAACCCATCATTAGATTTAAGTAACATCAAACCTGCAACTGAAGCGGCTGATGTGCAGCGAGTACTTTTAAATTGTATCTATTTCTTTTTGTTTTATCTTTTTATTTTAATTGATAGATTTATGATAATTGTTTTTTTTCTCTCCTTTATGTGTACTTCATTTCTATCTGTGAAAACTTGTAAATGGCTTTTAGTTATTTACCATACTGTAATTTATAATGTATAAATAGCTGTAAGTTTTCTTAACCAAATAAAATAAAATAAAATAACTATTTTGTATCCCAAAATTCCACGGAAGCGAAGCCCCGAGTAGCTGCTAGTAATAATATATTTTTTTTAATGCACTGTTTACTTATGAGACTGGACGACTCTTCGTGGCGATTTGAAAATATTATGAGAATTGTAACAATTCGATGATCTTGAGTTTTTGTGAGTACAAGAGGAAAATGTTTGAGAAAATAATGTTCATTTTTTGGATATATGGAAATGCTTTTTGATAGCTACATTCGACGCAATATTATACAACGTCCCTGATGTGTCTCATGCAAGAAAATTGTGTGTACAGTGTGAGAAGGATTAAAGATCCGTAAACTTTTCTCGCTTAGGTTATACAACTGCATTTCGTTTACAACCATAATTTTCATATAAAATATAAACCAGCGTTTATTCTAGTCATAGCGTTATAGTGAATATCCTAAAATCTTCTTAATGTACCGAGTTATCAAATGTTTTTTCAATTCTAGCAGGCACCTTCTTCTACGTCAGGTACTTTCTACGATAGCTCGGTCACCCTGAAGTGGACCCTGGAGCAAAACATGCATTCAAAGAGAGGATATCGACTTTTAAACTATATTATTGAAGTATTCGAAATTTTATTCTGTCATACTAACGTACGATCTGCCTCGGATTTAACTGAGCAATAGTATTAGTAAAATATTTACTCTAATTTGTTTTGACCTCATCTTATTAGTTAGATAAGATAGCATAAACAAACATATTGCTACAGTGAACTCTTCCATATCCTACCGAATGCTTCAAATAATGCCCCTAATAACCAACAGAGGGTAGCCCTTAACGTAAGTTAACGGCCTGATTATAATTTGATGCTTGCACGTGATTGGTGTTCGTATGGGTTAACTAAAGGTTAACTTAACCAACGGTTGGTAAACAGGGATCTTAGAAAAGAAAGGCAACAGTTGGTGTGGCTTAGAACTAGATACAGCATTAAAACGTCCTGTAGAAAAATATTAGATTAAGTCTGCCTGGACTTAAAACTACTTTATTTCAATAGCATTATTTTAACATGATCAATTTGTTACGTTTGTTTCCCTGTGACAAGAGAATTAAACACATTTACAGACAGATAAGAACAACAGCATTTTATTGTTTTGATTTCATAATTCCTTGTAAGAATACTTGACATTATAATAAGGTTCGATAAAAATGGCATGTATGAATTCTTCTAAGCGAAAGTTTTATTAGATGCAAGATTTGATTTGATACGTATTACTGTAACTAAAGCTGTAGTACCTACTTACAAGTTGAGGGCCGGTTGACCGCTCGGAATGTAGATCAAAATTGCTTGTTCTATATTAATACAGACGAACGCCATAAAGGTTTCGACATTATCGAGTGGCCATTTGGGGACAACGATTGTCGAAATCAATGGCCAGAGAAATTTATCTGACGTTATGGAATTGTGACCCACTTTTCCTTACATTTATCTGTGAAACGAAGGTGTAAAGCCTCGCATCCACTCGGCAACATTTGACGCGCGACATGTTGCTCACCATGTTCAACGGCAACTAGGAACTTTCGTTTAGCAACAGTGTCTGTCCATGCATAACCAAATGCCCCCTTTGTAAAGACGGGAGTCTACTCAAACCCCCAAAATCGAGGTGCGCTAATATAGGTAGGTACTTACATAATTACCAATGGAAAAAGTGGGAAAAACGGTCACTATTTCCATCAATGAAAGTACTTGGATACGAAGCCAAGACAAAAAAAAACAAATACATGTACTCGTATCTCTATTAGTGGCGAAAAGTCGATGTGACATTAGCATTTTTCTGGAGTGTACTTGTATCAACCGACTGGTAGAGACAAGTGGAGTTCAAAACGGTCATTCATGTCTATACTGGTGGAGACAACGGTAGAGACAAGTTGACAAACGGCAAACGACAACAAAACGTACCAGAAGAATCTGGGTGCCTACCATCAACTCTTATTGCGGTTTTGTTTAGGACCTAAACTGATCTGCTTCGCTTATTCGTACCACGACAGCTTAATATCAATGACAGCTATTCAGTGATCATTCAATGACATTTCACAGCCGCTGAGCTCTCATCAACTCTTATTCGACTTATAACTGGGCCAAGCTAACATGACACCTGCAGGTTATACCCGTTCCTTTCACTCTCCGGCGTGACAGAATCAAGTGAAAGAGACGGGTAGAAGAAATAAGGACACAAATCGTTCGGTCATTCACATTTACCAATTCATTTGCGATCCAGTTTTTAGAATGTCATAGTACGAAAGAAAGCAATTCATTTTAGGAACCTATTCTGCATCGCGCTAGTTTTGTATCGCTGTCTTAAAGTTGATGGTAGGCACACAGTTCTGATTCTTTCCCACTTGCAAACATCTGTGCACTTACAACAAAAATGAAAAAGTTAAAAAATATCTTTGTCGGCGATTGCCTATTATTTGATAACGATTCGGCAGTATTATGGAAATTGGAAACAACGACTGGTATAACCACATAAACACAGACTAGAGAAAATATTAAAAAGTGTGTTTTGAAATAAAAGAGTAGAAAATCTAAAAAAAATATATCCTGTAGATCTTAAAACTTTCAATGAAAATTGGTTTGAACGAGATATAATTAGCACTTTTTGAGATAAATTTCATGCATACATTTTTGAAAACCGCAAATGTAACTTTGTCATTCATACAAACACTAACAAAGTTATATTTTACTGACGAAAAATGATAGTGGAATTTTGGCTAGGTATATGCATACCCTTCATGAGCCGAAATGTATTTGGTAAATCTCAGGATTTACCATATAGACTCGGAAAAGCCCTGTACTCGTCGGAAGTCCTATAGAACACGTGAATAGGTTAGACCACCATCATCATCAGCCACTTAATGTCCCCACTGCTGGGGCACTGGCCTTCCTTATGGATGAATAAGGAGAATGAGCCATGACCCACCACGCGGGCTCAGTGCGGATTGGTGGGTATTAACGACTGCAAGTGCAGCCGGGACCAACGGCTTAACGTGCCTTCCGAAGCACGGAGGAGCTCGAGATGAAAAGTTTTTGGTCACCCATCCCGTGACCGACCATTGCGAACGTTGCTTAACCTCAACGATCGCAGGCCGAGCGCGCTATCCACTGCGCCACGGGCTCCTCGAATAGGTTAGACATTTATATTAAATTTCGTGGTTATTTTTTTGTGAAATAATCAATAAGTTCTATTGATAAAAAAAAACAAATGTTTCAGTACTTACCTACAAACTGATTTTTATTCAAAAACCAACATTTACCAACTGCACTCGGTAAATCCTAGAATTTACCAAATTCTAATGGAAAAAGCCCGAAATAAATAGGCATTATTTTTTTAGTATTTCTAACATTTTTACCAACCTTACCGTAATTCGGGATTTTACAATAACATATAGATTGTCAATTTACACAGCCTGTATTTGGAGTCGATTTAATATTATTCAAAAAGTGTTTAATTTCAAATTGTAAAGAATATTAATCTGGTTAAATAAAAAACATCAGTTTATTATTTCAGATTGAAAGATTCTTCGATAGCGACCGTGAATTCGTACGGAAGCAAATATTTTTGATGGCCTACAGGCTTTTCAGGCCACCTTCAAAAATATTTACATGTAAAAAATGTAAAAAGTGTAAAAATGTAAAAAGTGTAGTTGTAAAAATGATCCCCTATTTCGGCCCATTACGCAAACCTATGGCATAATAATATAAAATACTTGTATCTTTTCATATTGCGATGACATAATCATAGATGGGGAGCTCATGGAGTAGTGGTAAACGCGCTCGGCCTGCAATCGTTGCAGTTAAGGCGATACTCGGAAAAATTGTGCGGAAGCGAGATAGCAATGAGAAAACGACGCGCGCTGGAGCGAGACCGATTTTGCAGATTAGGCAGAAAAAACAAAAAAAAACAAGGTTTTTTAAAAATGCTTCTATTCGATCCTAAATATTATTGGTGTCCACTAATTAAACCAATTTCCAATAGTATATGTAACCCCATTTAAGAATAATCTTGAATTTTCGTATTTTTTAGAGGTATTTTCGAAAAGAAAAAGTCGAGGCAAAATCATAAAATCGTGTTTCTGAAACTATTCGAATTTTAAAGGTAAGTATAAAGAAATATATATCTTATTAGGTACCAGATTTGTAACAACTCTAATAGTCCTATAGTTTTATATCAAAAAGTCCATACTTTTTCCGAGTAGCGCCTTAAGAAACTTTCGCAATGGTCGGTCATGGGCTGGGTGACCAAAAAATTATTATCTCCAGCTTCTCCATGCTTTGGAAATCATGTTAAGCTATTGGTCCCGGCTGCTGTTGCAGTCGTTAATACCAACCAATCCGCACTGAGCTCGCGTGGTGAGTCATGGCCCATTCGCCTTATCTATCCATAAGGAAAGCCAGTACCCCAGCAGTGAGGACATTAAATGGCTGATGATGATGATAATAATTCAAAATATGTAGTTTAAAAAACTAAAAAAACACACTTTTTATAGGAACAGACTAAATAGTACAAAATAACCCATCTATTCAGTAACTGAAATTAAAAAGCGTGGTGCGCCCTTTGCAAAGCATGAATTTCTAGTACATAATATTGACAACGCGCACCACGCTTTTTAATTTTAGTTACTGAATAGATGGGTTATTTTGTACTTTTTAGTCTGTTCCTATAAAAGTGTGTTTTTTTTGTTTTTTAAACTACATATTTATTTTTTAATTTTTAGTTTAATAAATGGCAAGCCATGGATGGATGGTAATGGATTTCACAGTCCATTCATGTGTCTGCCCACCCCGTAAACATTATAACTCAAAGGCGTCATTGTATGTATTTAGTTTTAGAAATTCAAGTGGAGTCTATTAGTTACCGGATGTGCGAGCTGAACCCTTACTTCCTCCCTGCTCCATTATCAGACCAACACCACCAAGTGTAGCGAATGGGTCTCATCAGAACGAAACGAATGATCCGAAGCTCGAGGGGTTTCCTAGTAGCCATTAAGAAGTGCCACTGGCTTCCTCCCTGCTCCTTCATCAGACCCTCACCACCAAGTGTAACGAATAGGTATCATTAGAATGAAATAAATGAGCCAGAACTTGAAGGGTTTCCTATTTTCCATTAAAGAGTGCCACTGGCTTTCTCCCTGCTCCATCATCAAACCATCACCACCAAGTGTAGTGAACAGGTCTCATCTGAACGAAACAAATGAGCCCAAACTCGAGGAGTTTCTTAGTGGTAATTAAGAAGTGCCACTGGCTTCCTCCCTGCTTCATCGTCAGACCCTCACCACCAAGTGCATCGAATAGGTCTCATCAGAACGAAACAAATGAGCCCAAACTCGAAGGGTTTTCTTATGGTCATTAAGAAGTTTCACTGGCTTCCTCCGAGCTCTATCATCAGACCCTCACCACCAAGTGTAACGAATAGGTCTTATCAAAACTAAACAAATGAGCCCAAACTCGAGGGGTCTCCTAGCTGCCACTGAAGAGTTCTATTGCTCCCCTCTTGACTCCATCATCAGATCAGCTCGATGGTAGCAAATTATTGTATTGTCATCGGATTCGTATAGACTTGCAAAGTTTCAAATCAATAGGTACGACAATTAGAAGTAGGTTTAAATAGAATTCCAAGATTTTCTTACACAATGACTTAGTTACAGGTGAAGCTAATAAAAGTGTGGTAAAAAGGCATCAATTCAACATGAGATGTGCGAATTTGTTCAACGGAAATATTTCTTTGAATGATGGTTTGAACAGCTAACATTGTTAGTCCACCAATATCACGCACGCAATCAATCACGCGCATCTGCGATCGGCAGCTATGCACGGAAGAGGGTCTTAGGGGCTTATTACACTTTACTGAATTTAGGCATCTGTATGAATAAGAAGGCTCAAAGTCACCCAGCGAGCAATGGAGAGAGCGATGCTTGGTATTTCCATGCTCGATCGAATCAGAAATGATGAGATCCGCAGGAGAACTAAAACAACGGGGCGGAAAAGGTTCTCGAATGGCGACCGCGTACCGGACGACCGACGTACCGTGGGCAGGCCCCCTACAAGGTGGACCGACGATCTGGTCAAGGTCGCGGGAAGCCGCTGGATGCGGGCAGCGCAGGACCGATCGTTGTGGAGATTCTTGGGGTAGGCTTATGCCCAGCAGTGGGCGTCGTTCGGCTAACATGATGATGATGATGATGAATTAGCATCTGAATTTAGAAAAAAATAATAGCATTAAAAAATTACAATTCTAAAAAGTAAGCTAATAGAAAGAAGTAGTTAAAATTTTAGTTAGAAACCTAATTAGGAAAGTGAAATAGCATTTAATTGGTTACGTATTTTAATCTCTAAAGTTGATATGCCTAAGGACATAATGCCTAATGGACGGAAGCCTAAACTTTGAAACAGCTATGGACAGAAGGCCTAAGTTCAAAACAACTAATTGTCGTTGGATCTAACCGTTGTTAAATCTAAATTTACAATGCCTATTTAAGTAACCTTATGAGCAAATAATCTAAGGTTAATTAACAGAACTCTAGAATTTTAATCTCTAAAGTTGATATGCCTAAGGACATAATGCCTAATGGACGGAAGCCTAAACTTTGAAACAGCTATGGACAGAAGGCCTAAGTTCAAAACAACTAATTGTCGTTGGATCTAACCGTTGTTAAATCTAAATTTACAATGCCTATTTAAGTAACCTTATGAGCAAATAACCTAAGGTTAATTAACAGAACTCTAGAACATGTGATAGGTTAGAAATTTAAGGCGATCGCCTTAAATTTCGTGTTTTTTTTTGTGAAACAATCCATAAGTCGTATTGATACAAAAAAAAATTTGCTACGAAATTTAAGGCGATCGCGAGGCACAGCGAAGAGATCGCCTTAAATAAATTAATAAATTGAATAAATTGTTCAACGGAAATATTTCTTTGAATGATGGTTTGAACAGCTAACATTGTTAGTCCACCAATATCACGCACGCAATCAATCACGCGCATCTGCGATCGGCAGCGATGCACGGAAGAGGGTCTTAGGGGCTTATTACACTTTACTGAATTTAGGCATCTGTATGAATAAGAAGGCTCAAAGTCACCCAGCGAGCAATGGAGAGAGCGATGCTTGGTATTTCCATGCTCGATCGAATCAGAAATGATGAGATCCGCAGGAGAACTAAAACAACGGGGCGGAAAAGGTTCTCGAATGGCGACCGCGTACCGGACGACCGACGTACCGTGGGCAGGCCCCCTACAAGGTGGACCGACGATCTGGTCAAGGTCGCGGGAAGCCGCTGGATGCGGGCAGCGCAGGACCGATCGTTGTGGAGATTCTTGGGGTAGGCTTATGCCCAGCAGTGGGCGTCGTTCGGCTAACATGATGATGATGATGATGAATTAGCATCTGAATTTAGAAAAAAATAATAGCATTAAAAAGTTACAATTCTAAAAAGTAAGCTAATAGAAAGAAGTAGTTAAAATTTTAGTTAGAAACCTAATTAGGAAAGTGAAATAGCATTTAATTGGTTACGTATTTTAATCTCTAAAGTTGATATGCCTAAGGACATAATGCCTAATGGACGGAAGCCTAAACTTTGAAACAGCTATGGACAGAAGGCCTAAGTTCAAAACAACTAATTGTCGTTGGATCTAACCGTTGTTAAATCTAAATTTACAATGCCTATTTAAGTAACCCTATGAGCAAATAACCTAAGGTTAATTAACAGAACTCTAGAATTTTAATCTCTAAAGTTGATATGCCTAAGGACATAATGCCTAATGGACGGAAGCCTAAACTTTGAAACAGCTATGGACAGAAGGCTAAGTTCAAAACAACTAATTGTCGTTGGATCTAACCGTTGTTAAATCTAAATTTACAATGCCTATTTAAGTAACCTTATGAGCAAATAACCTAAGGTTAATTAACAGAACTCTAGAACATGTGATAGGTTAGAAATTTAAGGCGATCGCCTTAAATTTCGTGTTTTTTTTTGTGAAACAATCCATAAGTCGTATTGATACAAAAAAAAATTTGCTACGAAATTTAAGGCGATCGCGAGGCACAGCGAAGAGATCGCCTTAAATAAATTCTAACCTATCACTTGTTCTACAATTCTGTTATTTAACGTTAGGTTATTTGCCCAAATTTAAATTTAACAACGGTTACATCCAACGACAATTAGTTGTTTTGAAGTCGGTTAAAAACGCCCTTCAGTCGCCGCGCGCCTGCTGTGACAGCGAGCGCACGTATTGCGACGATTTGCGACGACGGGTTTTCGAAATCTTGCAATGACAAAGGAAAGGAAAATACTTTAAAATGTTCTAAAACTTTATAAGGGTCTGCCTCATTTGTGGGTCAAAAACGATAAAAATAAGTATTGTTACAATAATGTGAGACATGAAGGGCTCCAAGATTGCTGAATGTTTATAAAAATATAAATGGCAAAGTTGCGGTAAAAACATGCAAAAAGCCCTCGCTTTTCGCAATGCAATTGCTTTCTTTCCTAAATTCAGCATCTGAATTTAGACAAGTGTGATAGGCCCTTTCTTTACCTTTAATTTCACGCAAGTGTGAAGCATGCGCGTCACACTCACACGTGCGTAAATACTTGTAAGTGATAAATATTAATAAATGTTGTTTTGGTCGAGTATTTATTCGGCTTTAGACTGGTTTAAGCTTATTGTTAACGTAAATTTATCGACGAACAGTCGAGTTTAAGGTAAAGGAATTACATTTTTATAAATTATTTTTATCCTATTATTGTTGTAAAGATAGACTCTAAAACTAATTACTTTCGGGATTGGACGTTTCCAATCCCGAATGTGATGGTGTCTTATTTAGATGGTATGTGACCACAGCGCAAAGTAAGTTTGTTTAAAAACACTTGGATGAAAAAAATCTTCTCCGAAATACTTTTGGGAACTATTTCGTTCTAAGTTCAAAAAAGACCAATGGTTCTCACCTAAATATTTTGCATAGGTACTTAAATAGCTCATGTCACTTTGTACGAGTTGCTTTTCAATTTAATTTTACTGGTTTTAACTTAGTTACTCATGGCATCCCATGGTTTCACCCGTATCTGGTTTGGTTGCTTTATCTTTGATTGATTGTTGATTGTTTGATTTTTTTAATTACTAAACTTACTAAAAAAATAAATAAAAAATAAACACAATTCTCGGTTTTAAGAGCTCTTACCTAAAATTGCGCTCTGCCACATTAGCGTGTGCGCTCCCGCATAAAATTGAGAATTTCGGAGAACTTAAAATTATCCTATTATTTTCATATACCTACTTATGATAATTACTTATCATTTTTAATGTGTGTATTTAAAGCATGAAACAATTTTCACATGTGTTTTGAACTTCAAACTCTGTTGTATGCGCTAGAAATCAGAAGTCGTCTTTTGATGAGCTTAAAATTTGTTTCAAATTAAGCCTTTTTAAGGCGCTAGTGCGGAAAAAGTATGGACTCTTTGATATAAAACTATAGGACGGTTAGAGTTGTTATAAATCTGGTAATAAGATATATATTTCTTCATACCTTTATCTAGAATCGTATAGTTTCAGAAACACGATTTTATGATTTTGGCTCGACACTTTTTATTTTCGAAAATTCCTCTAAAAATAAGAAATATCAAGATTACTCTTAAATGGGGATACATATACTATTGAAAATTGGTATAATTAGTGGACACCAATAATATTTAGGATCGTATAGAAGCATTTTTTTAAAATCGCTATTGTTTTTGAATACGAAGTGATTTTGTGTTTTTTTTGCGTAATCGACAAAATCGGTCTCGCTCCCGCGCGCGTCGTTTTCTCATTGCTATCTCGCTTTATCATAATTTTTCCGAGTATCGCCTTAACTAAGTTTTCTTTGAATTTCTGAATAAAAGTACAAAAAATGTCTCGGCCACTTTTTAGGGTTTTTCAATGTTTTTGTTGTTGTATATTTTATACACAACTTCAAATTTTAAATTTCGTGTAAGCAACAATAACATAAACGTCGCGCACGGAAAAAATTTAAACACGTTTCAGGTTATATGGAATTAAACCAACTATTACAATATAAACACTATTTTATATTGAAATAAACTTCACTTAATAAATCGTTACACATTATTACTAATTTAGTTTTTCCCTAATCAGTTCCAACAGATTGAAAAAAAAAACACTTAAAACCAGGAACGGCCTCTTAAGATTCACACGCTTCTTTAAGAGTGCGTTAAAAACTGCTTCCAGAAATCATCTAAAATTTTTTTTACTTATTTCTTATTTCTTTTGTTTCAGTTAAAATGGGCAAGGTATATATCTTGCTCGCGTATGCGGCCGTTTGCGGCCTTACGCAAGGCCTCACGTTCAACAGCATACATTCTCCAGAGCAATCCTACCTTAGCAACATCAACTCTCCAGCTCTTCAGGTGACTGGACCTGGAGCCGAGTTCGCCAGAATCATCGCAGCTGGACCCCCAGCGCAAAGACTGCCAGTTGGAGGATTTGGGTGAGAAAAACAAGGAGTTTGGTTCAAAAAGTTTTAATGTTGTTTACTTACTTGGTGACCAAAGAGTTTGGTTCAAAAAGTTATTAGATGAATGTTGTTCACTTGGTGGAGAATGTGATAGGTTGAATAGCACATAAAACTGCATGCCTTGGGTACATACGGATACTTTGTAACATAGATATTACAAGACATACTGTTACAAAACACCCATATTATTCAAACAAATTAATTGAAAAAACATCTGACATCAGACTAATCAATTTCTCACAAAATGTACACATAACAGACAATATTGTAGTACATAATATCCAGGCCTTGCCTATGACAACTGTGCACACTGAGATTCACACTATTATAGTAGGATATTTGACAAAAAATAATTAAAAATCTTTGTATTATAGATACTTGATGCTTACCCTACAGGGAAAAAATTGACTTGTATAGAGATGGCTATGCATTTTGACGATTGAATAAACTATAAGTGACAGCCCTACAAGTTGAGGCTATTATCGCTCGCCCCGGGCTTAAGCCGGCGTACTTATTTGGTTTTACTATGCCATTACCTATCCCAAATCAAATCTAAAATGACGTCGATTAACTTTGAAAGAAAGGCCAGACATGATAAAGAATTTGTAAAACCTAGGGTGTTAGGTTCAACATATTTGTGCTGTCCAATTAAATTCGCTTTATCAGCACTATATTTAGGATGTTTTTCGTCATTCTAATTTATATTTTCTCTTCCAGGAATAATTTGTGGTATGTATGTGTTAGATGAACGTAATAAATTAACTTTGATTGAATTTGTTATACAGCTTATACTTGAATTAGTAGATTACATTTAATTCTGCAGAATAGGGGACCGGAGTCTTATTGATATGTAAATATTTAATAGTGACATTCAAAAATATAACATAAGAATAACAAAGGTGAAAAAAACAATCAGTTTAATAACAAGCAAGCAATGAGCTAGAGCTACTGAGTTGTGACCAACTGTGTCTCTAGCCATCTCTTTCTAAAACGGAATTTTATATGGCGGGAGTATGGCGCTACCAACTTGTGAGAGCACAAAGTTGGTAGCGCTGTCCTTGTCTAATAAGGAAGTTTGATGCTATATATCTCTTAAGATATGTAAAATATTTGAAAATAAATACCTGTATTGTGTTGCTAATATTCCTAAAAACATTTTGAATAGGTAAATTAAAAAAAAGAAAAACAGACTGGTCCCCTATTGTGGTAATGAAAATAGGTACTTAGGTACTAAAACGTAAAGTAGCTTATAAGACTCGTAGTATTTTGATTTAATTACAAACTACGGATATTATAATTTGTATTATTGTTAAATTAGATGCCTTAACGTAATAACACAAAATAATATAAAGGTGTAATAATAAAATAATTGTAGTTAAGTAGGTAGGTAATGCTTAACTGTAAGTTTGATATTACATATAACTCAAGCTTAAATAACATAGGGATGGATGTTCTTTTTTAACTTAGCGTCTAGATGTGAGTTTCAGTACTTTTAGTTTTTGCACGCCAATATTAAAACTTGAGGCAAAATGTCAATAATAATAAATCCTAAAAACTAGCCTTGTGTTGTGTAATACTAATAGAGAAAGACTTTTATTTATTTAATTGCCCTGATGACTAAATTAGTCACACACAACAAATGCAATAAACACAATACAAGTAACACTTGTACCTACTGTAAACAAATAACAAAAAATGTACAAGTGCTCTACTTGTACAGTACACTCTGTAAATAAATGTGTAGTAACAATACCCACCGTATCCCCTGCTACTAAGATTGAATGTTGCACTTTCCTGTAATTTAGCACTTGTGATCTTCTGTCCCCAGCAGCCCTTCACAGCAGTACCAGGACCCAGGATATGGAGCCACCCCCAGGTTACTATAACACTGACACTAACTTCACAAAATATAAAGTTGGCAAAAGTACCGCTTGAAACACTTAAAGGTTCAGCATCGACTTAACCTAATCTAATCCAACTGGATATTCAAAGGAGTGAGGTGTGCTCACGCACTGTTTAAAACTGAATGTTTTTTGACAATAGATAAAAATTAACAACTGTGTTGCGAACATAATTATCTCATTATTTTTTATTATTTAATATTAATAACAGCGCAAAAATCGTTTTCTACCTAGGCGCGATTCAGTTCATTTTTAAAATTTGCACTTGGATAGGCATATGCCAATAAGTGGTAGGCTCTTGATGATCATAAGATTATGACGAAATTGTTTTGACAGAAATGGTTTTGTGCAGTACTTCTGTAAGATAACATACTTTATATTTTGTGTTAATATCCTCTAATACATTATCCAATAACTCGGCTTGTTAAAAATTAATGTTTATATTTAGAAGCTGTTCGAGTTTTATATATATAGTTATCTATTAATTCAAATTTTGAAACATTTCTAGAAGCGTTTTACCATCTGTAATATAAAAATGTCTAAAACATAGGTGACCACATAACGTAGCTAGTGTAGACTTTTTATGAGATAGTTATAACAGCTCTTGAAATTGAAAAAAAAATCGATTTAACAGTATTAACATAAATTTTAAAAGTCTGAACTCTTACCTACAAGTCATATTTCATTTCCTTATTAATGTCTGAATGTGTTACTAATATTGAATATGAACACTACTTCAGTTTAAACGTACACCTGTATAAATAGAGAAAAATAATTATTAAAGTACCTACCAATTGTAACAACAGTTTATTACGTACCAACTATCATAAGTATCTATTTGTTGAAGTGTTTATTTCAAGTAGAGATTGGTGGTTAATTTTTTTTATTAAGTAACTAAGTAGTTACTTCTTAAATTAACAGGTGTAAGCTTGATTTCGGGGGCATAACTGTGAACTGGCAAACAATGTTATAGCAATAAGCGAGATGCGGCTTCTTCTTCTTATCGTTTTGACCACTCGGTATAATTAAACTTTTTCGGACTAATACTGTGCCACTTGGCACACACCAAATTACTCTTAACTTGCTCAAATGTCGATGCCTGTGTAGTGAGTGCTAGATCGTCAGCATATAGGAACCGAGCTCTGGTTGATGTTATAGGCTGGTCGTTGGTATAAAATTTAAATAAAAGCGGAGCTAAAACACTGCCTTGTGGTACCCCGTTTCTTTGAGATCTCCATCGACTTTTTTTTAGAGTTCCAGTGGACTTAGAAGCGACGGTTTTGGAGCATCTCATCCATAAACCTCGTGAAATCGTGATCGCCTATTGTGTATCTGATTTTCCACAGTAGCTTTTTCAAGTTAACTGTGTCGTATGCTGCCAATAGACCTATAAATACAACTCCAGTAACGAGGCCTAGCTCAAACCCCTACCTCCAGATGTTGAGTTAGTTTTAAGGTCTGGTTACAACCTGGTATAGCTCCATCCTGCAATCAGCATTACTATAACATTGTTTGAAAGCTCGTACCTAACGGAAATCACCTGAAAAAAGTTCTGACCAAATAAACGCGATTAAGCGTAGCTGCGAAGCGGGAGGTTAGTCGCGAGGCGGACGCCGCGCCGCCGACTCGACGCGGAGCTTTCGCGACGTCGTGACCACTTTGAGGCGTAATCAAACCTACGCGTTTTCTACGCGCGCGCTCTCCCACAGGCTTGCAATTTAGACTTTATGCATGTTACAGAATGTTTTACTTTGTGTTAAAATAAGTATGTGTAGATACCTAGCGCGCTGGCTGCGCGGTTGCTGCGCGTACGCGTTGTTTGGGGAAATATGAATTCTATGGAATAATCATAGCACCCAAACTGCAACAACTCGTGGGAGAACGCGCGCGCATAAAATATGTAGATCGCGCCCTTAGTTGTATGAGTTTTTCCTGTGTGGGGATCGAAATGATGGATCCCTGGCGCTTATGGCCAATGACCGATTTATATTGGTCAAGTACAGTGGCGAGTGGCAAGTACGAGTACTTATCAATCGGCTTCATCATGTCAGCCGAACGACGCCCACTGCTGGGCATAGGCCTCCCCCAAGGATCTCCACAACGATCGGTCCTGCGCTGCCCGCATCCAGCGGCTTCCCGCGATCTTGACCAGATCGTCGGTCCACCTTGTAGGGGGCCTGCCCACGGAACGTCGTCCGGTACGCGGTCGCCATTCGAGAACCTTTCCGCCCCAACGGCCATCGGTTCTCCGCGCTATGTGTCCCGCCCACTGCCACTTCAATGATGCAATCCTTCGAGCTATGTCGGTTGTTTTAGTTCTCCTGCGGATCTCATCATTTCTGATTCGATCGAGCAGGGAAATACCAAGCATCGCTCTCTCCATTGCTCGCTGGGTGACTTTGAGCCTTCTTATGAGACCCATAGTAAAAGACCACGTCTCACTTCCATAGGTCATTACTGGCAACACACACTGGTCAAAGACTTTCGTCTTGAGACATTGAGGTATTTCGGACGCGAATATATGTCGGAGCTTCCCAAACGCTGCCCATCCGAGCTGGATTCGACGAGAGATCTCTTTCTCAAAGTTGGACTTACCTAACTGGACCGTCTGTCCTAGATAAACATAGTGGTCAACAACTTCGAGTGTAATGTTCCCAACATTAACTGGAGCGGGTGCAACATGGGCATTGAACATGATTTTCGTCTTGTCCATGTTCATCTTAAGACCCACTCTTTGCGAAGCATTACCGAGATCTTCGAGCATTGTGTTCAGGTCTTCCAAGGTCTCAGCCATAAGAACTACATCATCGGCAAACCGTAGGTGTGTTAGGTACTCGCCATTGATGTTGATGCCGTATCCTTTCCAGTCCAGCAGCTTAAAAATATCCTCCAACGCAGCTGTGAACAGTTTGGGAGAGATGACATCTCCCTGTCTCACACCTCGCTGTAGTTGGATAGGATTAGAGCTCTGGTTTTGTAATCGGACCGACATGGTGGCGTTTTGGTATAAGTACCTCAGCACCTCGATGTACCTGTAGTCTATTTGGCACCTCTGGAGAGACTGCAGCACCGCCCAAGTCTCAATCGAATCAAAGGCTTTCTCATAGTCCACGAACGCCAAGCAAAGTGGCAAGTTATACTCTTCGGTCTTCTGTATAACTTGCCGCAGCGTATGAATGTGGTCTATGGTACTGTAGCCTTTCCGGAACCCGGCTTGTTCGGGAGGCTGGAAGTCGTCGAACCTGCGAACGAGACGATTCGTAATGACTCTCGAAAACAACTTATAGATATGGCTCAGAAGCGAGATGGGTCTATAGTTCTTCAAGAGAGTTTTATCACCCTTCTTGAAAAACAGCATCACATCGCTTCTGCCCCATGCCTTTGGCGTTTTGCCCTCAAGGATGACTGAATTGAAAAGCTTCTGGAGGACTTTAAGTATCGGCTTACCGCCCGCTCTCAGAAGTTCTGTTGTGATTCCGTCATCGCCCGCCGCCTTGTTGTTTTTAAGCTGCTTGAGAGCCATTCTAATCTCGTACAGGCTGACGTCCGGGATATCTTCGGTATGGTGTCGGGTAAGCTTGGCTCTAGGGTCTGTCGGCTTACACCACTGTAAATACCACACTGTACTTATCTAGGTACCTTGTCGCAGTTGTTGCTCCTGTGACTGCCGTGGACGTTGACACAGACAAGACTTGTCTTTTCTTTTTTAAAATGACCGTGGCACGGGATTGGGCAAAGTATTTTGTTTATATTTTTTCAATTTTACTGTGATGTCTCTAATAAATGTTTTTTCTTTCATAATTCTTTCTTTCTTTCTAACTTTGCTACGGGTACTTTGAACTGAGTCAATGTAAATCGGCTATTAGTCACTACATCATAATCGGAATATTAATGTCTCGTGTCTGTTGAACTAAATGTTTTCAATTAAAGGACGTTCTTGTAAATTGTTTCCTTATTATTCTGCTTTTAAAGCCTGCCTCCTTACTCTTGACGGAATCGAGTTCACACTATGATCGAATCAACTTCAAAAATCTGTTATTTGGTACTTTGAAAACGGTTGCTATGGTTTTTATAGTATAGTTTTGACATAATTTTGATCCTGACGAATTCAATTCCGTCGAGAGTAGCCTCCCTGATTATAATATTTAATTTGTTTTCGAGTTGACATAATATGTTTTTTGAAACTCAGTTTCAGCAACCCGCCCCCACCAATAGGCTCCGGTCAGGACCCGGGGACCCAAACCTGCGGCCTCGCACCCCCGTTCTGTACGAACTCTCGGTACAGGTCCATTGATGGGTCTTGTAACAACTTGGGTAGACCATCTTGGGGAACCCCACAAACACCGTACGGAAGATTGGTCCCTTACAACTACGGAGATGGTAAGATTTAATACTTACACACTATTTATCGCGTTTTCTTCGTAGTAGTAGGCTAAAATAAATTATTTTTCTTCATTCTCTACAATCGTTAGAGCGTTAGCCCACTGCATCTGTACCCGCAGCACGTAAAAATATCTTTATCGTAATCGATTATCAAACTATAGCATCCTTCAAACGCTGTCAAAGTGCTGCTGTCAAATGTCTATGTGTTTATACAAAGCCATCTTCTATCTCACTCGTTGCACTTGCGCAAGCAGCCGAGAAATAATAGCGGGCCATGGTTTATACGAACGAAAGAGGGGCTGTTCTGGTTTTCATACAAAATAATACAACAAGATAACGGTTACCATAACGACAGTTTTTCGTGCTAGGGCTACTGATCCTTAAGTCTGAAACACACATAGTTAAGTGTTGTGACGCAACGCCAGAAAATCTGTTTCATACACTTTGTATGGACACGACAGAGACAAAAAGAATCGTGCAACACTGCATTAATTTGTTTCTAACCATTCAAAATCAAAATCAAAATCATTTATTCATTTTAGGCTGATACAGTACTTGTGAACGTCAATGAAGCTACGCTATCGGTTCGCAAATCCTACGGCGGGAGGCCTTGTAAAGAGAGGAACCGGCAAGAGCAACTACTAAATGTATGAAATCGATATGCGTGGTACCGCGCGTCAACACGCTGCGCCAGACAAGTGTGTTTCCGACTTTATCCGTTTTTCTGTCGGAACTCTCTCCACGCGAGTTTTACTCGCACTTGTCCGGTTATTTTAATCAACCAGACTAAAATACTTTAACAAAAGTATAATTATAATAATTTGGAACATCGTATAACACCCTTTTACCTAGCAACGTGTTTTATATTAATAAAACGCTTAAATATTTGAGATAAACGAGTACCTACCCTGAACATATTCCACCCACAGAATGGATTTTTATTAATGTAACCCATACATCACATGGATATTAACGTGTCCAAAAATGTAGCAGTTTCTTACGCACATCCGTACAAATCCGTTCAATTATCTATTTCAATCAATCACTCTCTCATAAATTTATTCGATTTCCTTCTAGATGTAAGTAGATAAATTGACTCGCCTTAGTAGTTTTTACCAAGCTTATTGAATTTTCAGTAGGCTAGGCAATTATTGAGTTTGTGACCTAGAAGGTATCAATTACAAGACCTTGGTTTTGAAGTTTTGAAATTTCAGAGTTCATATTTGCTTTCATTCGTTTCTATTTTATTATATGTAGGAATAGATAGTGAGATGTGGTCGTTAACTATAATGGGTCTCATAAAAAGGCTCAAGGTCACCCACCGAGCAATAATGGAGAGAATGATGCTTTGCAATTCCCTTCACGATCGAATCAGAAATGATGAGATCCGCAGGAGAACTAAAACAACCGATATCGCTCGAAGGATTGCTCAGCGGAGGTGGCAGTGGGTGGGACACACATAGCGCGGAGAACCGATAGCCGTTGGGGCGAAAAGGTTCTCGGATGGCGACCGCGTACCAGACGACGGGGGAGGCCCATGCACAGCAGTGAGCGTCGTTCGGCTGACATGATGATGCTGATGAGGAAAAGATAGCATATTACAACACTTTGCATAACTTATAAGTGTTGGACAAAATTTGGTACTTGGTTTTGGAAAGTTATACTGTGAGTAGAGAAAGCAAAATTAAAATCATTTCTGGGGCTATCTGCAAATAATAGGTCTTTACCTATGAAATTGCCGTTTTGTATGGAGATTTCTGTAATTATTTTTTTTCCATACTAACGTTTTTGTTATTATTTAACGACTAATATTATGTAAATTTACAAAATTTTACACAAGTATTTATGGACA
Source organism: Crambus lathoniellus (assembly GCA_949710035.1). Taxonomy (NCBI): domain Eukaryota; kingdom Metazoa; phylum Arthropoda; class Insecta; order Lepidoptera; family Crambidae; genus Crambus; species Crambus lathoniellus. The sequence continues at coordinate 17,070,684 of OX453307.1, forward strand.
TTTTAACTAGTAAATTTAATGACACATTCGTTAAGAGAAAAAAAATTTTTTTTCACTAAGTTACAACTAATAAAGTACGAAATTCTGGAAACAAAAATAGTCGTAACTTTCGGAATAAGTTTTTTCTATGTAAATAATCAAATATCGTGGTTATTAAATTATCAAAAGTTGCTCGATACGGTCTTTATGTAACGCAATATTAAAGAAATTATATATTTCTAATATTATAAAAGTTGTTAAGTTATATGTACAAAAGAAAAAAACGGCAATTTCATATGTAAAGACCTATTATATAGCTATTTATATCTCCAAAATTATCTATGTCAATATATAGATAATTTTAGAGCTATATAATATTTATATTTTATAATATAATATTTATATCTCCTATCTTTTATAATATAATATTTATATCTCCAAAATTATCTATGTCAATATATAGATAATTTTAGAGCTATATAATAGGTCTTTACATATGAAATTGCCGTTTTTTTCTTTTGTACATATAACTTAACAACTTTTATAATATTAGAAATATATAATTTCTTTAATATTGCGTTACATTAAGACCGTATCGAGCAACTTTTGATAATTTAATAACCACGATATTTGATTATTTACATAGAAAAAACTTATTCCGAAAGTTACGACTATTTTTGTTTCCAGAATTTCGTACTTTATTAGTTGTAACTTAGTGAAAAAAAATTTTTTTTCTCTTAACGAATGTGTCATTTAGTAGTTAAAATGTCCATAAATACTTGTGTAAAATTTTGTAAATTTACATAATATTAGTCGTTAAATAATAACAAAAACGTTAGTATGGAAAAAAAATAATTACAGAAATCTCCATACAAAACGGCAATTTCATAGGTAAAGACTTATTATTATTGAGAACCTATACTTAGCGCCGTCTCACTTACAATTTTATTTTAGCATTGTTGTACAGCTGGCCCCTCTGACGAGTTTTACTAAAGCCTACATCTGTAACCTCATACTTAACCTGTACGATTGGATAAGGAACACAGACGTCCTAAACAAAATATCGACATAGTACTCGGATACGTAGATAGAGTACATGTGCCTCCTCAGCCAACCACTCGAAAAATGACGTTACAATGTAATTAATAAAGTTTAAATTTCGATTTCCGCCACCACAAGTTCGAGACTGACGGGTGTCAAGTTGTTGATGCACTTGACACATTTCCGAGCGTACAGGGTGCCTACCATCAACTCGTATTGCGGTTTTGTTTAGATGATCCTAAACTGATCTGCTTCGCTTATTCGTACCACGACAGCTTAATATCAATGACAGCGATTCAGAGATCATTCAATGACATTTCACAGCCGCTAAGCTGTCATGTACTCTTATTTGACTTATAACTCGGCGAAGCTAACATGACACCTGCATGCTATACCCGTCCCTCTCACTCTCCAGGCATGACAGAATCGAGTGAAAGAGACGGGTAGAAGAAATAAGGACACAAATCGTTCGGTCATTCACATTTAGCAATTCATTTGCGATCCAGTTTTTAGAAGGTCATAGTACGAAAGATAGCAATTGATTTTAGGAACCTATTCTGCATCGCGCTACTTTTGAATCGCTGTCTTAAAGTTGATGGTAGGCACCCAGGTATATATTGCGTCAATTTGAGACCAACGTAAACAAGAAGCGTTGATTTAAAGTAAATATCACTACGATTTATTTATTTGCGTCCAACAATTTCCATTAAAATCGTTATTTGCGAAGGTGAAAAATACGGAAATCTGAATTTTATTTGTCATGCAAAAATAGGTTGGCTACTTTCGGTCGACTTTCAATATTTGTTTGTCCTTGTGATAGCTTCAGGTTTTAGAACTTAATATACCATTTTGCTTATAATAACATAAGAGCTAATTTTGTTGGAGAAGAAACACAACCAATTGTCATCGCTACACCAAATCCGAAAATGGCGTACCGCAATTATCGCAAAATTAAATTAAATACAAAACAATGAAGTACATATTTTTGCAAAGGCATATAAGGTGCTTTTAAATTATATAAATTGTTGAGTATCCCTCAAGAAGTTATTATCTGCAGCGAGAAGCTAATGGATAAATTATGTCGAATTTCCTGTGCAAATCATTTCAAAGATTCATTGGTGTGTATTGGGCGGACGTTTTACCGGGTTAAATAAATGGGCACTTAGAGTACGGTTTCCTAATATTAATCTGTTGCTCTGACCTTTTCCACTAAAGTAGGGTAGACGAAAATGTACTAATAATCTAAATCAAATACTTTTTTTATTTATAAAGCAAAGGGTCAATTTTAAGAGTTTGATTTTGTACTTCCTGAAAGTTGATGACTATTTATTTATTAATTCGTTCTAAAATAATGAATACTTACTTTAAACAGAGGTTAAGAGTAACTTAATGTCGTTAGCTGTATAGTCCGTTCGGTTAGATAGTGTCGGTACACCCGCACGGCATTGTGGCAGAGCGACACTATCTAAGCGAATGGACTATAATCATTCACAGATTTACACAACTGACAATTCATTCACGTAGGCGTTGGCTCCGGGTGTATTTGCAGTCGTTAATAAATAGCCACCAATGGGCGATTTTCTGAAAGCTCGTTTTGATTAGCTCAATAGATGGCGCTGTCCCACCTATGCAGTCACAAGGGACGGAACGTTATAAAGTTTACTTCAACGCGACTTTTGTTTCATAAAACGGAACGTTTTGTTTATATTTTGATAGATTTTTGCTGCTTTGTTCTGTTGAACGTTTCTAGCTAGCTATCGTTATACCCGATGTCACAAAACAAGAAACTGTTAGTAGCTATTTTTTTTATAAATCGACTTATAGTTCCAAAAAGCGTATGAAATTCATATCCATGCATAAAGTTATGTGTGTATGTGATTTAGTTGGAATTGGATGATATTATAGTATAGCGTTATTAAATAGAATGCTTTCAAGCATCTGTGCTAATTTTTGTGATTGAATGGCTGATGATGATGCATGATTTTGTTGAACTGAGACTGAAATATGTAAATGTAATGTTTTATCCAGTTTTACCGTTGACCTCAAGCGCACCCTGCCTAGAGCTGTAGGTATCTGCGGATTAATCTGCTCGACGATGCAATGCTGTTCCTCCGTCGCGTCGCTGCTCGCGTGATCTGCCGTCATTGGATGAACCGCCTATTGTATATGATAATGAGACGGCGTTTGTCGCGCGACGGATCCGCGACCAATACTTACCTGCGTCTGCGTTGCTTCCGTTTCGCATTCGCGTAGTCGCGTCTGACTGTTCAGAGTATTATCACTAATGTACTCGTAAATAGAGGTTTTCGTAGTCCCTTCAATCATAAGAAACGAAAGTTTCATTTGAGCTTTTACTAAAGATTAGATTTGATAAATAATAATATGCAACTTCTACATAAAAGTGACAATTAGGTTTAATTGAATAACATTCGAAGCAAATTCATAATACCTAATTTGTTTTCTTCCAGGCATCAGCTCGTTCCCAGTAGCGACCAACGGTGCTCCACTGCCCAATGTAAGAGAGCTCAGTCTAAGGCTGTTCCCAGATCGACAGCTGATTGATCCATTGAGAACCCTGATTACCCAGCAGTGGGGCCAGATCATAACTCACGATATGTCGCTAACGGCCGGTGTGGCGCAAACTCGTGAGTAACCATGTTAACTATGTAATCTGTAATAATGTTGCTTAAGTTTCATGAAACATCCCCGATATGTTTCCGACAGCTTCCATATTTAATACTTTTTTCAATGAAACATCTAATGACGTAGTTGTTTATATTCTGTATTGTTGAATAGATTCTGTATTAAGTAATATCTTTAGTACATTTTAATTTCTTTAGTCACACCAATCTCCTACGGCGAGAATCGTTTGAGGTTTAAAGTTGATTTACTTAAATTAATCAAAAATACTAAGCCCTAGGTCTCAATGGCTCACCTAATGTCATAGTTGCCCTAAACACATAGAAAATTAAAAATCTACAACATTTGATACATGACACAGTAGCCCTAGCCCGAAAAACTGTCGTTGTAGTAACTTTATCGTTATCGTTTTATTTATATGAAAACCAGAGCAAACGCCTCTTTCAATCGTATAAGGAACTGAAATTCAATACATATTTGACAGAAGCACTTTGACAGCTTTTGACGGACGGTATAGTTTACTTTTCGATTACCATTACGATAGTTTTTGTGCCAGGGCTACAGTACTGTTGGAAATGTAATTTCATATCTTATAATATCGGTAGACACCCAGAGGGGTTACTACTCGTATTTCATAATCGGACAGCGTTTGTAAATTTGGTATATTAATTAAATTTTGAACTAATTCGTCTTGACTTAGTAACTTCTCGACGTCCGATTATAATGGCTATTAGCTTTGATGAATAAATTATAAAATAATCCTCTTACGTGCAGACATAAGTATCTTTTAGAATCTAATATCATGCTTCTAGAATCAGAATGCCTATGCCCAGCAGTGGGCGTCGTTCGGCTGAAATGGAGTATAATTATTATCTTTTAGCTCAGCAACCACAATATAATTTATGACTTACTCTCCAATCTCACGGTATATTAGACACATGAGTGACGAGCGTATTGTTAGAGTTGCGTCACGCTTCTTCTTTATTAAACAATGACCGTGTTAAGGCGATACTCGGAAAAAATGTGCTGAAGCGAGATAGCAATGAGAAAACGACGCGCGCGGGAGCGAGACCGATTTTGCAGATTAGGCAAAAAAAACACAAAATCACTTCGTATTAAAAAACTACAGCGATTAAAAAAAATGCTTCTATACGATCCTCAATATTATTGGTGTCCACTAATTTAACCAATTTCCAATAGTGTAAGTAACCCCATTTAAGAATAATCTTCACTTTTCGTATTTTTTAGAGGTCTTTTCGAAAATAAAAAGTGTCGAGGCAAAATCATAAAATCGTGTTTTTGAAACTATACGATTCTAGATAAAGGTATGAAGAAATATGGGATGTACGTGAATGAAAGACGAGTGTTAACAACGGACTGGTTTATTTTCTAGAATGTAGGTACTACATTAACCACCACCAATACACGCACACAACGACATTTAGGCTTGCATCGCCTCATTTCTCCCCCTTAAATCCCTAAATACACATATATAAAATTTAAATATTATAAGGTTGATTGGCTCGACGACGGACCGCACGCAGTGCACGAGCCGACCCGGCCGGTGGTGAGGATGACGTTTCCCTGGAACGGGTCACCGGCGCAGGTGCCCCCGACTCAATAGGATTGGAGGACGTCGCGCTGCCGATTTCTTTGTCCGACAATTTTGTACAGTTATCGTCATCCATACCACCGGACGCGTCTTCGAACATGTCATCTTCGGCTGCCTCACTAAGTTCCTCCGTGCCCGACTCCCTATCTTTGCCCCCCGGTACAATGCTGGTGCGCGACAGCGAGTATCTATTTCGTTGAACCGCAGGCAGTAATTGATCAGCGTGTCTGCGCCATTCTACGCCCTTTCCTATATCCACCCTGTACGATACCGGTCCCGTAACTTTGACAATTCTACCAGCTGCCCACTTGTCCCCCTTCGTGGTGTAGTCGCGAGCTAGTATTTCGTCACCTATTTGATATTGCGGCTGTGCGCCGCCCGCGCGCTCGACTCGGCGCTCTTGCGCCGCGCGCACTGTGGCCGCCACGTCCGGCTTCAGCGCGTCGAGTCGGCCGCGCAGGCGTCGCCCCAACAGTGCCACCGCTGGGGACACGCCAGTAGTGGCATGTTCACAGTTTCTATACTGAAATAAAAACTTACTTATCGCTGTGCTCACGTCTTCCCCCTCGAATATCGCCCTCTTTATGGCTTTTTTAACAGTTTTCACTGCATTCTCTGCGGCGCCGTTACCTTGCGGCCTATAAGGTGCCGAAGTGACATGTTTTACACAGTTTTTCTCACAATACTCCTTAAATTCAAACGATGAAAATGGTGGGCCGTTATCAGTCACGAGTTGCGATGGTAACCCGAAACGTGCAAAAATACTGCAGAACGCTTTAATCGTCAAACCCGCATTCGTACCTCTCATAGGTACTACCTCGATCCACTTAGAGTGGGCATCGACTAAAATCAAATAACGTGTGCCAGCACAATCCGCGAAGTCTGCATGTAACCGTTGCCACGGGTGCAGCGGGAACTCCCACGGGTGGAGTTGGGCTCGCGGGGCCGCGTCCCTGACCGCCCTGCACGCGTCGCACCTTCTACACAGATCCTCTATCTCGTTGTCCAAGCTAGGCCAGTATACATAGTTACGAGACAAATTTTTCATTTTGTTCATGCCCAAATGTCCTTCGTGGATTTCTGCTAGCACCTGATTACGTAGTTTAGTTGGGACTACCATTCTGTATTTATACATCAAACAGTTCTGGTTTACTGTAAGATCCGTTCGTCTAACAAAATACGGTTTCTCATCATCGCAACTCGGTCCTGAGGCGGGCCACCCAAAAAGTACATAACCTTTAATTCTACATAACAAGCTGTCTTTTTCTAATTCTTTAGCCATGTCTCTACAACTAACGGGTAAACATTCTTCTACAATATTTAAATATTCGATGGTGTCTGACACCGGGCCTTCTTGAGAGAGCGGTAACCTCGACAAAGCATCGGCCGGACCGTTGTCCGCCGATCGTACGAATTCTATGGCAAAATCGTATGCCGCCAAACGTGCTGCCCATCGCTGCAGACGGCTCGCCGCGGTTTGTGGAATCCCCCCTTTTTCCCCAAAAATATGAGATAGCGGTTGATGGTCGGTGCGCAGTGTAAATCGCCTACCATATAAATATTGATGGTGTTTTGTGACCCCAAACATAATGGCCAGAGCCTCTTTGTCAAGTTGGCTGTAATTTCGTTCCGGTGCGTTCAAAGTTCGCGACACACAACTGATCGGGCGCTCAACGCCCCCATCGTACCGATGCCCCAACACAGCGCCGAGCCCGTACGCGCTACTGTCCACCGACAACACCAACTCGCGGCCCTCCTCGTAGTGTGCTAACACTCGCTCGCTCAGAAGGGCCCCCTTTGCTTTTAAAAAGGCTTGCTCACAACGCGGATCCCATTTCCATCTAGTTTCTTTTTTTAATAAATTGTGTAAAGGTTGTAATAATGTGCTTAAATTTGGAATAAATCGCCCATAATAATTTAACATACCTAGGAAGCTTTTAAGTTGAGATACATTTTGCGGTCTAGGGGCATTCGAAATGGCTTCCAGTTTATTTGGGTCCGGTCGCAATCCATCCTTGTTTATTATAAACCCTAAATATTTAACATCATCTTTAAGGAAGGAACATTTACTCAACTTTACTGTTAGGCCCATATTTCGCAACCTTTCGAGTACTGCCCGTAAATTTTTAATATGTTCACCCTTATTGGGCCCCGTAACACAAATATCATCTAAGAACACGACGCAACCTGGCACTCCTCGCAGCGTTTGTTCCATCAACTTTTGAAATTTTTCCGGCACGCACGACAACCCGTACGGTGTCCGGCGATACGCGTAGGTTCCTATATGTGTAGTTATCGCGGTGTACGCTTGCGAGTCGTCTGTTAATAAACACTGCTCGTATGCGTGGCGAAGATCGATTTTCGAAAACTTATCACCACCGCTAAGGTTTGCAAATAATTCGTCTATGTGTGGTAACGGATAATAGTCCCGTTTTAATTTTGGATTAATGGTAACCTTGTAGTCGCCACATATGCGAATCTCCCCGTTTTGTTTTACTACGGGGACAATCGGAGTGCCATAATCTGAATAATCAATACGGTAAATAGATCCGTCGGCTTCGAGTCGAGCTAATTCTCGTTCAACGCGTGCGCGCAGTGCCAGGGGGACGGGGCGCGCGCGAACGTAAACCGGTTCCTTATCAGTAAGGTGCAGTCGAATTGGTTGCTTGCATGTACCTAACTTGTCATTGAATACTTCGGGGAACTCGCTACACAATCTGTTAACAAATCCATCGTCCGTGATTTCATTGAGCTTAATTTGCGTAATTTTCAATGCGCGCATCCACTCCCTTCCTAATAACGGTCGTGCCCCGCCCTTAATAATGTAAAGCCTTAATGCCTTAGCAAATACTTCACCCAAGCTAGCGTTAACCTCAATGAAACCGAGACAGCCGATCTGTGTACCTGAGTAACATCTTAATATCAAATTATCTGGCTTTATAATCTTATTTGCAAACAATTTTTGATACATTTGTTCACTTATTGCCGAAATACGACTACCTGTATCTATCTCACACGTGATTTTATGCTGATCTACGGACAATTCTATAAAATATGGTTTGTTACCTTGTGCCGACACCTCAATGTTGAACATACCGTCGTCGTCGTCCGAATCCTCACTCACATAATTTTGATAACCACTATTACCGCCAGAACGCACTCGCCTACACATCACTTTCAAGTGGCCTTTCTGCCCGCACTCGTCACAACTATAATTTTTGAACCGACATCTATCTGCTGGATGAGCCTTTCCGCAGCGCCAGCAGGCGCGTGACCGGTGGTCCGCAGCGGCTGCGCCCGCTCCGCCGCCCGCTGCGCCGGCCGCCGCCGACGCGGGCGCGCGTGCTGGCGCCCGGCGGCCCCGCGGCTGCTGCCCGCCCGAGGCGCCCGCGCCGCCGCCGCCGCCGCTCCGTGCGTAGTGCAGGCCCTCGCCCGCCTCACCACCCGTAGCTCCCGATGAGTCCGCCGTTAACCCAGCCGCCGCTGCTCCCGTTGCGCCGCTCACCTCCGCATGTTTCTCTGCTGCCTCCAAAGCGAACGCCAGCTCAACGGCCTCTTTGTACTTTATTTGCTTCTCCGCAAAAATTCTTGACCGCATCATGTCACTGGCCAATCCCGACACAAACTGGTCTCTTAAATTTTCTTCGAGTGTTGCGCATGTGTTACTAGCGCACTTTCCGAAATTACAAGTACTAGCCAAGTGTTTCAACGCTTGCAAATATTCAGCCAGGGGCTCGGCGGGGCGCTGCCGACGCAACCGAAACACGTGGCGCTCGGCGATCTCCGACCGCTGGGGTTCCAGATGCTCCGTTACCAAAGTCACTAATTCCTCATAGGTTTTGTCTTCCGGAAATGTAGGTGAACAGAGGTCACACATTAATGAGTATGTGGCTTCACCCACGATTGTAATTAACAATGGTACCTTACGGTCACTTTCGATCTTGTTTAACACCATGTATTGATTTACGCGACGAATATACGCGGGCCATTGTTTAGAATTTATATTAAATGGTTCTAGTTTACCAATAGACATATTTGCACTTTGCACGCTCACTATGATCGCAAATAACAAAAAAAAAAATCCCGTTCTCGTCGCCAGTGGGATGTACGTGAATGAAAGACGAGTGTTAACAACGGACTGGTTTATTTTCTAGAATGTAGGTACTACATTAACCACCACCAATACACGCACACAACGACATTAAGGCTTGCATCGCCTCAAAATATATATCTTATTACCAGATTTTTAACAACTGTAACCATCCTATAGTTTTAAATCAAAAAGTCCATATTTTTCCGAGTAGCGCCTTAACAAGGCGACTGTACAGAATGCAGTGTTAGGACAGTTTATTTGGATTGCATTTGATTTATTAAAAACGTAGATTACGTAATGCTTATTTTATTTAAATGAGAAGCTGAGGCTTTCTACTCACATATGTGCGAGTCGGCATGTTCGGTTCGGCAATTTTTGCATTCATTGCGCGCTCGCGACAGACGCCTAAGCAATAGTATGTGAAGAACCAACTAATGCACAATTCGCCCCCGAATAATGTGTGTAGCAACCCTGACATGACCGGTGGACCATATATTATGGTCTTCCTATAAGATATAAGTTTTGTTTTATTGATTATGGACTACAATACAAACTACTTACATACTATCGTAACTATTATATAATATACAAGAGATATGGGGTATGTATCATAATAACTACGGTCGTTTCGACTATGGCCGAAATAACTATGGTCAAAAGATCTACTGTTCAAGATAACTATTGGTTGTTACACCTATTTTTAAAATAACTACTTAATGTACGAAATCACTACTGGTCATCTCACTTACGATCAACTCACCTACGGTTATTTTACATACGGTTGATTGAACTACTGGTCATTTCACTTACGGTCAACTCATCTACACGGTTTATTAAGTTTAAAAATAGTGACTCATGTACAGACACGAGCAATAATATTATGTATATGTCGCAGCGTGAGGCAACCGATCCAGCGACGTTATATACAATACAACATAAAATTTTGTCACACTGTAGCGTTCCAAAAGAAAACGATCAGTGTCACAGAAGTCATTCAATATTGTAATATGACATAGTCCTATGTTGTATACATATTATTGCTCGTGACTGTACTGCTGATAGGTGCGAGGAGCGAAGCGACGAGCATTTTAGGTTTTCATGAACGCGAAGCGAGCGTGCCGCGGCAGCGGCCGGCGAAGCGCCAGAAGCGACTTTAGACATATTCCCATTTCCTATTAAACTGAAGTAGGGGGTAGGGGAGGTGTATAAAGTCGATTCTGGCGCTTCGCCGGCCGCTGCCGCGGCACGCTCGCTTCGCTCGCTCAGCTCGCGCGGCGTTTTGGTCACTGTTCTAACCTAACCTAACCTGAAACGTCTGTTACATTTTGTTGTGTGGCGGGGGGCTTCACCCCCCGAAGCCCCTTGGCGGGGGGCTTTGCCCCCCGTCCCCTCTTCTGTTTTTCCCAAAATATATAAATGAACAAAAAAAATTTTTTTTTATATGTCTATCGGATGCCTCCTAGGTATCTCCGGTCCGGGAGTACCATAGGGGATCGAACATTTTGTTAGATTTCAGCTATGACGCACCGTTTTCGAGATATTTTCATTTTTATAAAATTCTTTCTTGAAATTTTACATGTCCCCGCTCCATACTAAAACAGTCAAAAATTTTATAAATCCTATCTCCATACAAAATCAGTTGAAAATTTTCTAAGTCCTGCACCCCCTTTGCAACACCTTAACTAAAAAAACAATCCAACGCGCCCAAATCCATTTAATAAACTTTCCAATTAATAAGCTTGTTGTAGGCGAGTCGTTCATAGTCGAAACAACCAGTAGGTGAAATGAACATTAGGACAATCGTCTGTTAGTTGAATCAACTGTAGTTCAATCAACCGTAGGTGAAATGAACAGTAGTTGAGTCGTTCAATAGTCATTATGAAAATATGTGAATCGATCGTAGTTATTTCGACCATAGTCGTAATGACCGTAGTTATTATGATACATACCCGAGATGTGTAGTAAAGTTGGAAAAGGTCTACTTTAGGAAATTTGTGAACAAAACAAGTACCTAGTCCATTCTTTCCTCTAATGAACATTAAAGGTGATTATAGTTTCACAGAAATAATATTATTTTTCAGCGTGTTATGGCGATCAAAAATGTTTACTACAAGCTGGTACTGAATCAAAATTATTTGGTTTTTGTTTGGTTTTTATGAGTGTGTGTGTCTGGTTTCTACAGCTCATCCATATTCTAAAATACTCTGATTTGATATGAGTCTAAGGATGATTTGGCAAATGTCAATTGAGGGATATTTTTAACGATGTCTGATGTTTTGTACTTTTGTGTTTTGTTGTGTATTTGTTTTTGCGCTTTCGGTTCTCTGTTTTATAAGTGCTTTCAAGGTTTTTTGTTTCAGTAAAAACTTTGTGTGTGTGTGTGTTTTCATACTAATCCACTTATTACATAAAATTATCGATTCTCATGTTGAAAGTCCACATTATAATAACAGAAACTTAATTTAGATTAACAAAAAAAATATTTATTGTGCTCGAATTCATATACTTCCTCATAATATAATATAATGTAATGTGAAAGTGAATGGAGTTTTGGTAAAGATAATAAATAAATGCTTCATCAAAGAATAAGAACAATAGCTAATCTTATTAGTGAAATAAACAATATTACTTCTATTATACTATTTTTGGCAATACGAGTAAAATAAAACAAAACCTTATGTTCTTGAACGGTATGTTTGTAATTGATAGTCCATTGCTATTATTACTGACTGGTACAGTTAATACTAATTGCAACTGTAAGAAAAACGGGTAATGTAAAAAAAAACTGTGTTCTCTAGACAAGGACACCATCAGCTGTTGCAACGACAACGGCCAGTTGTCACGTGACGCCACCACCAATCCCACTTGCGCACCCATCCTGATCCCACCAAACGACCCCGTGCACGGTCCCCAGGGAACCCGTTGCATGAACTTCGTGAGGACTGGCAGTACCAGGTCAAGAGGATGCTCCGCGCTGAACGCTCCAGCTGAACCGGTGAGTAAAGTGGTCTTCTTAGCAAGTCAACGGCAAAAACTAAATTGTTGCAGCACAGATCTTGGCAACTTTGACAGCCTTATCGGTAGCTGCCAATAGATCATCCCGACAAGCACATCCCATAGTTATAGTGGTGGTTATTTTCATTAAGAATAAACTAGCGTTCAATGACTTTGGGAGTGTGACGTGCATATTTTTAGTAATTTTTTGTTTCTTATACCAATATCAAAGTTGCACGTGGAATGTATAACCTTTATTGTGGTTGAATATGCAGCGAGCGTAGCAAGCGAGAGCAGCGCAGTCACGGCGAAAAGAAGTTATTTAATCTTATGTTGGTTTTATTGTATAAGTACTATATATCGTTATATGGCACGTTATATGGACTTATGAACTTATTGTTTGTCCTTTTTGAGAATTATTGAGCGGTTTTTGGGCTATTTTTGAAAATGATATTTGACCTCTCCATTGACGTAAAAATCATTGCACAGATGCAAAAAGTTCCTCATGTATGGACATGCTAAATAACGCTGTATATTTATCAACTTTTCCATGACACAGTTTCTTGATGACATTTCCATGGGCTTAGATAATTGGTGTAATAGTATAGTAAGAAATAATATAATAATGTGTGAATATTTGTTTCTTTATTTAAAAAATCAACTGAAAAGATTTTTACAAAACCTTAGAAGAAAGATTGTATTAAGGCAAGCCGAAAAACACTGTGCGACATTGCCGCATGCTACATATTGTGGCGTAGGTACGTCATTTTGTGGTATGCTACATAGGTATCCAACATTTGCGGCATGCGGCATGCGGCAGCTTATGTCAAAAATATTACATGGAATCTATAATGTTTGGATACAAGCTGCGACAGTCTACCATATGACGCAAGGTGTTGACGTGCCGCACGACTCTTGCAACAATGTGCGACATTTTTAATTTTGTAGCATGCTGCCTTGTGGCATGTCGCAATGTCGCACAATGTGTTGCTTCGGCGTAAATGAACCCTTCGTAAAGCATACAGGTAGGAACATAAAAAACCTCCACGTGAACAAACATGCTCACAGTATCATAGATTATTTTGTATCACGTTGACAAAGTTCAGAGCATAATCAAAGGTCTCCTCCACAGATAACAACAGTAACAGCATACATGGACATGTCACTCGTATACGGTAGCAGTGCAGTACAGGCCGCGCCCATCCGTGCCTTCCAGGGAGGCCGACTGGTGACGATACTGAGGAACGGTCGCGAATGGCCCCCACAGGACCCCAACGTCACCCTCACGTGCGAGTCTGCTCAGTCACCAACTGAACCTTGTTACTTGACCGGTAAGATTCAATTTGATAATCAAATCATAATTAATAAGTGTTGAAAGTCTAGGTTCCGTCTTGATATTCCTATAAAAAACATAGGTTTACATGCGCTTTGGTTAAAACCACCCAGACCCTCGTAGAGCCTTTTATTCAGATTTGACTGGGGTGCTGAGTGCTGCAAGGGAAAGCGCAATCTTAAGAACCGTCTGACTCTGAAAAGACTCTGCTAACGGAGTCTAACATGCCGTTTTGTGTGTCTAAACAAACACATTCCCCTCACTTTAATAAATAATGTGCACCGGTGCCTTAAAAATTGTAACAATAAAATACTAAGACAACCTTACCTCAAAAACACCTTAAGATACCTTATGTCAAAAATTGTTTCTATTTTCGATCTTCGTCCACACACTCTACCTTGCGTTCTACTTTAAACCTTGCCAGAAATACCGCGTCACACTTACGACCACTTATTATATTCCTTTTCCGTGCATGCCGTTCGCTTGTGGAACGCGCTTTAAAGGCTCAGACTCTGCCTGCCTAGCATGACCATCATTATATTACGTGATATGATATGATACGTCATGCTTTCTTGCTTACCCCACTAAGGTGTAAGCAAGATATATAAGCTCTTTATCATGTGCGTCAATAGTCGATAAAAGCCGCTCATGCTAGGCCGGCTGGAGTCCATTGGTTATCAAGTTTAAAGTCGTTTCCTCTCTCTTTCACCTAATTTATAATATTATCTAAGTATGTATCTCCTTTAGTAATTATTATTTTAAGTTTATACTTACTTTTACTCCATAATTTTATTTTATTTTTTAGCACCCATTCCCCTATTATCCCATTTATTTATTTCTTTCACCCAAGGTTGCATGGAAGAAATTGCTATACCTATAGCAATAAGGCCGCCTAATTGTGTGTTTTTCTTTTTCTTTATACTTGTTCGTGTTTTTATCGTGTGCACTAAAGTTTATTTGATTTGAAGACAAACTAATTAAAACTGCTATTGGTATTAACAATTTATTCCGTTGAGCTACATTGAACTAATGGAAAAGTACGCTAAATTGTACAAGAGATTTTTTTAGCATTTCTTAACTAAAGGGTGCAAATTATAGACGCCGATACACATTTGCTATGCTATTTTCATCACAATTGTCTCAAAAGGCTACAACAGCACTCGCATCGCAAGTATGCAAAATATGGCGACGCCATTTTTAACCGAAAAAGGCGAAGCCCAAAAAAAAGCACGAACCACGATAAAAAATCTGACAGTGTCAGATTTTTTAAAATGCCAAAAAGCATATTCACATTTGCTAAATGCGTGCTTTTTTAGTTTGCCTTGAAATAGCACTCCAAAAAAGTAATTTTAAAAAACACATGTAAACCAGCCATCACTCAAAATTTTTGCATTGATTGTGAACGGTATTCACGGTTGTGAACTGATCAAAAGGAAGTACGAGTAGGAGGTAGGTACTTCAACTTGCGAAAAGCGGATTGGTGTCGAATTTTCTTTGAGAGTAGTGTTATCAAGTTGGTATACTCCGAAATGTAGGAGAGGCTCTTTGTGTTTAATTTAGATCAATATGGAAAGTCATTTTATTCTATTTTTGAGCAAAAATCGTAATTACATTTAAAAATATCTTGTCAGCTTGACCTCTATGACATAGATATTTGAGTTCACAGACAGGGGCTAACCTATCACTAACAGCGGCTTCTTAATTACATTTAAAGAGAAATCTCTAAGCAAAAATGTTTATAAAAGCCTTCTTTGTCTATACTATCTATACTAATATTATAAAGAGGAATGATTTGTATTTTTGTATGTAACGAATAAACTCAAAAAGTACTGGACCGATTTAGAAAATTCTTCCACCGTTAGAAAGCTACAGTCTTCCCGAGTGACATAGGCTATATTTTATCCCGATATTCCCACGGGAACGGGTACCACGCGGGTGAAACAGCGGGCGGCCGCTAGTTGGAGATAAATAGTGATATGAAACAAAAGTTAGTATAGCTGGGATCCAATTCCTACAATATCCAATTCCTCACTAAATTCACATGAAACAACTTAATTACCTATTTTGTGATCAAAATTTCGCGCAAACTGTTAAGGACTGCGTATTACTAAATCATATTATTTTTTTATTATTATTTTAAATTCGCAGGTGACATTCGGACAAACCAGAGTCCTCATCTCGCCATCCTCCAGATCCTTCTGTTGCGTGAACACAACCGCATAGCCGACACCCTCGGAAGCCTCAATCCTCAGTGGGATGACGAGACACTGTACCAAGAAGCAAGACGCATTCTTATTGCTGAATGTCAGCACATCAACTACTATGAGTACCTTCCTCTTCTGTTGGGTGAGTATTCTTTATGACTAGCTGTTGCCCGCGACTTCGCTTACGTGGAAATTTTGATGTGTACATACGTGTGAGAACTGAATGTGATCAATATGGGTGATGATGAGGCATCCTTTTCGGCGTTAGCTTAACGAATGGAACATTCGAAAGAAACATTTTTAGGCTATTAAACTTTTCCTATACCTACCTACAAATAGAACATTGTAACGCTACACAAATTTTCTTGCTATCAATGAGTTCGCCCTTCTTCTGTTAAGAGTGCTTTATTTATTATTGTTTTTGTGATTAAGGGGCTTTTTAGTTTCTGTGGTAACTATTACGGTCGTTGCGACCAGCAATATTATATCATTGTGAATCGTCTCTTAGTTATAGACTAGGGACACCATTAGCCAGGAAGCTTCCATGAAGTCCTGAAGTAATATAACTCATTACCTATTTTGAATATCGACATATCAGCCGTATAGCCCACATTCTACGTGAGTGTCGTTCAACTCAACTAAGGGTTGACGCCCGAGCTATCTTTCCCACTCGAGCAAATAACTTTCACGAACATAAGAAAAACGAGAGCGAACTTGGATTTTTAACTAGCCTGCCAATCGTGGGAGCCAAGGCTTTGCAAATTTTTAATTAATGATCAGACTAACTATTTTCAGCATCGGCTTGGATGATTTTATTTTGACTATCGTTAAAAAAAATCTGGGTAGTGTTTTTAAACGAAATGCCAATTAACCACCTCCGTGGTCTAGTGGTATACACCACCGGTATCGGACCCAGAGGTCTCGAATTCGATCACCATCTTATCTAAATCGGTCTCCACAGCAACGATGCTAACAACATTGTTGTGTTCCGGCAATTAGAGATAGGATAGCCAGTTCCTCAGTGATTGAGGATTCCGACTTCAGCTTTATCTTCATTTATGGTGTTATGAAGGCCAAGTGGAAAACACTACCCAGTTGTGGAAAAAAAATAACTTATTGAATATTGTAATACAAAGTTGAAAAGTGCCTAAACTTGATTTCCTTTTACATTGTTGCATTAAACGGGCAGAATTATTAGGCTAGAAATGTGTTGTGTTTTGAGACACAAGTAAGTAGTGATGTAATTCCAGGTAATAGAGTGAATGTCCCTTTACATTAGATTGTAAGCTTCAAACACAGCTCTAATTAATCTAGTTATGAACATGACGTTTACAAGTAGATACAAAATAACGTGTAAGGGAGGTTAGCAGAAGATAACTTCAGAGTCATTTGCAAGTAATTCCAGTCGGTGCCTTACTTGATTACGTATGCCGATCATAAAGTCGTCACAATTAAGTTACATCTATGTTAATAGAAAGCTTACATAACTTTAGTATCTTGTCATACCATCTGAAAGACTTGTTAATTAAGACTCAACGTTGGTTAACGCGACATGGTAACTTAGCTCCTTCTGTGTTTGACAGTATTGTAGTCTAAAGTCTATTCGCCGGGAGTTGATAAGGACAGGGTTTCTTAACTCATCAGTAATTGCGGCTCGCTAGTTATTTAAGGCTGCGATATGGTATTTTAAATTATGGATTACTCGCAAATCACAAGTACTTAAAATTTGGAAATAATATATATATTATTTTACAGTTACTTATCTATTGCTTCCGGCCGTTTTTTTCGATTGGTGATATTTTATTGTGTCAAATAAAATCCCAAACATCCGTCTAATATCCATCCGTATATTTTTCATTAACTAAAACTAAGTATATTGCAAGTAATAGGATATTTGGATTACGATTAGACAGATGTTTGGACTAGATAAATAACTGTAAAATGACATATATATTTTTTTCCAAATTTTAAGTACTTGTGATTTGCAAGTAATCCATAATTTAAAATACCCTATTTTGGGGAATGCCAGCCTTAAAAAGAGAAAATGGCAAATGGCCTCCGCGTCCGCTCACCCATTCGAGCCGCCTTTGATAACAACTGCGTGCATCTTAAGCTAATATTACACGGTTCAACCAAATTGATTTACTTAGGTTGAAAGGCGCAGAAACACATGCGCTATGTTTTAAACATATAATCAGTGGTGAAGTCGGATCTTAGCTTGTAAAGATTTAACTATTAAACTTAAAAAAATTCACAGGATATGACAACATGGTGAAGAACAAACTCATCTACCCAGGAGTGCATGGTTACGTGAACGACTACAACCCCAGCGTGGACCCTTCAGTGCTCGATGAGCACGCGACGGCTGCCTTCAGACATTTCCACACTCTGATCAGAGGATTTTTGAAGTAACTAAAATAGTGCAGTAATTTTATATTTAAATTAGGAATCCTTATTGATATTATAAAATGTGAAAGTGTGTTCGAATGTTTGTTTGTCCGTTTTTCACGTCAAAACGTAGATTAACGTGGTTTTTTGGTATGGGGATAGTCTGGAAGCTGGAGCGTGACATGGGCTTCTTTTCTCTCGGAAAAATATCATATCACCGCGGGATAACGTCATGTGTGTAATCACTACATTACGTTACATACCTACATGACAAGATTGCATACCGGAAGTTAAAATAATGTTTTTCAACCTAAACCAACTTATTTTCTCTGAATGAAATAAATGTCGATAGTTTTTTGCAGCATGATACTGATCATTCCATACAACATAATTAACAATCAAATCATTCCACAGACTGTTCTCAGAAGCCAGAGCATTGTTGGGCACAGTGCGTCTCAGTGATTGGTTCAACCGACCGCTGATTCTTGAGCTCAGCACTGCTTTCGACGATCTGGCTCGAGGACTCACTGTACAGGCGCAGGACTTCAGCGATCAGTTCTGGGATAGCGAAATAACGCAGTTCCTTTTCAGGTAAGTTTCAAGAGTGGATATAATAAGCGTAGTAGTAGAAGAGACCAGTAGAAGAGCGTAGTAGAAGAGCGTAGTAGAAGAGCGTAGTAGAAGAGCGTAGTAGCAGAGCGTAGTAGAAGAGCGTAGTAGAAGAGCGTAGTAGAAGAGCGTAGTAGAAAAGCGTAGTAGCAGAGCGTAGTAAAAGAGCGTAGTAGAAGAGCGTAGTAGAAGAGCGTAGTAGAAGAGCGTAGTAGAAGAGCGTAGTAGAAAAGCGCACTTCCAAAGTGCGCTCTTATTTCATATCGATTCCTGTCATTTTTGGCGTAAGATAGCAAGAATCGTAACCTTATTCTCCGTTTAAAAAAAATTAGGTGCGTTGGCTTTTACTTCGTGAGGCGTCATCTAGAGGTACCTACCTATTGTTGATCGAAGAATGCCCTAAACGTCCGGTTTATAAATGACATTAAAAAAATAATAAATACCTACTTTGTGTTTTTCTATTCTCGTGTTTCACCCGTACAGTTAATATTATCTGTGCAATCTGTACATACAGCATCCTTAAGACTTGGTAGCTTGCAGTGTACCAAGCTGCAATAAAACGATCAATTTGTGTTGTCAAAATTAAGTATGTGTAATCCTTCGATCAACAATAACACCTGGGTCTAGATACTTAGTTGGAGTGACAAACACGGCTGAGTAAATAAGTATACGCCCACTTGAGCCACTTGCGCGTATATTTATAAGTATATTTCCTGTCATACTGACCTTATTCATGACTTTTTTCTCCTTTTAAAGGTGCCATAATATAATTATAGAATTTTGATTTAGTTCGTGAGCCTTCATCTACTTAGTACTATTGTTGATCGAAGGTTTCATTAACCTTTGTGATCTTTTTTAAACCAGGGTCTTTTTTAATGGCCCATTTTTTATGTAAACAAAGCACTTGAGTGCGCGGCTATCGCTATCCCGAACATATGGTTATACTTAGGCCGTCTTTGGTTACATTTATGATAAACTGACTAACAAGGCTATAAGCTAAAACTGTTTTGACAGTTTTACGATATGTTTTGTTTTTATAATGGTCGTTCGAACTTGACCTTTGAGTAAACAAAGAACAATAGTGCAGTCCATGCGATATATTTTTTTTTCACATTAGTTATCGATAAAATAACATATATAAAGTATATATATTTAGAATCTACATGGAAAAACCTATGTGATAAGAATATAATATACGGAAAAAAAAATTTACTTTATTTTTTGAAATTTTCAAAAATGTAACTACTTCCGGTTTAAAAAAAAAACGAAATTAAATGTTTTTTATTTATTTTTTCTTCTGGATCACATATTATAGTGTATTTTTATAGTACGACGAGTTTATCTCTCTTTTGAACATCGAAAACCGCATACAAAACATATAAAAATAGCTATACAAAAAAAAACAATTGAGTGAAAAATATATTAAAGTGATAAATTGGGCAGTATATACGCGCCTGGTCGTTGAGAGGAGCTTTTATTATAATTTAAATACAGACTTTTCGAGATTTAAAGAGAAATTATCCTTCAACAAGTAAGCACTTTGCTACAAATCTATTATCCCTTTTCGTTTGTACATACTTGCATTGAGTTCCAGCAACTGACAAGTGGGCATGAGAGTGTGTTTTGTGGGAGCTGTCATTTACTTACGATTTCGTCCTTGGATTATACACGCTTTATTGAGAGTCCTTTATGAGTAAATAACGCAAGAACCCTTTCAATGATAGTTTGTGCAACAAACATTATATTTGCGTATCATCGTTTTATCTATGTTTGGTATTCCATATGTTGAATCGGTTGAAAATTACATTGTGTCATAAGATTGTTGCAGTAATCAAGCTCTTATTGAAATACGTATTATCGTTTAAACGTAAAAGCTTCTTATAGATCTATATATGTAAATTACAAAATCGACTAAATCTCGATAAAAAAAAACTGAAAAACTTCGTGATGATTTTAAATAACAAGTTATTGCTTATTTTTTTTTATTGCTGAATTGTTTAAATTTTCATGAAAGATTCCATTCGTACCGGTGATTTTCCTAACAACACTTGTCGGTCTAGAATAAGCATAAATTTAATCTTAAGAGATTTTTTGAATAACTGTGTATGTTGCAGTATGAATAGTATGATAGAGAGTATATAAAGCCGTTATTTGGCTATATCCTTAGAGATATACTGAATTATATACCGTAACATAGTTATACGAAAGCTATTCATTACTATCTTACGGCCGCAATCTAGTAATATGATTACCTGACCAAATCAATCTAGTTAAATAGTTATAAATCTATATATATAAAATTCAAAGTCCTGACTGACTGACTGACTGACTGACTGACTGACTGACTGACTGACTGACTGACTGAGATATCAACGCACAGCCCAAACCGCTGAACCTAGAGACTTCAAATTTTGCACATAGATACGTTATACAGTGTAGGCATTCACTAAGAAAGGATTTTTGGAAATTCCACCCCTAAGGGGGTGAAATAGAGGATGACAGTTTGTATGAAAGTCCGTCAGTTTTGAAGTTAGGATCTTTAAACAATGTATTTAGGCTGGCAATTGAAAATTAAGATTTACCTGTGTCAGCGTTTTTGACAATTCCACCCCAGAAGGGGTGAAAAGGGGAATGAAATTTTGTATCTGGAAAGTCCTTCATTAAATTTATTATTTAGGCTTATGGTCGGAGAGTAAAATAAATAAGCAAAAACATGTTTCGTATTTTTTCGAAAATCAACCCCTTAGAGGTTAAATGAGATAAATAAACCAAAAAATCGATATGGATGTCGTTATTGAGGTTTTATGAGATGACGATTGCAAAAATGGCATTCATTTTGATGTTTAACACGCTGAACATAATTCAACCCCTAAAAGGTTGCAATAGGGGTGAAATTTTAAATGAAAAATCAGGGGTAAAATAGACATTTCAACTTGAAACTTTGTAGGCTTACTTCTTAAAACAAATAGGCAACAAATTTCGTAATTTTCACAAAATCAAACCAAGGGGGTAAAATAGGGGATGAATATGTGTATAAAAGTCAGTCACTTTTGAAGTAAGGATCTTCAAATTTTGTATTTAGACTGGCAATTGAAAAATAATATTTTTCTGTGTCAGCGTTTTTGACAATTCCACCCCCGAAGGGGTGAAGAGGGGGATGAAATGTTGTATCTGGAAAGTCCTTCATTAAATTTATTATTTAGGCTTATGGTCGGAAAGTAAAACAAATAAGCAAACACATATTTCGTATATTTTCGAAAATCAACCCCTTAGAGGTTAAATGGGATAAATATACCTAAAAATCGATATGGATGTCGTTATTGGGGTTTTATGTGATGACGATTGCAAAAATGGCATTTATTTTGATGTTTAACACGCTGAACATGATTCAACCCCTAAAAGGTTGAAATAGGGGTGAAGTTTTGAATGAAAAATCAGGGGGTAAAATAGACATTCCAACTTGAAACTTTGTAGGCTTACTTCTTAAAACAAATAGGCAACCCATTTCGTAGTTTTCCGAAAATCAAACCCAGGGGGTAAATAGGGTATAGAAACCTAAATCATCTTAAGTACCCTAAAAGTTCGTGGTACCTTAGCTACTCAGAACTAACTTTTTGGTTGTGAAACAGACACTTATTATTTACTAGCTTCCGCCCGCGACTTCGTCCGCGTGGACATTCGAGACAATACTTAGGGAAATAACCAGGATAAAAAGTATTATATGTTTTAATTTCATAAAAATCCGATTAGCCGTTTTTAAGTTATTAGGCGGGTCCTCCCTCACCAAGTGAGCAGCCTCGTGCGAGGCCCGCCGCACGTGGCAAACGTTCTGCCCCGCGCGAGGCTGCTCGCTTTGTGAGGGAGGACCCGCCTAATAACTTAAAAACGGCTAATCGGATTTTTATGAAATTAAAACATATAATACTTTTTATCCTTGTTATTTCCCTAAGTATTGTCTCGAATGTCCACGCGGACGAAGTCGCGGGCGGAAGCTAGTCTACCATATAATCAAATAAAACAAAATATTGGTTGAAAAATGGAAAATGAAGTATTTAGAAAAAATCGACCCGTCTCACAACTAGCTCCGATGGGACTACTTCATTTTCCATTTTTCTATTATAAAAATTGCATTGTAAATGCAAAAAACTAAAAATTAAAATAATATATTGGTTTTTATTTTTATTATACTATACAGGGTGTTAGTTTAAACAAGGGACATACTCCAGGGGGTGAAAGTACCCATAAATACAAACAACTTTTACTATGGGACAAAGAGCGATATCGCGAAAAAAAAACAGCTGTTCCATACATTTTGGCCCATTCGGTATTGCACTTTTGTATGAAACGGCCGATTTTTTTTTCGCGATATTTAACTAGTAATTTAACTGGTCCCATAGTAAAAGTTATTTGTATTGATGGGTAGTTTCACCCCCTGAAGTATGTCCCTTGTTTAAACTAACACCCTGTATAAGTATCAAAGTACACCTAATCAAGTCTCTCAATCAGCAGGAAGCAACATAATGAACTTCTACGGGTAGCGACCAAATGTTGCCGCCGGGATTCATGTCGAGTCAATAAACCTTAGCTTTAGTTGGCTTTAGATTGTGGATCTTACTGAACCTTATGAAAACCTAAGCTGTTGTGCTATCCATAAAGTTATGATTGATTTGATAGTTTGCTGTTGTTAGAAGTTTGTTGTTAATAAACTTATTTAATAAAGAGGAAAGATTTTCATTTTTGTTCGTATGTTTGTATTGTAATCGATTAACTCATAAACTTCTGGATCGATTTTAAAAATTCTTTCACCAATGGAAAAATGCCTCTGTGGTCTAGTGGTTCACACCACCGATTTCAAACCAAGAGGTCCCGGGTTTGATTTCCAGTGGGGGTACATATTGTAATCGGTTTGGTTGGTGGGAGGACTTGTTCTTAGTCTGCCTGGCTAGCTACCACTATCTTATTTTTGTCTGACGCCATAACAATGATGTTTTCAGCATTATTGTGTTCCGGCAATTAGATATAAGATAGCCAGTTCCTCAGTGATTGAGGATTCTGGGAGTAGTGCGCTTCCACCTTCAGCCTTATCAGTATTTAACATCAAGTAAGATGAAGGCTAAGTGCTACCCCGTTGTATGTAATAATAATTTAACCTGTAAATAAAGCATTTTAAAAAGTTTAATTAAATATTCATATCTAAGCAAATGTCACAATTTCAACAAGAATTCAAGTCAGTGACAAATTATTCTCATCGGAATCTGTAAAAAATAAATTCGATTTACAAAACTGACTTGTTAAATGTTTAACAAAGACTGTAATGAAAAACCAATTCGGAATTAGCTGGGTATCCTTTATACTCCGGAGTTTGTAAAGTAAATTAATTTGCTTGAAAATTGATCAAAAGATTCAACGTTCATTATTAAATAAAATAACTTATTACAACCCCCTCAATAGAGTGTTCATGACGTTCGAAAACAAAGAAAGGTTAAAATTTTGTAATTTTAATTTTCTACGTTTTTAGTAGGATACATAATTATGACTTATAGTTTACTCTTCTTTTATAAAGTCAAGTCAGTCAGTAAAATACTTATCAGGTATGTTTAAGAACTTCTAAGCCAATAAAAAGATGTTAAATTTTATTTGGATTTATATCAATATATAAAATAAGCACGTCTCCAGTAACTAGAATATGGTTTGAATTCGTAGGTCACAATGGTGGGCAAACTTCGACCAGAAACGACCAGAAAGTTTAAGAAGGAAGGTCCAGAAATCTCACTTCGTATTACAAACGTGACCTATTTTATAATGGACCAACTTTAGTTAATACTTATTATAGAAACCCGTCATCAATCTACTTGTACTTCGCTTCTTAAGGTTTTTCGATCAGCTCAGTAGCGCCACCAATGGAAATAAATCAATTACATTTTATTAAAGGCTTAGATTAAAAGTTTCGGTTATTTTGCGCAAATAAAAGA
Source organism: Crambus lathoniellus (assembly GCA_949710035.1). Classification (NCBI taxonomy): domain Eukaryota; kingdom Metazoa; phylum Arthropoda; class Insecta; order Lepidoptera; family Crambidae; genus Crambus; species Crambus lathoniellus. Next base: position 17,095,549 of record OX453307.1, read on the forward strand.
GTAAAATGCATTTTATAAAGTATATTTAATATACTTTCAAGAACTCAAACTTAAGCAATAAGTCGTGAGTTTCAATAGTGCCAAAAGTGGCCACATTTAGCAATAACGAAATCCATAACTTAATGCTCATATTTGAGGCCATGAAAAAATACTTAAAAATTGCACTTTAGTCTTCTATTTGCGCAAAATAACCGAAACTTTTATTCTAAACCCTTGATAAATCATAAATGATTTATTTCTATTGGTGGCGCTACTGAGCTGATCGAACCACCTTAAGAGTATTGGTTCGTGCCCACGATGACGTTTGACGTACCTATCATCTTTTTTCACGATTCGTCTTTTTCGCGCGGTAATAGCTCGTTCACACGAGATCCATCATTGACGACTCATCACACGAAAGTCAAAAGTATAGGACAGATGTATTCGTCATTTTTCATCGTCTGAGCACCCTCATTTGTAATGCTTTTTAAATGCCCGTGTTCACACGATCACGAATCGTGATAGTGAATTCGGTTACGTTTTTTTATACCTACTTTTGACTTTAGTGATTTTTGACGAATCGTCAATGACGAATTCCGTGTGAACGGGCCGTTACTGGATAATACTTTGAAGAAAAGTTTTACCTTAAAAATGTAATACGATGACTACTCGTGAATACGCTCGAAGCTACATTTTCTGTATGGAAAGTAGCCTTTGACCGCAGAACACGAAGTTTGTTATTATAATCGAATTAACAAGAGTTGTTATTCGAGTGATTTGTGAAACATCCCACTATGTAAATGGACTCTGCTCAACTGTGGGTGTGGTTGTAGATAAATTGTCTGAAATTTAAGTGGTCGTGGGCAAACTAATGAGATGTTCCAACATGTTATTTTCAAACATTATTCAGTTTCTTTATGTGTATGTATGATTTCGAAAATTACATTTTATCTACCTATACTAAATGTTATAAGCGGAAAGATTTAACTTTTCGCTTATTTGTAATATATAAACTTGTAAGGTACTAAACCGATTATGAAAACTCTTACACTTGTAGAAAGCTACATCTTTTAGTGACATGGGCAATCCGATATTCCTACTGGCATGGGTATCAAGCGGTTAAAACCACGGGGAGCAATTATAGTCAGTGGCGGATTTACATATTTACCGCCTCTAGACTACGCGATTCAGGGGTTTAGTTGGTAGTGGTGCCTGCATTCGATCGCCCCATCTGGTCAGCCCACCTTGAGTGGGTAACCTTATGGGGAGATTGTGAGGAGGCTCCCTCCCTCTGTCCTGCCCCCTCTCAAGCTTTCGAGCTCGGTAGGGGGCCGGAGCAGGGGTTAGAACCGCCCAGCCCTGACGCGAAGCTTATTAGGCTTGGTGGGAGGGCTGGGCGCGGCGAGGGACAGGCCCTGAGTCTGCCCGAGTTCAACATGCCGTGTGGTATACCCGTATATATACGTATGTCTTTACGTATACCGTATACGTAAAGACAGTATTTGCCCTCACAATAAAAAGAAAAGGTTACGCGATTGAATAGGGGATCGGACTGTTATTGATATGTAAATATTTAATGGAATAACATTGAAGAATAACAAAAGTGAAAAAAATAAATTCTTAATGTTGATTAACAAGCAAGTAATGAGCTGCTGAATTGGTGAAGAACTGTGTCTCTAGCTATCTCTTTCTAAAACGAAATTTTATATGGCGGGAGTATGACGCTACGCACATCATTCTGACTTCATCTGTGGCTATAATATAGCGCTGTCCTTGTCTAATAAGGAAGTTTGATGAGTTATATCTCAGAAAATATTTGAAATTAAATATCTGTGTCGTGTTTCTGATATTAATAAAAACATTTTAAACAAATAAAAAAATCAGTCCGATCCTCTATTCTGCCGGGGGGAGTAGGGGTAGTGCAGTCAAGAGTTTGACGAATTTCCGTGACGTTAACAAATATGCGCAATATTTGCCTAAAATCTGCGGCTAATAGGCTTTAGCCTAGTCAGCCTACTGGTTAATCCGCCTTTGGCTATAGTTCATCCATACTTGGCGACGACCGATTTGGCGCAGGGGTAAACTACCTGCCTTCTGCGCCAGAGGTCTCGGGTTCGATTCCCGAACAAGACAAATATTTGTGTGCATGAACATGTATATTTGTCTTGGTCTGGGTGTTTTCTATGTATATTAAGTATGTATTTACAAACAAAAAGTATATAAGTATATATTTATTCGTTATCTAGTTCACGTAGACGCAGTTTCTTAAGAAATTAACTACGGGCTTAGATAGTTGGTGTGATTGTAAGAAAATATTTATTTATTATTTATTTACTTACGTTGGAAAGTTAGCTTGTCCGTTTATGTAGAGTCCGATTACTTAAATAACATTTTTTCCTCAGACGTAACAACACATTTGGAGGGGACTTGCGGGCGACTGATATCCAGCGCGGCAGGGACCACGGTCTCGGCACATACTTGGCTACCAGGGCAGCCTGCGGACTACCTGTGCCGAAGTCTTTCCATGATTTACGGGACTCCATGTCGTCAGAGGTGGTTATCTATTATTTATCCTTAGGAGTCCACTGGAGATAGGCCTCCTCCTTTGAGCGGCCCTTAGCAACTTGCAGCTTCCGGCTTTCTGCAACTTTCACTACCTACGTCATCCATCCACCTAAGAGGGTCCTACCTACGCTTTGACTGACAGGACGGTTCCTAGGGTATTTATACGAATGATGTTATTCAGAGAGATGGGGACCATGGGACCATGGTGTTGACACTTACGTGGCCAAAACAGCCGTCTACGGATCACCGATCTCAAATCCTTCCATTACTTAAAGGACTTCATATAGTCGGAGGTAGGTTATCTACCTTCATCAATCTTTAGGAGTCTACTGCTGGAAATATACTTCCTCCTTAAAGCACCACAAAGAGTGGCTGTGAGCGAGTGTGGTGTGAGAGAGTGAGCAACTTGCAGGTAACGGCTTCCTGCAACCTTCACTTCAGGTCACCGATACACCTATTTGGAGGTTTTGTCAGGTTTGCCAGGTTCCTAGGTTATCTATATTCTTATGTTGCTATCAAGTGAGGCAGGAACTGAAGACCCGCACATACTGCGATATGGTAGCCTGATGCGGACTACCGGGCCTCTATGATCTATTGGACAGTACGAAGTATTATTTTAATTAAAGGTGGGACTAACATTTCTTTTCTTATATTTTATTATAAAGAGAGGTTTCTTAGAGACTAATATTGTTAAAATACTATACGTGTTAATACTTTAGAAAAACTGAGAAATTAGTTTGTTCAGAATCGAGAGTAGAATCGATTCCACACTTTTAATATAGTTAGGGCTTAAATAAAAAAAAAAGTTTTCCTTTTTTGCCGCTTCTAAAAATGTTTGTGTCTACTGCCTTTTCATTCAATAGGCGCGCGATCCGAAATGTGCTCACTTACGTTACGTCATACTAGAGTCACAAAGACCTATGACCACGAATATCTTGGAAGATTGTTTATTATTTTTTTTTTTCAATGGAATTCTATTTTATATAAAAAAAATAAGTTGGGGTGTATGGGCTTTTCGGTTATTGCATTAACACGATGTATATGTAAGAGACTCAGGGGATGTAATATTCCTATTAATATTTTCCCAGAGACGCATTGCATCGGTGAACCAGTTATCGCCTTGCAATAAAGTCCTTACTTTTGTCGTTTGACAATAATTTAATCTAATGCAATTTAGTTCAAAAGGAAGCTGATCAGTTTTCAAAACAAAAACTTTTATGTTATTTTATTACGAAATTTAATTGTGTAGGTTGTTACGAATAGGTACATTTTACTAGGGCACCCTATGTTTAAAATTAAAAGAAAATATGAGTTTTTCTGTCATATTTATATCAATTTTTAACCGACTTCTAAATCAAAAAGGAGGAGGTTCTCTATACGTCTGTATGTATGTTTTTTTTTTTGTGTATGTCCACCGATTACTCGAAGACGGATGGACCGATTGAAATGATTCAAACGTTATTACATCAGGTTAGTTTCCAAGTTGGTCCCATTTTTTGAAATTTTGAAATCGGTTCAGTAGTTTTCAGGAAATCTTGAAAATACTTTCGTTTTCGTTACCACTTCATGTGAATTTAATACGTATCTTTAGGCATAACTCCTTTGTTTATAAACCGATTTAGATCATATTTGTATTGTTAAAAAGGGGATACCTCAAGGTATTTTAACCGACTTCAAAAAGGAGGTTTTCAGTTTGATAACATACCTATTTACCAGAATACACGTAAATTGCCTGCACGATGCACTAAGAGTGAATAAAAAATTATTTTCATAAAAAAATAAAACCGCCTTCAAAAAAATAACATCAAAAAAGTAAGAAATAATCCCTCACCAAACCAAAAAAATAGATTTCTAAGTACTTACGTTTTTTGGAAGAGGAATTGCGATTGTGCGTCTGCGTACCTTTTAAAGTTTTAAAAATGGAATATGTTCTGCAACCCTAGAGGAATGGCGATTTTGCGTCTGCGAAAATTTAAAAATGTATTGCACAATTAACTAACAACCTGCACAATTAACTTTCGTAATAAATTAACTTACAATTCACTGACAAGGTTCGATTCCCGAGACGTGTACGAGTTTTTTTTTTAATCTTTGAATGCAGTTATCTTAACTCTAAAACCGACGACATGGTTCCTAAGAACAAATACCCATCTCTATCTCTTATAGTTTCAAGCTTTCCCTTACTGATCCTTCCCGATAGATCACCGTGTATATAAAATGTGCTAAAAATGCCTAAAGCTTTCATAGAGTTCAAAGTTAGAAAGCAAAGTGGCAAGGGAACTATAAAAAAAATAATCACAAACTTCTCTTGTTTAGAACGTGCAAGTTCTCCAGTCGATGTACACAAGCATTCTGGACGTCGAGCTGGTGGTGGCTGGGTCCTTGGAACGGAACGTGCCGGGCGCTCTGGCCGGTCCGACTTTCCTGTGCATCCTGACTGAACAGTTCTACAGGACGAGAGTTGGGGATAGATACTTCTTTGAGAACGGCGCTGACCAGGAGATCGCATTCACACCAAGTAAGTTAATTCTTAAATAATATTCTAGTTTACCTATACACCACATTAACAATATAGCTTGTAGCACGAAAACTGTCATTATAGTAATCGTAACAGTGAACGGGTAGTAAGTTGGTAAGTAGTAATTAACCGATCGACTTAAGGCGCTACTCGAAAAAATATGGACTTTTTGATTTAAAACTATAGGACGGTTACAGTTGTTACAAATCTGGTAATAAGATATATATTTCTTCATACCTTTATATAGAATGGTATAGTTTCAAAAACACGATTTTATGTTTTTTCCTCGACACTTTTTCTTTTCGAAAACACCTTTAAAAAATACGAAAAGTGAAGATTATTCTTAAATGGGGTTACTTACACTATTGGAAATTGGTTTAATTAGTGGACACCAATAATATTGAGGATCGTATTAAAGCATTTTTTTTAAAATCGCTGTAGTTTTTTTAATCCGAAGTGATTTTGTGTTTTTTTTGCCTAATCTGCAAAATCGGTCTCACTCCCGCGCGCGTCGTTTTCTCATTGCTATCTCGCTTCAGCACATTTTTTCCGAGTATCGCCTTAAATACTTTTTTACCGACAAAAATACTAGGTGAGCGACAGTCGCCAATCTAACCAAACCTGAACCTATGTTTCTGCAACCAAACCTAGTAAGTATTTTAGTCGGTAAATTTAGTAATTTTTAGTCGGCCGGTTTAAATTAGATAGTTAACTTAATCTATTTGTCAAAATCTATTGAATTTAGTTCCTTATACTACCGAAAGAGGTGCTGCTCTGGTTTTCATACAATTTAATACGGTCATGATTTAATTTTCATGGTAAGGGTCCGTTTGTCCGAATAAGTTGTCAGTCAAAATTACTATAAAACCACAGTTCAGATTTCTCGCCATCGGCATCGGGTCGGATAAATTGATGCTTAGGAGACAGAGAAAGTCGTAAAATTTAAATTTAGAACGTCTCTCCTCTACTAAAACAGATTGAACGAATGTGCAGGTTAAAGTGTTAAAGCATTTAATAGTGTTAAACGTTGGTAAAACACAATGTCAAACAAACAATTCAAACATCGTGCACTATCATATTTCTTAGGTAATAACAGAAATACTTTTTAATAGAATTTATAGGCCCAAGTTAACCTCGTCGTTATTTAATTTTAACGAATAATTTATTGTCCTAGAAAAGATAACAGTGAAACCTCGATAGTTAAGGAGTCG